>OU343065.1:4814374-5382192 GCA_910593695.2 Ocypus olens
TGCATAAAGTTGGATATATTTGATTGAAATCGTGTTTATAACATCAAATGCATGCCGAAAACATGTGTCACTCTTAGGTGCAAGCTATTAGGATCATTGCAAAAATTAAATTTATTTTATTTATTAAATGAAATTTCAATTTTTTCAATAACAATGCATACAGTCGAATTAATTTAATTAAAATCATGTTTATATGATCAAATGCATGCCGAAAACTTGTGTCACACTTAGGTGCAAGCTATTAGGATTATTGCAAAAATTAAATTAAATTTATTTATTAAATGAAATTTCGATTTTTTCAATAACAATGCATAAAGTTGGATATATTTGATTGAAATCGTGTTTATAACATCAAATGCATGCCGAAAACATGTGTCACTCTTAGGTGCAAGCTATTAGGATCATTGCAAAAATTAAATTTATTTTATTTATTAAATGAAATTTCAATTTTTTCAATAACAATGCATACAGTCGAATTAATTTAATTAAAATCATGTTTATATGATCAAATGCATGCCGAAAACTTGTGTCGCACTTAGGTGCAAGCTATTAGGATTATTGCAAAAATTAAATGTAATTTATTTATTAAATGAAATTTCGATTTTTTCAATAACAATGCATAAAGTTGGATATATTTGATTGAAATCGTGTTTATATCATCAAATGCATGCCGAAAACATGTGTCACTCTTAGGTGCAAGCTATTAGGATCATTGCAAAAATTAAATTTATTTTATTTATTAAATGAAATTTCAATTTTTTCAATAACAATGCATACAGTCGAATTAATTTAATTAAAATCATGTTTATATGATCAAATGCATGCCGAAAACTTGTGTCACACTTAGGTGCAAGCTATTAGGATTATTGCAAAAATTAAATTTAATTTATTTATTAAATGAAATTTCGATTTTTTCAATAACAATGCATAAAGTTGGATATATTTGATTGAAATCGTGTTTATATCATCAAATGCATGCCGAAAACATGTGTCACTCTTAGGTGCAAGCTATTAGGATCATTGCAAAAATTAAATTTATTTTATTTATTAAATGAAATTTCAATTTTTTCAATAACAATGCATACAGTCGAATTAATTTGATTAAAATCATGTTTATATGATAAAATGAATTCCGAAAACATGTGTCACACTTAGGTGCAAGCTATTAGGATCATTGCAAAAATTAAATTTATTTTATTTATTGAATGAAATGTCAATTTTTTCAAAAACAATGCATAAAGACGAATTAATTTGATTAAAATCGTTTTTATATGATCAAATGCATGCCGAAAACATGTGTCCCACTTAGGTGCAAGCTATTAGGATCATTGCAAAAATAAATTTAATTTATTTATTGAATGAAATTTAAATTTTTTCAAAAATAATGCATAAAGTCGAATTTATTTGATTGAAATCGTGTTTATATGATCAAATGCATGCCGAAAACATGTGTCGCACTTAGGTGCAAGCTATTAGGATTATTGCAAAAATTAAATTAAATTTATTTATTAAATGAAATTTCGATTTTTTCAATAACAATGCATAAAGTTGGATATATTTGATTGAAATCGTGTTTATAACATCAAATGCATGCCGAAAACATGTGTCACTCTTAGGTGCAAGCTATTAGGATCATTGCAAAAATTAAATTTATTTTATTTATTAAATGAAATTTCAATTTTTTCAATAACAATGCATACAGTCGAATTAATTTGATTAAAATCATGTTTATATGATCAAATGCATGCCGAAAACTTGTGTCACACTTAGGTGCCAGCTATTAGGATCATTGCAAAAATTAAATTTATATTATTTATTAAATGAAATTTCGATTTTTTCAATAACAATGCATAAAGTTGGATATATTTGATTGAAATCGAGTTTATATCATCAAATGCATGAAGAAAACATGTGTCACTCTTAGGTGCAAGCTATTAGGATCATTGCAAAAATTAAATTTATTTTATTTATTAAATGAAATTTCGATTTTTTCAATAACAATGCATAAAGTTGGATATATTTGATTGAAATCGAGTTTATATCATCAAATGCATGAAGAAAACATGTGTCACTCTTAGGTGCAAGCTATTAGGATCATTGCAAAAATTAAATTTATTTTATTTATTAAATGAAATTTCAATTTTTTCAATAACAATGCATACAGTCGAATTAATTTGATTAAAATCATGTTTATATGATAAAATGAATTCCGAAAACATGTGTCACACTTAGGTGCAAGCTATTAGGATCATTGCAAAAATTAAATTAATTTTATTTATTAAATGAAGCTTCTAGTTTTTCAATAACAATGCATAAAGTCTGATATATTTGATTCAAATCATTTTTATATCATCAAATGCATGCCGAAAACAAGTGTCGCACTTAGGTGCAAGCTATTAGGATCATTGCAAAAATTAAATTTATTTTATTTATTAAATGAAATGTCAATTTTTTCAAAAACAATGCATAAAGTCGAATTAATTTGATTGAAATCATATTTATATGATCAAATGCATGCCGAAAACATGTGTCACTCTTAGGTGCAAGCTATTAGGATCATTGCAAAAATTAAATTTATTTTATTTATTAAATGAAATTTCAATTTTTTCAATAACAATGCATACAGTCGAATTAATTTCATTAAAATCATGTTTATATGATCAAATGAATGCCGAAAAAATGTGTCGCACTTAGGTGCAAGCTATTAGGATCATTGCAAAAATTAAATTTATTTTATTTATTAAATGAAATGTCAATTTTTTCAAAAACAATGCACTAAGTCGAATTAATTTGATTGAAATCGTGTTTATATGATCAAATGCATGCCGAAAACATGTGTCACACTTAGGTGCAAGCTATTAGGATCATTGCGAAAATTAAATTTATTTTATTTATTAAATGAAATTTCTATTATTTCAATAACAATGCATAAAGTTGGATATATTTGATTGAAATCGTGTTTATATGATCAAATGCATGCCGAAAACATGTGTCACACTTAGGTGCAAGCTATTAGGATCATTGCGAAAATTAAATTAATTTTATTTATTAAATGAAGCTTCTATTTTTTCAATAACAATGCATAAAGTTGGATATATTTGATTGAAATCGTGTTTATATGATCAAATGCATGCCAAAATTATGTGTCACACTTAGGTGCAAGCTATTGGGATCATTGGGAAAATTAAATTAATTTTTTTTATTAAATGAAATTTCGATTTTTTCAATAACAATGCATAAAGTTGGATATATTTGATTGAAATCGTGTTTATATTATCAAATGCATGCCGAAAACATGTGTCACTCTTAGGTGCAAGCTATTAGGATCATTGCAAAAATTAAATTTATTTTATTTATTAAATGAAATTTCAATTTTTTCAATAACAATGCATACAGTCGAATTAATTTCATTAAAATCATGTTTATATGATCAAATGAATGCCGAAAAAATGTGTCGCACTTAGGTGCAAGCTATTAGGATCATTGCAAAAATTAAATTTATTTTATTTATTAAATGAAATGTCAATTTTTTCAAAAACAATGCATAAAGTCGAATTAATTTGATTGAAATCGTGTTTATATGATCAAATGCATGCCGAAAACATGTGTCACACTTAGGTGCAAGCTATTAGGATCATTGCGAAAATTAAATTAATTTTATTTATTAAATGAAATTTCTATTATTTCAATAACAATGCATAAAGTTGGATATATTTGATTGAAATCGTGTTTATATGATCAAATGCATGCCGAAAACATGTGTCACACTTAGGTGCAAGCTATTAGGCTCATTGCGAAAATTAAATTAATTTTATTTATTAAATGAAATTTCTATTATTTCAATAACAATGCATAAAGTTGGATATATTTGATTGAAATCGTGTTTATATGATCAAATGCATGCCAAAATTATGTGTCACACTTAGGTGCAAGCTATTGGGATCATTGGGAAAATTAAATTAATTTTTTTTATTAAATGAAATTTCGATTTTTTCAATAACAATGCATAAAGTTGGATATATTTGATTGAAATCGTGTTTATATTATCAAATGCATGCCGAAAACATGTGTCACTCTTAGGTGCAAGCTATTAGGATTATTGCAAAAATTTAATTTAATTTTTTTATTAAATGAAATGTCAATTTTTTCAAAAACAATGCATAAAGTCGAATTAATTAGATTGAAATCAAGTTTAAATGATCAAATGCATGCCGAAAACATGTGTCACACTTAGGAGCAATCTATTAGGATCATTGCAAAAATTAAATTAATTTTATTTATTAAGTGGAATTTCAATTTTTTCAATAACAATGCATAAAGACAAATTTATTTGATTGAAATCATGTTTAAATGATTAAATGTGTGCCTAAAACATGTGTCGCACTTAGGTGCAAGCTATAAGGATCAATGCAAAAATTAAATTTATTTTATTTATAAAATGGAATTTCAATTTTTTCAATAACAATGCATAAAGTCGAATTAATTTGATTGAAATCAAGTTTAAATGATCAAATGAATGCCGAAAACATTTGTCGCACTTAGGTGCAAGCTATTGGGATCATTGCAAAAATTAAATTTATTTTATTTATTAAATGAAATTTCAATTTTTTCAATAACAATGCATAAAGTCGAATTAATTTGATTAAAATCATGTTTAAATGATCAAATGAATGCCGAAAACATGTGTCGCACTTAGGTGCAAGCTATAAGGATCATTGCAAAAATTAAATTTAGTTTATTTATTGAATGAAATGTCAATTTTTTCAAAAACAATGCATAAAGTCGAATTAATTTGATTGAAATCGTGTTTATATGATCAAATGCATGCCGAAAACATGTGTCACACTTAGGTGCAAGCTATTAGGATCATTGCGAAAATTAAATTAATTTTATTTATTAAATGAAATTTCTATTTTTTCAATAACAATGCATAAAGTTGGATATATTTGAATGAAATCGTGTTTATATGATCAAATTCATGCGAAAACATGTGTCACACTTAGGTGCAAGCTATTAGGATCATTGCAAAAATTAAATTTATTTTATTTATTGAATGAAATGTCAATTTTTTCAAAAACAATGCATAAAGTCGAATTAATTTGATTGAAATCGTTTTTATATGATCAAATGCATGCCGAAAACATATGTCACACGTAGGTGCAAGCTATTAGGATCATTGCAAAAATTAAATTTAATTTATTTATTGAATGAAATTTTAATTTTTTCAAAAAAAATGCATAAAGTCGAATTTATTTGATTGAAATCGTTTTTATATGATCAAATGCATGCCGAAAACATGTGTCGCACTTAGGTGCAAGCTATTAGGATTATTGCAAAAATTAAATTTAATTTATTTATTAAATGAAATTTCGATTTTTTCAATAACAATGCATAAAGTTGGATATATTTGATTGAAATCGTGTTTATATCATCAAATGAATGCCGAAAAAATGTGTCGCACTTAGGTGCAAGCTATTAGGATCATTGCAAAAATTAAATTTATTTTATTTATTAAATGAAATGTCAATTTTTTCAAAAACAATGCATAAAGTCGAATTAATTTGATTGAAATCGTTTTTATATGATCAAATGCATGCCGAAAACATATGTCACACTTAGGTGCAAGCTATTAGGATCATTGCAAAAATTAAATTTAATTTATTTATTGAATGAAATTTTAATTTTTTCAAAAAAAATGCATAAAGTCGAATTTATTTGATTGAAATCGTTTTTATATGATCAAATGCATGCCGAAAACATGTGTCGCACTTAGGTGCAAGCTATTAGGATCATTGCAAAAATTAAATTTATTTTATTTATTAAATGAAATGTCAATTTTTTCAAAAACAATGCATAAAGTCGAATTAATTTGATTGAAATCATATTTATATGATCAAATGCATGCCGAAAACATGTGTCACTCTTAGGTGCAAGCTATTAGGATCATTGCAAAAATTAAATTTATTTTATTTATTAAATGAAATTTCAATTTTTTCAATAACAATGCATACAGTCAAATTAATTTCATTAAAATCATGTTTATATGATCAAATGAATGCCGAAAAAATGTGTCGCACTTAGGTGCAAGCTATTAAGATCATTGCAAAAATTAAATTTATTTTATTTATTAAATGAAATGTCAATTTTTTCAAAAACAATGCATAAAGTCGAATTAATTTGATTGAAATCGTTTTTATATGATCAAATGCATGCCGAAAACATATGTCACACTTAGGTGCAAGCTATTAGGATCATTGCAAAAATTAAATTTAATTTATTTATTGAATGAAATTTTAATTTTTGCAAAAAAAATGCATAAAGTCGAATTTATTTGATTGAAATCGTTTTTATATGATCAAATGCATGCCGAAAACATGTGTCGCACTTAGGTGCAAGCTATTAGGATTATTGCAAAAATTAAATTTAATTTATTTATTAAATGAAATTTCGTTTTTTTCAATAACAATGCATAAAGTTGGATATATTTGATTGAAATCGTGTTTATATCATCAAATGCATGCCGAAAACATGTGTCACTCTTAGGTGCAAGCTATTAGGATCATTGCAAAAATTAAATTTATTTTATTTATTAAATGAAATTTCAATTTTTTCAAAAACAATGCATAAAGTCGAATTAATTTGATTGAAATCGTGTTTATATGATCAAATGCATGCCGAAAACATGTGTCACACTTAGGTGCAAGCTATTAGGATCATTGCAAAAATTAAATTAATTTTATTTATTAAATGAAGCTTCTATTTTTTCAATAACAATGCATAAAGTCTGATATATTTGATTCAAATCGTTTTTATATCATCAAATGCATGCCGAAAACAAGTGTCGCACTTAGGTGCAAGCTATTAGGATCATTGCAAAAATTAAATTTATTTTATTTATTAAATGAAATGTCAATTTTTTCAAAAACAATGCATAAAGTCGAATTAATTTGATTGAAATCATATTTATATGATCAAATGCATGCCGAAAACATGTGTCACTCTTAGGTGCAAGCTATTAGGATCATTGCAAAAATTAAATTTATTTTATTTATTAAATGAAATTTCAATTTTTTCAATAACAATGCATACAGTCGAATTAATTTCATTAAAATCATGTTTATATGATCAAATGAATGCCGAAAAAATGTGTCGCACTTAGGTGCAAGCTATTAGGATCATTGCAAAAATTAAATTTATTTTATTTATTAAATGAAATGTCAATTTTTTCAAAAACAATGCATAAAGTCGAATTAATTTGATTGAAATCATATTTATATGATCAAATGCATGCCGAAAACATGTGTCACTCTTAGGTGCAAGCTATTAGGATCATTGCAAAAATTAAATTTATTTTATTTATTAAATGAAATTTCAATTTTTTCAATAACAATGCATACAGTCGAATTAATTTCATTAAAATCATGTTTATATGATCAAATGAATGCCGAAAACATGTGTCGCACTTAGGTGCAAGCTATTAGGATCATTGCAAAAATTAAATTTATTTTATTTATTAAATTTAATTTCAATTTTACAATAACAATGTATAAAGTCGAATTTATTTGATTAAAATCAAGTTTAAATGAACAAATGCATGCCGAAAACATGTGTCGCACTTAGGTGCAAGCTATTGGGATCATTGCGAAAATTAAATTTATTTTATTTATTAAATGAAATTTCAATTTTTTCAATAACAATGCATAAAGTCGAATTAATTTGATTAAAATCATGTTTATATGATCAAATGAATGCCGAAAACATGTGTCGCACTTAGGTGCAAGCTATAAGGATCATTGAAAAAATTAAATTTAGTTTATTTATTGAATGAAATGTCAATTTTTTCAAAAACAATGCATAAAGTCGAATTAATTTGATTGAAATCGTGTTTATATGATCAAATGCATGCCGAAAACATGTGTCACACTTAGGTGCAAGCTATTAGGATCATTGCGAAAATTAAATTAATTTTATTTATTAAATGAAATTTCTATTTTTTCAATAACAATGCATAAAGTTGGATATATTTGATTGAAATCGTGTTTATATGATCAAATGCATGCGAAAACATGTGTCACACTTAGGTGCAAGCTATTAGGATCATTGCAAAAATTAAATTTATTTTATTTATTGAATGAAATGTCAATTTTTTCAAAAACAATGCATAAAGTCGAATTAATTTGATTGAAATCGTTTTTATATGATCAAATGCATGCCGAAAACATATGTCACACGTAGGTGCAAGCTATTAGGATCATTGCAAAAATTAAATTTAATTTATTTATTGAATGAAATTTTAATTTTTTCAAAAAAAATGCATAAAGTCGAATTTATTTGATTGAAATCGTTTTTATATGATCAAATGCATGCCGAAAACATGTGTCGCACTTAGGTGCAAGCTATTAGGATTATTGCAAAAATTAAATTTAATTTATTTATTAAATGAAATTTCGATTTTTTCAATAACAATGCATAAAGTTGGATATATTTGATTGAAATCGTGTTTATATCATCAAATGCATGCCGAAAACATGTGTCACTCTTAGGTGCAAGCTATTAGGATCATTGCAAAAATTAAATTTATTTTATTTATTAAATGAAATTTCAATTTTTTCAATAACAATGCATACAGTCGAATTAATTTGATTGAAATCGTGTTTATATGATCAAATGCATGCCGAAAACATGTGTCACACTTAGGTGCAAGCTATTAGGATCATTGCAAAAATTAAATTTATTTTATTTATTAAATGAAATGTCAATTTTTTCAATAACAATGCATACAGTCAAATTAATTTCATTAAAATCATGTTTATATGATCAAATGATTGCCGAAAAAATGTGTCGCACTTAGGTGCAAGCTATTAGGATCATTGCAAAAATTAAATTTATTTTATTTATTAAATGAAATGTCAATTTTTTCAAAAACAATGCATAAAGTCGAATTAATTTGATTGAAATCGTTTTTATATGATCAAATGCATGCCGAAAACATATGTCACACTTAGGTGCAAGCTATTAGGATCATTGCAAAAATTAAATTTAATTTATTTATTGAATGAAATTTTAATTTTTTCAAAAAAAATGCATAAAGTCGAATTTATTTGATTGAAATCGTTTTTATATGATCAAATGCATGCCGAAAACATGTGTCGCACTTAGGTGCAAGCTATTAGGATCATTGCAAAAATTAAATTTATTTTATTTATTAAATGAAATGTCAATTTTTTCAAAAACAATGCATAAAGTCGAATTAATTTGATTGAAATCATATTTATATGATCAAATGCATGCCGAAAACATGTGTCACTCTTAGGTGCAAGCTATTAGGATCATTGCAAAAATTAAATTTATTTTATTTATTAAATGAAATTTCAATTTTTTCAATAACAATGCATACAGTCAAATTAATTTCATTAAAATCATGTTTATATGATCAAATGAATGCCGAAAACATGTGTCGCACTTAGGTGCAAGCTATTAGGATCATTGCAAAAATTAAATTTATTTTATTTATTAAATGAAATGTCAATTTTTTCAAAAACAATGCATAAAGTCGAATTAATTTGATTGAAATCGTTTTTATATGATCAAATGCATGCCGAAAACATATGTCACACTTAGGTGCAAGCTATTAGGATCATTGCAAAAATTAAATTTAATTTATTTATTGAATGAAATTTTTATTTTTTCAAAAAAAATGCATAAAGTCGAATTTATTTGATTGAAATCGTTTTTATATGATCAAATGCATGCCGAAAACATGTGTCGCACTTAGGTGCAAGCTATTAGGATTATTGCAAAAATTAAATTTAATTTATTTATTAAATGAAATTTCGTTTTTTTTCAATAACAATGCATAAAGTTGGATATATTTGATTGAAATCGTGTTTATATCATCAAATGCATGCCGAAAACATGTGTCACTCTTAGGTGCAAGCTATTAGGATCATTGCAAAAATTAAATTTATTTTATTTATTAAATGAAATTTCAATTTTTTCAAAAACAATGCATAAAGTCGAATTAATTTGATTTAAATCGTGTTTATATGATCAAATGCATGCCGAAAACATGTGTCACACTTAGGTGCAAGCTATTAGGATCATTGCAAAAATTAAATTAATTTTATTTATTAAATGAAGCTTCTATTTTTTCAATAACAATGCATAAAGTCTGATATATTTGATTCAAATCGTTTTTATATCATCAAATGCATGCCGAAAACAAGTGTCGCACTTAGGTGCAAGCTATTAGGATCATTGCAAAAATTAAATTTATTTTATTTATTAAATGAAATGTCAATTTTTTCAAAAACAATGCATAAAGTTGAATTAATTTGATTGAAATCATATTTATATGATCAAATGCATGCCGAAAACATGTGTCACTCTTAGGTGCAAGCTATTAGGATCATTGCAAAAATTAAATTTATTTTATTTATTAAATGAAATTTCAATTTTTTCAATAACAATGCATACAGTCGAATTAATTTCATTAAAATCATGTTTATATGATCAAATGAATGCCGAAAAAATGTGTCGCACTTAGGTGCAAGCTATTAGGATCATTGCAAAAATTAAATTTATTTTATTTATTAAATGAAATGTCAATTTTTTCAAAAACAATGCATAAAGTCGAATTAATTTGATTGAAATCATATTTATATGATCAAATGCATGCCGAAAACATGTGTCACTCTTAGGTGCAAGCTATTAGGATCATTGCAAAAATTAAATTTATTTTATTTATTAAATGAAATTTCAATTTTTTCAATAACAATGCATACAGTCGAATTAATTTGATTAAAATCATGTTTATATGATAAAATGAATTCCGAAAACATGTGTCACACTTAGGTGCAAGCTATTAGGATCATTGCAAAAATTAAATTTATTTTATTTATTGAATGAAATGTCAATTTTTTCAAAAAAATGCATAAAGACGAATTAATTTGATTAAAATCGTTTTTATATGATCAAATGCATGCCGAAAACATGTGTCACACTTAGGTGCAAGCTATTAGGATCATTGCAAAAATAAATTTAATTTATTTATTGAATGAAATTTAATTTTTTTCAAAAATAATGCATAAAGTCGAATTTATTTGATTGAAATCGTGTTTATATGATCAAATGCATGCCGAAAACATGTGTCGCACTTAGGTGCAAGCTATTAGGATTATTGCAAAAATTAAATTTAATTTATTTATTAAATGAAATTTCGATTTTTTCAATAACAATGCATAAAGTTGGATATATTTGATTGAAATCGTGTTTATAACATCAAATGCATGCCAAAAACATGTGTCACTCTTAGGTGCAAGCTATTAGGATCATTGCAAAAATTAAATTTATTTTATTTATTAAATGAAATTTCAATTTTTTCAATAACAATGCATACAGTCGAATTAATTTGATTAAAATCATGTTTATATGATCAAATGCATGCCGAAAACTTGTGTCACACTTAGGTGCAAGCTATTAGGATCATTGCAAAAATTAAATTTATTTTATTTATTAAATGAAATTTCGATTTTTTCAATAACAATGCATAAAGTTGGATATATTTGATTGAAATCGAGTTTATATCATCAAATGCATGAAGAAAACATGTGTCACTCTTAGGTGCAAGCTATTAGGATCATTGCAAAAATTAAATTTATTTTATTTATTAAATGAAATTTCAATTTTTTCAATAACAATGCATACAGTCGAATTAATTTGATTAAAATCATGTTTATATGATAAAATGAATTCCGAAAACATGTGTCACACTTAGGTGCAAGCTATTAGGATCATTGCAAAAATTAAATTTATTTTATTTATTGAATGAAATGTCAATTTTTTCAAAAACAATGCATAAAGACGAATTAATTTGATTAAAATCGTTTTTATATGATCAAATGCATGCCGAAAACATGTGTCACACTTAGGTGCAAGCTATTAGGATCATTGCAAAAATAAATTTAATTTATTTATTGAATGAAATTTAAATTTTTTCAAAAATAATGCATAAAGTCGAATTTATTTGATTAAAATCGTGTTTATATGATCAAATGCATGCTGAAAACATGTGTCGCACTTAGGTGCAAGCTATTAGGATTATTGCAAAAATTAAATTTAATTTATTTATTAAATGAAATTTCGATTTTTTCAATAACAATGCATAAAGTTGGATATATTTGATTGAAATCGTGTTTATAACATCAAATGCATGCCGAAAACATGTGTCACTCTTAGGTGCAAGCTATTAGGATCATTGCAAAAATTAAATTTATTTTATTTATTAAATGAAATTTCAATTTTTTCAATAACAATGCATACAGTCGAATTAATTTGATTAAAATCATGTTTATATGATCAAATGCATGCCGAAAACTTGTGTCACACTTAGGTGCAAGCTATTAGGATTATTGCAAAAATTAAATTTAATTTATTTATTAAATGAAATTTCGATTTTTTCAATAACAATGCATAAAGTTGGATATATTTGATTGAAATCGTGTTTATATCATCAAATGCATGCCGAAAACATGTGTCACTCTTAGGTGCAAGCTATTAGGATCATTGCAAAAATTAAATTTATTTTATTTATTAAATGAAATTTCAATTTTTTCAATAACAATGCATACAGTCGAATTAATTTGATTAAAATCATGTTTATATGATAAAATGAATTCCGAAAACATGTGTCACACTTAGGTGCAAGCTATTAGGATCATTGCAAAAATTAAATTTATTTTATTTATTGAATGAAATGTCAATTTTTTCAAAAACAATGCATATAGACGAATTAATTTGATTAAAATCGTTTTTATATGATCAAATGCATGCCGAAAACATGTGTCATACTTAGGTGCAAGCTATTAGGATCATTGCAAAAATAAATTTAATTTATTTATTGAATGAAATTTAAATTTTTTCAAAAATAATGCATAAAGTCGAATTTATTTGATTGAAATCGTGTTTATATGATCAAATGCATGCCGAAAACATGTGTCGCACTTAGGTGCAAGCTATTAGGATTATTGCAAAAATTAAATTAAATTTATTTATTAAATGAAATTTCGATTTTTTCAATAACAATGCATAAAGTTGGATATATTTGATTGAAATCGTGTTTATAACATCAAATGAATGCCGAAAAAATGTGTCGCACTTAGGTGCAAGCTATTAGGATCATTGCAAAAATTAAATTTATTTTATTTATTAAATGAAATGTCAATTTTTTCAAAAACAATGCATAAAGTCGAATTAATTTGATTGAAATCGTGTTTATATGATCAAATGCATGCCGAAAACATGTGTCACACTTAGGTGCAAGCTATTAGGATCATTGCGAAAATTAAATTTATTTTATTTATTAAATGAAATTTCTATTATTTCAATAACAATGCATAAAGTTGGATATATTTGATTGAAATCGTGTTTATATGATCAAATGCATGCCGAAAACATGTGTCACACTTAGGTGCAAGCTATTAGGATCATTGCGAAAATTAAATTAATTTTATTTATTAAATGAAGCTTCTATTTTTTCAATAACAATGCATAAAGTTGGATATATTTGATTGAAATCGTGTTTATATGATCAAATGCATGCCAAAATTATGTGTCACACTTAGGTGCAAGCTATTGGGATCATTGGGAAAATTAAATTAATTTTTTTTATTAAATGAAATTTCGATTTTTTCAATAACAATGCATAAAGTTGGATATATTTGATTGAAATCGTGTTTATATTATTAAATGCATGCCGAAAACATGTGTCACTCTTAGGTGCAAGCTATTAGGATCATTGCAAAAATTAAATTTATTTTATTTATTAAATGAAATTTCAATTTTTTCAATAACAATGCATACAGTCGAATTAATTTCATTAAAATCATGTTTATATGATCAAATGAATGCCGAAAAAATGTGTCGCACTTAGGTGCAAGCTATTAGGATCATTGCAAAAATTAAATTTATTTTATTTATTAAATGAAATGTCAATTTTTTCAAAAACAATGCATAAAGTCGAATTAATTTGATTGAAATCGTGTTTATATGATCAAATGCATGCCGAAAACATGTGTCACACTTAGGTGCAAGCTATTAGGATCATTGCGAAAATTAAATTTATTTTATTTATTAAATTAAATTTCTATTATTTCAATAACAATGCATAAAGTTGGATATATTTGATTGAAATCGTGTTTATATGATCAAATGCATGCCAAAATTATGTGTCACACTTAGGTGCAAGCTATTGGGATCATTGGGAAAATTAAATTAATTTTTTTTATTAAATGAAATTTCGATTTTTTCAATAACAATGCATAAAGTTGGATATATTTGATTGAAATCGTGTTTATATGATCAAATGCATGCCGAAAACATGTGTCACACTTAGGTGCAAGCTATTAGGATCATTGCGAAAATTAAATTTATTTTATTTATTAAATGAAATTTCTATTATTTCAATAACAATGCATAAAGTTGGATATATTTGATTGAAATCGTGTTTATATGATCAAATGCATGCCGAAAACATGTGTCACACTTAGGTGCAAGCTATTAGGATCATTGCGAAAATTAAATTAATTTTATTTATTAAATGAAATTTCTATTATTTCAATAACAATGCATAAAGTTGGATATATTTGATTGAAATCGTGTTTATATGATCAAATGCATGCCGAAAACATGTGTCACACTTAGGTGCAAGCTATTAGGATCATTGCGAAAATTAAATTAATTTTATTTATTAAATGAAGCTTCTATTTTTTCAATAACAATGCATAAAGTTTGATATATTTGATTGAAATCGTGTTTATATGATCAAATGCATGCCAAAATTATGTGTCACACTTAGGTGCAAGCTATTGGGATCATTGGGAAAATTAAATTAATTTTTTTTATTAAATGAAATTTCGATTTTTTCAATAACAATGCATAAAGTTGGATATATTTGATTGAAATCGTGTTTATATTATTAAATGCATGCCGAAAACATGTGTCACTCTTAGGTGCAAGCTATTAGGATCATTGCAAAAATTAAATTTATTTTATTTATTAAATGAAATTTCAATTTTTTCAATAACAATGCATACAGTCGAATTAATTTCATTAAAATCATGTTTATATGATCAAATGAATGCCGAAAAAATGTGTCGCACTTAGGTGCAAGCTATTAGGATCATTGCAAAAATTAAATTTATTTTATTTATTAAATGAAATGTCAATTTTTTCAAAAACAATGCATAAAGTCGAATTAATTTGATTGAAATCGTGTTTATATGATCAAATGCATGCCGAAAACATGTGTCACACTTAGGTGCAAGCTATTAGGATCATTGCGAAAATTAAATTAATTTTATTTATTAAATGAAATTTCAATTTTTTCAATAACAATGCATACAGTCGAATTAATTTCATTAAAATCATGTTTATATGATCAAATGAATGCCGAAAACATGTGTCACACTTAGGTGCAAGCTATTAGGCTCATTGCGAAAATTAAATTAATTTTATTTATTAAATGAAATTTCTATTATTTCAATAACAATGCATAAAGTTGGATATATTTGATTGAAATCGTGTTTATATGATCAAATGCATGCCAAAATTATGTGTCACACTTAGGTGCAAGCTATTGGGATCATTGGGAAAATTAAATTAATTTTTTTTATTAAATGAAATTTCGATTTTTTCAATAACAATGCATAAAGTTGGATATATTTGATTGAAATCGTGTTTATATTATCAAATGCATGCCGAAAACATGTGTCACTCTTAGGTGCAAGCTATTAGGATTATTGCAAAAATTTAATTTAATTTTTTTATTAAATGAAATGTCAATTTTTTCAAAAACAATGCATAAAGTCGAATTAATTTGATTGAAATCAAGTTTAAATGATCAAATGTATGCCGAAAACATGTGTCACACTTAGGAGCAATCTATTAGGATCATTGCAAAAATTAAATTAATTTTATTTATTAAGTGGAATTTCAATTTTTTCAATAACAATGCATAAAGACAAATTTATTTGATTGAAATCATGTTTAAAGGATTAAATGTGTGCCTAAAACATGTGTCGCACTTAGGTGCAAGCTATAAGGATCAATGCAAAAATTAAATTTATTTTATTTATAAAATGGAATTTCAATTTTTTCAATACCAATGCATAAAGTCGAATTAATTTGATTGAAATCAAGTTTAAATGATCAAATGAATGCCGAAAACATTTGTCGCACTTAGGTGCAAGCTATAAGGATCATTGCAAAAATTAAATTTATTTTATTTATTAAATTTAATTTCAATTTTACAATAACAATGCATAAAGTCGAATTTATTTGATTAAAATCAAGTTTAAATGATCAAATGCATGCCGAAAACATGTGTCGCACTTAGGTGCAAGCTATTGGGATCATTGCAAAAATTAAATTTATTTTATTTATTAAATGAAATTTCAATTTTTTCAATAACAATGCATAAAGTCGAATTAATTTGATTGAAATCGTGTTCAGATGATCAAATGCATGCCAAAACCATGTGTCACACTCAGGTGCAAGCTATTGGGATCATTGCAAAAATTAAATTTATTTTATTTATTAAATGAAATTTCAATTTTTTCAATAACAATGCATAAAGTCGAATTAATTTGATTAAAATCATGTTTATATGATCAAATGAATGCCGAAAACATGTGTCGCACTTAGGTGCAAGCTATTAGGATCATTGCAAAAATTAAATTTATTTTATTTATTAAATGAAATTTCAATTTTTTCAATAACAATGCATAAAGTCGAATTAATTTGATTAAAATCATGTTTATATGATCAAATGAATGCCGAAAACATGTGTCGCACTTAGGTGCAAGCTATAAGGATCATTGCAAAAATTAAATTTAGTTTATTTATTGAATGAAATGTCAATTTTTTCAAAAACAATGCATAAAGTCGAATTAATTTGATTGAAATCGTGTTTATATGATCAAATGCATGCCGAAAACATGTGTCACACTTAGGTGCAAGCTATTAGGATCATTGCGAAAATTAAATTAATTTTATTTATTAAATGAAATTTCTATTTTTTCAATAACAATGCATAAAGTTGGATATATTTGATTGAAATTGTGTTTATATGATCAAATGCATGCGAAAACATGTGTCACACTTAGGTGCAAGCTATTAGGATCATTGCAAAAATTAAATTTATTTTATTTATTGAATGAAATGTCAATTTTTTCAAAAACAATGCATAAAGTCGAATTAATTTGATTGAAATCGTTTTTATATGATCAAATGCATGCCGAAAACATATGTCACACTTAGGTGCAAGCTATTAGGATCATTGCAAAAATTAAATTTAATTTATTTATTGAATGAAATTTTAATTTTTTCAAAAAAAATGCATAAAGTCGAATTTATTTGATTGAAATCGTTTTTATATGATCAAATGCATGCCGAAAACATGTGTCGCACTTAGGTGCAAGCTATTAGGATTATTGCAAAAATTAAATTTAATTTATTTATTAAATGAAATTTCGATTTTTTCAATAACAATGCATAAAGTTGGATATATTTGATTGAAATCGTGTTTATATCATCAAATGCATGCCGAAAACATGTGTCACTCTTAGGTGCAAGCTATTAGGATCATTGCAAAAATTAAATTTATTTTATTTATTAAATGAAATTTCAATTTTTTCAATAACAATGCATACAGTCGAATTAATTTGATTGAAATCGTGTTTATATGATCAAATGCATGCCGAAAACATGTGTCACACTTAGGTGCAAGCTATTAGGATCATTGCAAAAATTAAATTAATTTTATTTATTAAATGAAGCTTCTATTTTTTCAATAACAATGCATAAAGTCTGATATATTTGATTCAAATCGTTTTTATATCATCAAATGCATGCCGAAAACAAGTGTCGCACTTAGGTGCAAGCTATTAGGATCATTGCAAAAATTAAATTTATTTTATCTATTAAATGAAATGTCAATTTTTTCAAAAACAATGCATAAAGTCGAATTAATTTGATTGAAATCATATTTATATGATCAAATGCATGCCGAAAACGTGTGTCACTCTTAGGTGCAAGCTATTAGGATCATTGCAAAAATTAAATTTATTTTATTTATTAAATGAAATTTCAATTTTTTCAATAACAATGCATACAGTCAAATTAATTTCATTAAAATCATGTTTATATGATCAAATGAATGCCGAAAAAATGTGTCGCACTTAGGTGCAAGCTATTAGGATCATTGCAAAAATTAAATTTATTTTATTTATTAAATGAAATGTCAATTTTTTCAAAAACAATGCATAAAGTCGAATTAATTTGATTGAAATCGTTTTTATATGATCAAATGCATGCCGAAAACATATGTCACACTTAGGTGCAAGCTATTAGGATCATTGCAAAAATTAAATTTAATTTATTTATTGAATGAAATTTTAATTTTTTCAAAAAAAATGCATAAAGTCGAATTTATTTGATTGAAATCGTTTTTATATGATCAAATGCATGCCGAAAACATGTGTCGCACTTAGGTGCAAGCTATTAGGATTATTGCAAAAATTAAATTTAATTTATTTATTAAATGAAATTTCGATTTTTTCAATAACAATGCATAAAGTTGGATATATTTGATTGAAATCGTGTTTATATCATCAAATGCATGCCGAAAACATGTGTCACTCTTAGGTGCAAGCTATTAGGATCATTGCAAAAATTAAATTTATTTTATTTATTAAATGAAATTTCAATTTTTTCAAAAACAATGCATAAAGTCGAATTAATTTGATTGAAATCGTGTTTATATGATCAAATGCATGCCGAAAACATGTGTCACACTTAGGTGCAAGCTATTAGGATCATTGCCAAAATTAAATTAATTTTATTTATTAAATGAAGCTTCTATTTTTTCAATAACAATGCATACAGTCGAATTAATTTCATTAAAATCATGTTTATATGATCAAATGAATGCCGAAAAAAATGTGTCGCACTTAGGTGCAAGCTATTAGGATCATTGCAAAAATTAAATTTATTTTATTTATTAAATGAAATTTAAATTTTTTCAATAACAATGCATACAGTCGAATTAATTTCATTAAAATCATGTTTATATGATCAAATGAATGCCGAAAAAATGTGTCGCACTTAGGTGCAAGCTATTAGGATCATTGCAAAAATTAAATTTATTTTATTTATTAAATGAAATGTCAATTTTTTCAAAAACAATGCATAAAGTCGAATTAATTTGATTGAAATCGTTTTTATATGATCAAATGCATGCCGAAAACATATGTCACACTTAGGTGCAAGCTATTAGGATCATTGCAAAAATTAAATTTAATTTATTTATTGAATGAAATTTTAATTTTTTCAAAAAAAATGCATAAAGTCGAATTTATTTGATTGAAATCGTTTTTATATGATCAAATGCATGCCGAAAACATGTGTCGCACTTAGGTGCAAGCTATTAGGATTATTGCAAAAATTAAATTTAATTTATTTATTAAATGAAATTTCGATTTTTTCAATAACAATGCATACAGTCAAATTAATTTCATTAAAATCATGTTTATATGATCAAATGAATGCCGAAAAAATGTGTCGCACTTAGGTGCAAGCTATTAGGATCATTGCAAAAATTAAATTTATTTTATTTATTAAATGAAATGTCAATTTTTTCAAAAACAATGCATAAAGTCGAATTAATTTGATTGAAATCATATTTATATGATCAAATGCATGCCGAAAACGTGTGTCACTCTTAGGTGCAAGCTATTAGGATCATTGCAAAAATTAAATTTATTTTATTTATTAAATGAAATTTCAATTTTTTCAATAACAATGCATACAGTCGAATTAATTTGATTGAAATCGTGTTTATATGATCAAATGCATGCCGAAAACATGTGTCACACTTAGGTGCAAGCTATTAGGATCATTGCAAAAATTAAATTAATTTTATTTATTAAATGAAGCTTCTATTTTTTCAATAACAATGCATAAAGTCTGATATATTTGATTCAAATCGTTTTTATATCATCAAATGCATGCCGAAAACAAGTGTCGCACTTAGGTGCAAGCTATTAGGATCATTGCAAAAATTAAATTTATTTTATCTATTAAATGAAATGTCAATTTTTTCAAAAACAATGCATAAAGTCGTATTAATTTGATTGAAATCATATTTATATGATCAAATGCATGCCGAAAACGTGTGTCACTCTTAGGTGCAAGCTATTAGGATCATTGCAAAAATTAAATTTATTTTATTTATTAAATGAAATTTCAATTTTTTCAATAACAAGGCATAAAGTCCAATATATTTAATTAAAATCGTGTTTATATAATCAAATGCATGCCGAAAACATTTGTCGCACTCAGGTGCAAGCTGTTAGGATCATTGCAAAAATTAAATTTATTTTATTTATTAAATGAAATTTCAATTTTTTCAATAACAATGCATAAAGTCAAATTTATTTCATTGTAATCAAGTTTAAAAAATCAAATGCATGCCGAAAGCATGTGTCACACTTAGGTGCAAGCTATTAGGATCATTGTAAAAATTAAATTTATTTTATTTATTAAATGGAATTTCATTTTTTTCAATTACAATGCATAAAGTCGAATTTATTTGATTGAAAACGTGTTTATATGATCAAATGCATGCCGAAAACATGTGTCGCACTTAGGTGCAAGCTGTTAGGATCATTGCAAAAATTAAAATTATTTTATTTATTAAATGAAATTTCAATTTTTTCTATGACAATGCATAAAGTCGAATTTATTTGATTGAAATCGTGTTTATATGATCAAATGCATGCCAAAAACATGTGTCGCACCTAGGTGCAAGCTGTTAGGATCATTGCAAAAATTAAAATTATTTTATTTTAAATTTCAATTTTTTCAAAAACAATGCATAAAGTCGAATTAATTTGATTGAAATCGTGTTTATATGATCAAATGCATGCCGAAAACATGTGTCGCACTAAGGTGCAAGCTGTTAGGATCATTGCAAAAATTAAAATTATTTTATTTATTAAATGAAATTTCAATTTTTTCTATGACAATGCATAAAGTCGAATTTATTTGATTGAAAACGTGTTTATATGATCAAATGCATGCCGAAAACATGTGTCACACTTAGATGCAAGCAAATAGGATCATTGCAAAAATTAAATTTATTTTATTTATTAAATGAAATTTCAATTTCTTCATCAACAATGAATAAAGTCGAATTTATTTGATTGAAAACGTGTTTATATGATCAAATTCATGCCGAAAACATGTGTCGCACTAAGGTGCAAGCTGTTAGGATCATTGCAAAAATTAAAATTATTTTATTTATTAAATGAAATTTCAATTTTTTCTATGACAATGCATAAAGTCGAATTTATTTGATTGAAATCGTGTTTATATGATCAAATGCATGCCAAAAACATGTGTCGTACTTAGGTGCAAGCTGTTAGGATCATTGCAAAAATTAAAATTATATTATTTTAAATTTCAATTTTTTGAAAAACAATGCATAAAGTCGAATTAATTTGATTGAAATCGTGTTTATATGATCAAATGCATGCCGAAAACATGTGTCACACTTAGATGCAAGCAAATAGGATCATTGCAAAAATTAAATTTATTTTATTTATCAAATGAAATTTCAATTTCTTCAATAACAATGCATAAAGTGGAATTTATTTGATTGAAAACCTGTTTATATGATCAAATGGATGCCGAAAACATGTGTCGCACTAAGGTGCAAGCTGTTAGGATCATTGCAAAAATTAAAATTATTTTATTTATTAGATGAAATTTCAATTTTTTCTATGACAATGCATAAAGTCGAATTTATTTGATTGAAATCGTGTTTATATGATCAAATGCATGCCAAAAACATGTGTCGCACTTAGGTGCAAGCTATTTGGATCATTGCAAAAATTAAATTCAATTTATTTATTAAATGAAATTTCAATTTTTTCAATGACAATGCATAAAGTCGAATTAGTTTGATTAAAATCGTGTTTATATGATCAAATGCATGCCGAAAACATGTGTCACACTTAGGTGCAAGCTATTTGGATCATTGCAAAAATTAAATTCAATTTATTTATTAAATGAAATTTCAATTTTTTCAATGACAATGCATAAAGTCGAATTAGTTTGATTAAAATCGTGTTTATATGATCAAATTCATGCCGAAAACATGTGTCACACTAAGGTGCAAGCCATTAGGATCATTGCAAAAATTAAATTAAATTTATTTATTAAAGTAAATTTCAATTTTTTCAATAACAAGGCATAAAGTCCAATTTATTTATTTAAAATCGTATTTATATGATCAAATGCATGCCTTAAACATGTGTCGCACTTAGGTGCAAGCTTTTAGGATTATTGCAAAAATTAAATTTAATTTATTTATTAAATGAAATTTCAATTTTTTCAATAACAATGCATAAAGTCGAATTAGTTTAATTAAAATCGTGTTTATATGATCAAATGCATGCCTTAAACATGTGTCGCACTTAGGTGCAAGCCATTAGGATCATTGCAAAAATAAAATTTAATTTATTTATTAAAGTAAATTTCAATTTTTTCAATAACAAGGCATAAAGTCCAATTTATTTATTTAAAATCGTATTTATATGATCAAATGCATGCCTTAAACATGTGTCGCACTTAGGTGCAAGCTTTTAGGATTATTGCAAAAATTAAATTTAATTTATTTATTAAATGAAATTTCAATTTTTTCAATAACAATGCATAAAGTCGAATTAGTTTAATTAAAATCGTGTTTATATGATCAAATGCATGCCTTAAACATGTGTCGCACTTAGGTGCAAGCCATTAGGATCATTGCAAAAATAAAATTTAATTTATTTATTAAAGTAAATTTCAATTTTTTCAATAACAAGGCATAAAGTCCAATTTATTTATTTAAAATCGTATTTATATGATCAAATGCATGCCTTAAACATGTGTCGCACTTAGGTGCAAGCCATTAGGATCATTGCAAAAATAAAATTTAATTTATTTATTAAAGGAAATTTCAATTTTTTCAATAACAAGGCATAAAGTCGAATTTATTTAATTAAAATCGTGTTTATATGATCAAATGCATGCCGAAAACATGTGTCGCGGTCAGGAGCAAGCTGTTGGGATCATTGCAAAAATTAAATTTATTTTATTTATTAAATGAAATTTCAATTTTTTTAATAACAATACATTAAGTCAAATTTATTTTATTAAAATCGTATTTATATGATCAAATGCATGCCGAAAACATGTGTCGCACTTGGGTGCAAGCTATTAGGATTATTGCAAAAATTAAATTTAATTTATTTATTAAATGAAATTTCCATTTTTTTAATAACAATGCATAAAGTTACATTTATTTGATTGAAATCGTGTTTATATGACCAAAAGCATGCCTAATACATGTGTCGCACTCAGGTGCAAGCTGTTAGGATTATTGTAAAAATTAAATTTAATTTATTTATTAAATGTAATTTCCATTTTTTTAATAACAATGCATAAAGTAGAATTTATTTGATTGAAATCGTGTTTAAAAAATCAAATGCATGCCGAAAACATGTGTCACACTTAGGTGCAAGCTATTAGGATCATTGTAAAAATTAAATTTATTTTATTTATTAAATGGAATTTCAGTTTTTTCAATTACAATGCATAAAGTCGAATTTATTTGATTGAAAACGTGTTTATATGATCAAATGCATGCCGAAAACATGTGTCGCACTTAGGTGCAAGCTGTTAGGATCATTGCTAAAATTAAAATTATTTTATTTATTAAATGAAATTTCAATTTTTTCTATGACAATGCATAAAGTCGAATTTATTTGATTGAAATCGTGTTTATATGATCAAATGCATGCCAAAAACATGTGTCGCACTTAGGTGCAAGCTGTTAGGATCATTGCAAAAATTAAAATTATTTTATTTTAAATTTCAATTTTTTCAAAAACAATGCATAAAGTCGAATTAATTTGATTGAAATCGTGTTTATATGATCAAATGCATGCCGAAAACATGTGTCGCACTCAGGTGCAAGCTGTTAGGATCATTGCAAAAATTAAAATTATTTTATTTATTAAATGAAATTTCAATTTTTTTAATAACAATGCATAAAGTCAATTTTATTTGATTAAAATCGTGTTTATATGATCAAATGCATGCCGAAAACATGTTTGCAAAAATTACATTTATTTTATTTTAAATTTCAATTTTTTCAAAAACAATGCATAAAGTCGATATAATTTGATTGAAATCGTGTTTATATGATCAAATGCATGCTGAAAACATGTGTCGCACTTAGGTGCAAGCTATTGGGATCATTGCGAAAATTAAATTAATTTTATTTATTAAATGAAATTTCGATTTTTTCAATAACAATGCATAAAGTCGAATTAATTTGATTGAAATCAAGTTAAAATTATCAAATGCATGCCGAAAACATGTGTCACACTTAGGAGCAAGCTATTAGGCTCATTGCAAAAATTAAATAAATTTTATTTATTACGTGGAGTTTCAATTTTTTCAATAACAATGCACAAAGTCGAATTTATTTGATTGAAATCATGTTTAAATGATTAAATGTATGCCTAAAACATCTGTCGCACTTAGGTGCAAGCTATAAGGATCATTGCAAAAATTAAATTTATTTTATTTATTAAATGGAATTTCAATTTTTTCAATAACAATGCATAAAGTCAATTTAATTTGATTGAAATCAAGTTTAAATGATCAAATGCATGCCGAAAACATGTGTCGCACTTAGGTGCAAGCTATTAGGATCATTGCGAAAATTAAATTAATTTTATTTATTAAGTGGAAATTCAATTTTTTCAATAACAATGCATAAAGTCGAATTTATTTGATTTTTAATTGAAATCATGTTTAAATGATTAAATGTATGCCTAAAACATGTGTCGCACTTAGGTGCAAGCAATAAGGATCATTGCAAAAATTAAATTTATTTTATTTATTAGATGGAATTTCAATTTTTTCAATAACAATGCATAAAGTCGAATTTATTTGAACAAAATCAAGTTTATATGATCAAATGAATGCCAAAAACATGTGTCGCACTTAGGAGCAAGCTATTAGGATCATTGCAAAAATTAAATTAATTTTATTTATTAAGTGGAATTTCAATTTTTTCAATAACAATGCATAAAGTCGAATTTATTTAAATAAAGTCATGTTTATATGATCAAATGAATGCCGAAAACATGTGTCGCACTTAGGTGCAAGCTATTGGGATCATTGCGAAAATTAAATTAATTTTATTTATTAAATGAAATTTCGATTTTTTCAATAACAATGCATAAAGTTGGATATATTTGATTGAAATCGTGTTTATATGATCAAATGCATGCCGGAAACATGTGTCACTCCTAGGTGCAAGCTATTAGGATCATTGCAAAAATTAAATTTATTTTATTTATTAAATGAAATTTCAATTTTTTCAATAACAATGCATAAAGTCGAATTTATTTGATTGAAATCAAGTTTAAAAAATCAAATGCTTGCCGAAAACATGTGTCACACATAGGTGCAAGCAATCAGGATCATTGCAAAAATTAAATTTATTTTATTTAATAAATGGAATTTCAATTTTTTCAATAACAATGCATAAAGTCGAAATTATTTGATTAAAATCGTATTTAAATGATCAAATCGATTCCTAAAACATGTGTCGCACTTAGGTGCAAGCTATTAGGATCATTGCGAAAATTAAATTTATTTTATTTATTAAATGAAATTTCTATTTTTTCAATAACAATGCATAAAGTTGGATATATTTGATTGAAATTGTGTTTATATGATCAAATGCATGCCGAAAACATGTGTCGCACTTAGGTGCAAGCTATTGGGATCATTGCAAAAATTAAATTTATTTTATTTATTAAGTGGAATTTCAATTTTTTCAATAACAATGCATAAAGTCAAATTTATTTGATTGAAATCATGTTTAAATAATTAAATGGATGCCTAAAACATGTGTCGCACTTAGGTGCAAGCTATAAGGGTCATTGCAAAAATTAAATTTATTTTATTTATTAAATGGAATTTCAATTTTTTCAATAACAATGCATAAAGTCGAATTAATTTGATTGAATTTAAGTTTAAATGATCAAATGCATGCCGAAAACATGTGTCACACTTAGGAGCAAGCTATTAGGATCATTGCAAAAATTAAATTAATTTTTTTTATTAAGTGGAATTTCAATTTCTTCAATAACAATGCATAAAGTCGAATTTATTTGATTGAAATCATGTTTAAATGATTAAATGGATGCCTAAAACATGTGTCGCACTTAGGTGCAAGCTATAAGGATCATTGCAAAAATTAAATTTATTTTATTTATTAAATGGAATTTCAATTTTTTCAATAACAATGCATAAAGTCGAATTAATTTGATTGAATTTAAGTTTAAATGATCAAATGCATGCCGAAAACATGTGTCACACTTAGGTGCAAGCAATCAGGATCATTGCAAAAATTAAATTTATTTTATTTAATAAATGGAATTTCAATTTTTTCAATAACAATGCATAAAGTCGAAATTATTTGATTAAAATCGTATTTAAATGATCAAATCGATTCCTAAAACATGTGTCGCACTTAGGTGCAAGCTATAAGGATCATTGCAAAAATTAAATTTATTTTATTTATTAAATGGAATTTCAATTTTTTCAATAACAATGCATAAAGTCGAATTAATTTGAACAAAATCAAGTTTAAATGATCAAATGCATGCCGAAAACATGTGTCACACTTAGGAGCAAGCTATTAGGATCATTGCAAAAATTAAATTAATTTTATTTATTAAGTGGAATTTCAATTTTTTCAATAACAATGCATAAAGTCGAATTTATTTGATTGAAATCATGTTTAAATGATTAAATGTAGGCCTAAAACATGTGTCGCACTTATGTGCAAGCTATAAGGATCGTTGCAAAAATTAAATTTATTTTATTTATTAAATGGAATTTCAATTTTTTCAATAACAATGCATAAAGTCGAATTTATTTGAATAAAATCATGTTTATATGATCAAATGAATGCCGGAAACATGTGTCGCACTCAGGAGCAAGCTATTAGGATCATTGCGAAAATTAAATTAATTTTTTTTATTAAGTGGAATTTCAATTTCTTCAATAACAATGCATAAAGTCGAATTAATTTAATTGAAATCGTGTCTAGATGATCAAATGCATGCCAAAAACATGTGTCGCACTTAGGTGCAAGCTGTTAGGATCTTTGCAAAAATTAAATTTATTTTATTTATTAAATGAAATTTCAATTTTTTCAAAAACAATGCATAAAGTCGAATTTATTTGATTGAAATCGTGTTTATATAATCAAAAGCATGCCTAAAACATGTGTCGTACTTAGGTGCAAGCTATTGGGATCATTGCGAAAATTAAATTTATTTTATGTATTAAATGAAATTTCTATTTTTTTAAATAACAATGCATAAAGTCGGATATATTTAATTAAAATCGTGTTTAGATGATCAAATGCATGCCGAAAACATGTGTCACTCTTAGGTGCAAGCTATTAGGATCATTGCAAAAATTAAATTTATTTTATTTATTAAATGAAATTTCAATTTTTTAAATAACAATGCATAAAGTCGAATTAAATTGATTGAAATCGTGTTCAGATGATCAAAAGCATGCCTAAAACATGTGTCGCACTTAGGTGCAAGCAATAAGGATCATTGCAAAAATTAAATTTATTTTATTTATTAAATGTAATTTCAATTTTTTCAATAACAATGCATAAAGTCGAATTAATTTGAACAAAATCAAGTTTAAATGATCAAATGCATGCCGAAAACATGTGTCACACTTAGGAGCAAGCTATTAGGATCATTGCAAAAATTAAATTAATTTTATTTATTAAGTGGAATTTCAATTTTTTCAATAACAATGCATAAAGTCGAATTTATTTGATTGAAATCATGTTTAAATGATTAAATGTATGCCTAAAACATGTGTCGCACTTATGTGCAAGCTATAAGGATCGTTGCAAAAATTAAATTTATTTTATTTATTAAATGGAATTTCAATTTTTTCAATAACAATGCATAAAGTCAATTTAATTTGATTGAAATCAAGTTTAAATGATCAAATGCATGCCGAAAACATGTGTCGCACTTAGGTGCAAGCTATTAGGATCATTGCGAAAATTAAATTAATTTTATTTATTAAGTGGAAATTCAATTTTTTCAATAACAATGCATAAAGTCGAATTTATTTGATTTTTAATTGAAATCATGTTTAAATGATTAAATGTATGCCTAAAACATGTGTCGCACTTAGGTGCAAGCAATAAGGATCATTGCAAAAATTAAATTTATTTTATTTATTAGATGGAATTTCAATTTTTTCAATAACAATGCATAAAGTCGAATTTATTTGAACAAAATCAAATTTATATGATCAAATGAATGCCAAAAACATGTGTCGCACTTAGGAGCAAGCTATTAGGATCATTGCAAAAATTAAATTAATTTTATTTATTAAGTGGAATTTCAATTTTTTCAATAACAATGCATAAAGTCGAATTTATTTAAATAAAGTCATGTTTATATGATCAAATGAATGCCGAAAACATGTGTCGCACTTAGGTGCAAGCTATTGGGATCATTGCGAAAATTAAATTAATTTTATTTATTAAATGAAATTTCGATTTTTTCAATAACAATGCATAAAGTTGGATATATTTGATTGAAATCGTGTTTATATGATCAAATGCATGCCGGAAACATGTGTCACTCCTAGGTGCAAGCTATTAGGATCATTGCAAAAATTAAATTTATTTTATTTATTAAATGAAATTTCAATTTTTTCAATAACAATGCATAAAGTCGAATTTATTTGATTGAAATCAAGTTTAAAAAATCAAATGCTTGCCGAAAACATGTGTCACACATAGGTGCAAGCAATCAGGATCATTGCAAAAATTAAATTTATTTTATTTAATAAATGGAATTTCAATTTTTTCAATAACAATGCATAAAGTCGAAATTATTTGATTAAAATCGTATTTAAATGATCAAATCGATTCCTAAAACATGTGTCGCACTTAGGTGCAAGCTATTAGGATCATTGCGAAAATTAAATTTATTTTATTTATTAAATGAAATTTCTATTTTTTCAATAACAATGCATAAAGTTGGATATATTTGATTGAAATTGTGTTTATATGATCAAATGCATGCCGAAAACATGTGTCGCACTTAGGTGCAAGCTATTGGGATCATTGCAAAAATTAAATTAAATTTATTTATTAAGTGGAATTTCAATTTTTTCAATAACAATGCATAAAGTCGAATTTATTTGATTGAAATCATGTTTAAATAATTAAATGGATGCCTAAAACATGTGTCGCACTTAGGTGCAAGCTATAAGGGTCATTGCAAAAATTAAATTTATTTTATTTATTAAATGGAATTTCAATTTTTTCAATAACAATGCATAAAGTCGAATTAATTTGATTGAATTTAAGTTTAAATGATCAAATGCATGCCGAAAACATGTGTCACACTTAGGAGCAAGCTATTAGGATCATTGCAAAAATTAAATTAATTTTTTTTATTAAGTGGAATTTCAATTTCTTCAATAACAATGCATAAAGTCGAATTTATTTGATTGAAATCATGTTTAAATGATTAAATGGATGCCTAAAACATGTGTCGCACTTAGGTGCAAGCTATAAGGATCATTGCAAAAATTAAATTTATTTTATTTATTAAATGGAATTTCAATTTTCTCAATAACAATGCATAAAGTCGAATTAATTTGATTGAATTCAAGTTTAAATGATCAAATGCATGCCGAAAACATGTGTCACACTTAGGTGCAAGCTATCAGGATCATTGCAAAAATTAAATTTATTTTATTTAATAAATGGAATTTCAATTTTTCAATAACAATGCATAAAGTCGAAATGATTTGATTAAAATCGTATTTAACCGATCAAATCGATTCCTAAAACATGTGTCGCACTTAGGTGCAAGCTATAAGGATCATTGCAAAAATTAAATTTATTTTATTTATTAAATGGAATTTCAATTTTTTCAATAACAATGCATAAAGTCGAATTAATTTGAACAAAATCAAGTTTAAATGATCAAATGCATGCCGAAAACATGTGTCACACTTAGGAGCAAGCTATTAGGATCATTGCAAAAATTAAATTAATTTTATTTATTAAGTGGAATTTCAATTTTTTCAATAACAATGCATAAAGTCGAATTTATTTGATTGAAATCATGTTTAAATGATTAAATGTAGGCCTAAAACATGTGTCGCACTTATGTGCAAGCTGTTAGGATCTTTGCAAAAATTAAATTTATTTTATTTATTAAATGAAATTTCAATTTTTTCAAAAACAATGCATAAAGTCGAATTTATTTGATTGAAATCGTGTTTATATAATCAAAAGCATGCCTAAAACATGTGTCGCACTTAGGTGCAAGCTATAAGGATCGTTGCAAAAATTAAATTTATTTTATTTATTAAATGGAATTTCAATTTTTTCAATAACAATGCATAAAGTCGAATTTATTTGAATAAAATCATGTTTATATGATCAAATGAATGCCGGAAACATGTGTCGCACTCAGGAGCAAGCTATTAGGATCATTGCGAAAATTAAATTAATTTTTTTTATTAAGTGGAATTTCAATTTCTTCAATAACAATGCATAAAGTCGAATTAATTTAATTGAAATCGTGTCTAGATGATCAAATGCATGCCAAAAACATGTGTCGCACTTAGGTGCAAGCTGTTAGGATCTTTGCAAAAATTAAATTTATTTTATTTATTAAATGAAATTTCAATTTTTTCAAAAACAATGCATAAAGTCGAATTTATTTGATTGAAATCGTGTTTATATAATCAAAAGCATGCCTAAAACATGTGTCGTACTTAGGTGCAAGCTATTGGGATCATTGCGAAAATTAAATTTATTTTATGTATTAAATGAAATTTCTATTTTTTTAAATAACAATGCATAAAGTCGGATATATTTAATTAAAATCGTGTTTAGATGATCAAATGCATGCCGAAAACATGTGTCACTCTTAGGTGCAAGCTATTAGGATCATTGCAAAAATTAAATTTATTTTATTTATTAAATGAAATTTCAATTTTTTAAATAACAATGCATAAAGTCGAATTAAATTGATTGAAATCGTGTTCAGATGATCAAAAGCATGCCTAAAACATGTGTCGCACTTAGGTGCAAGCAATAAGGATCATTGCAAAAATTAAATTTATTTTATTTATTAAATGTAATTTCAATTTTTTCAATAACAATGCATAAAGTCGAATTAATTTGAACAAAATCAAGTTTAAATGATCAAATGCATGCCGAAAACATGTGTCACACTTAGGAGCAAGCTATTAGGATCATTGCAAAAATTAAATTAATTTTATTTATTAAGTGGAATTTCAATTTTTTCAATAACAATGCATAAAGTCGAATTTATTTGATTGAAATCATGTTTAAATGATTAAATGTAGGCCTAAAACATGTGTCGCACTTATGTGCAAGCTATAAGGATCGTTGCAAAAATTAAATTTATTTTATTTATTAAATGAAATTTCAATTTTTTCAATAACAATGCATAAAGTCGAATTTATTTGATTGAAATCAAGTTTAAAAAATCAAATGCTTGCCGAAAACATGTGTCACACATAGGTGCAAGCAATCAGGATCATTGCAAAAATTAAATTTATTTTATTTAATAAATGGAATTTCAATTTTTTCAATAACAATGCATAAAGTCGAAATTATTTGATTAAAATCGTATTTAAATGATCAAATCGATTCCTAAAACATGTGTCGCACTTAGGTGCAAGCTATTAGGATCATTGCGAAAATTAAATTTATTTTATTTATTAAATGAAATTTCTATTTTTTCAATAACAATGCATAAAGTTGGATATATTTGATTGAAATTGTGTTTATATGATCAAATGAATGCCGAAAACATGTGTCGCACTTAGGTGCAAGCTATTGGGATCATTGCAAAAATTAAATTTATTTTATTTATTAAGTGGAATTTCAATTTTTTCAATAACAATGCATAAAGTCGAATTTATTTGATTGAAATCAAGTTTAAAAAATCAAATGCTTGCCGAAAACATGTGTCACACATAGGTGCAAGCAATCAGGATCATTGCAAAAATTAAATTTATTTTATTTAATAAATGGAATTTCAATTTTTTCAATAACAATGCATAAAGTCGAAATTATTTGATTAAAATCGTATTTAAATGATCAAATCGATTCCTAAAACATGTGTCGCACTTAGGTGCAAGCTATTAGGATCATTGCGAAAATTAAATTTATTTTATTTATTAAATGAAATTTCAATTTTTTCAATAACAATGCATAAAGTCGAATTTATTTGATTGAAATCAAGTTTAAAAAATCAAATGCTTGCCGAAAACATGTGTCACACATAGGTGCAAGCAATCAGGATCATTGCAAAAATTAAATTTATTTTATTTAATAAATGGAATTTCAATTTTTTCAATAACAATGCATAAAGTCGAAATTATTTGATTAAAATCGTATTTAAATGATCAAATCGATTCCTAAAACATGTGTCGCACTTAGGTGCAAGCTATTAGGATCATTGCAAAAATTAAATTTATTTTATTTATTAAATGAAATTTCAATTTTTTCAATAACAATGCATAAAGTCGAATTTATTTGATTGAAATCAAGTTTAAAAAATCAAATGCTTGCCGAAAACATGTGTCACACATAGGTGCAAGCAATCAGGATCATTGCAAAAATTAAATTTATTTTATTTAATAAATGGAATTTCAATTTTTTCAATAACAATGCATAAAGTCGAAATTATTTGATTAAAATCGTATTTAAATGATCAAATCGATTCCTAAAACATGTGTCGCACTTAGGTGCAAGCTATTAGGATCATTGCGAAAATTAAATTTATTTTATTTATTAAATGAAATTTCTATTTTTTCAATAACAATGCATAAAGTTGGATATATTTGATTGAAATTGTGTTTATATGATCAAATGAATGCCGAAAACATGTGTCGCACTTAGGTGCAAGCTATTGGGATCATTGCAAAAATTAAATTTATTTTATTTATTAAGTGGAATTTCAATTTTTTCAATAACAATGCATAAAGTCGAATTTATTTGATTGAAATCATGTTTAAATAATTAAATGGATGCCTAAAACATGTGTCGCACTTAGGTGCAAGCTATAAGGGTCATTGCAAAAATTAAATTTATTTTATTTATTAAATGGAATTTCAATTTTTTCAATAACAATGCATAAAGTCGAATTAATTTGATTGAATTTAAGTTTAAATGATCAAATGCATGCCGAAAACATGTGTCACACTTAGGAGCAAGCTATTAGGATCATTGCAAAAATTAAATTAATTTTTTTTATTAAGTGGAATTTCAATTTCTTCAATAACAATGCATAAAGTCGAATTTATTTGATTGAAATCATGTTTAAATGATTAAATGGATGCCTAAAACATGTGTCGCACTTAGGTGCAAGCTATAAGGATCATTGCAAAAATTAAATTTATTTTATTTATTAAATGGAATTTCAATTTTTTCAATAACAATGCATAAAGTCGAATTAATTTGATTGAATTTAAGTTTAAATGATCAAATGCATGCCGAAAACATGTGTCACACTTAGGTGCAAGCAATCAGGATCATTGCAAAAATTAAATTTATTTTATTTAATAAATGGAATTTCAATTTTTCAATAACAATGCATAAAGTCGAAATGATTTGATTAAAATCGTATTTAAATGATCAAATCGATTCCTAAAACATGTGTCGCACTTAGGTGCAAGCTATAAGGATCATTGCAAAAATTAAATTTATTTTATTTATTAAATGGAATTTCAATTTTTTCAATAACAATGCATAAAGTCGAATTAATTTGAACAAAATCAAGTTTAAATGATCAAATGCATGCCGAAAACATGTGTCACACTTAGGAGCAAGCTATTAGGATCATTGCAAAAATTAAATTAATTTTATTTATTAAGTGGAATTTCAATTTTTTCAATAACAATGCATAAAGTCGAATTTATTTGATTGAAATCATGTTTAAATGATTAAATGTAGGCCTAAAACATGTGTCGCACTTATGTGCAAGCTGTTAGGATCTTTGCAAAAATTAAATTTATTTTATTTATTAAATGAAATTTCAATTTTTTCAAAAACAATGCATAAAGTCGAATTTATTTGATTGAAATCGTGTTTATATAATCAAAAGCATGCCTAAAACATGTGTCGCACTTAGGTGCAAGCTATAAGGATCGTTGCAAAAATTAAATTTATTTTATTTATTAAATGGAATTTCAATTTTTTCAATAACAATGCATAAAGTCGAATTTATTTGAATAAAATCATGTTTATATGATCAAATGAATGCCGGAAACATGTGTCGCACTCAGGAGCAAGCTATTAGGATCATTGCGAAAATTAAATTAATTTTTTTTATTAAGTGGAATTTCAATTTCTTCAATAACAATGCATAAAGTCGAATTAATTTAATTGAAATCGTGTCTAGATGATCAAATGCATGCCAAAAACATGTGTCGCACTTAGGTGCAAGCTGTTAGGATCTTTGCAAAAATTAAATTTATTTTATTTATTAAATGAAATTTCAATTTTTTCAAAAACAATGCATAAAGTCGAATTTATTTGATTGAAATCGTGTTTATATAATCAAAAGCATGCCTAAAACATGTGTCGTACTTAGGTGCAAGCTATTGGGATCATTGCGAAAATTAAATTTATTTTATGTATTAAATGAAATTTCTATTTTTTTAAATAACAATGCATAAAGTCGGATATATTTAATTAAAATCGTGTTTAGATGATCAAATGCATGCCGAAAACATGTGTCACTCTTAGGTGCAAGCTATTAGGATCATTGCAAAAATTAAATTTATTTTATTTATTAAATGAAATTTCAATTTTTTAAATAACAATGCATAAAGTCGAATTAAATTGATTGAAATCGTGTTCAGATGATCAAAAGCATGCCTAAAACATGTGTCGCACTTAGGTGCAAGCAATAAGGATCATTGCAAAAATTAAATTTATTTTATTTATTAAATGTAATTTCAATTTTTTCAATAACAATGCATAAAGTCGAATTAATTTGAACAAAATCAAGTTTAAATGATCAAATGCATGCCGAAAACATGTGTCACACTTAGGAGCAAGCTATTAGGATCATTGCAAAAATTAAATTAATTTTATTTATTAAGTGGAATTTCAATTTTTTCAATAACAATGCATAAAGTCGAATTTATTTGATTGAAATCATGTTTAAATGATTAAATGTATGCCTAAAACATGTGTCGCACTTATGTGCAAGCTATAAGGATCGTTGCAAAAATTAAATTTATTTTATTTATTAAATGGAATTTCAATTTTTTTCAATAACAATGCATAAAGTCGAATTTATTTGAATAAAATCATGTTTATATGATCAAATGAATGCCGGAAACATGTGTCGCACTCAGGAGCAAGCTATTAGGATCATTGCGAAAATTTAATTTAATTTATTTATTGAATGAAATTTCAATTTTTTCAAAAACAATGCATAAAGTCGCATTAATTTGATTGAAATCGTTTTGTTATGATCAAATGCATGCCGAAGACATGTGTCACACTTAGGTGCAAGCTATTACGATCATTGCAAAAATTAAATTTAATTTATTTATTGAATGAAATTTCAATTTTTTCAAAAACAATGCATAAAGTCGAATTTATTTGATTGAAATCGTTTTTAAATGATCAAATGCATGCCGAAAACATGTGTCACACTTAGGAGCAAGCTATTAGGATCATTGCAAAAATTAAATTTATTTTATTTATGAAATGAAATTTCGATTTTTCCAATAACAATGCATAAAGTTGGATATATTTGATTGAAATCGTGTTTATATGATCAAATGCATACCGTAAACATGTGTCACACTTAGGTGCAAGCTATTAGGATCATTGCAAAAATTAAATTTATTTTATTTATTGAATGAAATGTCAATTTTTTCAAAAACAATGCATAAAGTCGAATTAATTTGATTGAAATCGTTTTTATATGATCAAATGCATGCCGAAAACATGTGTCACACTTAGGAGCAAGCTATTAGGATCATTGCAAAAATTAAATTTATTTTATTTATTAAATGTAATTTCAATTTTTTCAATAACAATGCATAAATTCGAATTAATTTGACTGAAATCAAGTTCAAATGATCAAATGCATGCCGAAAACATGTGTCACACTTAGAAGCAAGCTATTAGGATCATTGCAAAAATTAAATTTATTTTATTTATTAAATGTAATTTCAATTTTTTCAATAACAATGCATAAATTCGGATTAATTTGATTGAAATCGTTTTTAAATGATCAAATGAATGCCGGAAACATGTGTCGCACTCAGGAGCAAGCTATTAGGATCATTGCAAAAATTAAATTTATTTTATTTATTAAGTGGAATTTCAATTTTTTCAATAACAATGCATAAAGTCGAATTTATTTGAATAAAATCATGTTTATATGATCAAATGAATGCCGAAAACATATGTCGCACTTAGGAGCAAGCTATTAGGATCATTGCGAAAATTAAATTTAATTTATTTATTGAATGAAATTTCAATTTTTTCAAAAACAATGCATAAAGTCGCATTAATTTGATTGAAATCGTTTTGTTATGATCAAATGCATGCCGAAGACATGTGTCACACTTAGGTGCAAGCTATTAGGATCATTGCAAAAATTAAATTTAATTTATTTATTGAATGAAATTTCAATTTTTTCAAAAACAATGCATAAAGTCGAATTTATTTGATTGAAATCGTTTTTAAATGATCAAATGCATGCCGAAAACATGTGTCGCACTTAGGTGCAAGTTATTAGGATTATTGCAAAAATTAAATTTAATTTATTTATTAAATGAAATTTCGATTTTTCCAATAACAATGCATAAAGTTGGATATATTTGATTGAAATCGTGTTTATATGATCAAATGCATGCCGAAAACATGTGTCACACTTAGGTGCAAGCTATTAGGATCATTGCGAAAATTAAATTAATTTTATTTATTAAATGAAATTTCTATTTTTTCAATAACAATGCATAAAGTTGGATATATTTGATTGAAATCGTGTTTATATGATCAAATGCATGCCGAAAACTTGTGTCACACTTAGGTGCAAGCTATTAGGATCATTGCAAAAATTAAATTTAGTTTATTTATTGAATGAAATGTCAACTTTTTCAAAAACAATGCATAAAGTCGAATTAATTTGATTGAAATCGTTTTTATATGATCAAATGCATGCCGAAAACATGTGTCACACTTAGGTGCAAGCTATTAGGATCATTGCAAAAATTAAATTTAATTTATTTATTGAATGAAATTTCAATTTTTTCAAAAAAAATGCATAAAGTCAAATTTATTTGATTGAAATCGTTTTTATATGATCAAATGCATGCCGAAAACTTTTGTCGCACTTAGGTGCAAGCTATTAGGATTATTGCAAAAATTAAATTTAATTTATTTATTAAATGAAATTTGTATTTTTTCAATAACAATGCATAAAGTCTGATATATTTGATTCAAATCGTTTTTATATCATCAAATGCATGCCGAAAACATGTGTCACTCTTAGGTGCAAGCTATTAGGATCATTGCAAAAATTAAATTTATTTTATTTATTAAATGAAATTTCAATTTTTTCAATAACAATGCATACAGTCGAATTAATTTGATTAAAATCATGTTTATATGATCAAATGAATGCCGAAAACATGTGTCGCACTTAGGTGCAAGCTATTAGGATTATTGCAAAAATTAAATTTAATTTATTTATTAAATGAAATTTCGATTTTTCCAATAACAATGCATAAAGTTGGATATATTTGATTGAAATCGTGTTTATATGATCAAATGCATACCGTAAACATGTGTCACACTTAGGTGCAAGCTATTAGGATCATTGCAAAAATTAAATTTAATTTATTTATTGAATGAAATTTCAATTTTTTCAATAACAATGCATACAGTCGAATTAATTTGATTAAAATCATGTTTATATGATTAAATGAATGCCGAAAACATGTGTCGCACTTAGGTGCAAGCTATTAGGATAATTGCAAAAATTAAATTTAATTTATTAATTAAATGAAATTTCGATTTTTTCAATAACAATGCATAAAGTTGGATATATTTGATTGAAATCGTGTTTATATCATCGAATGCATGCCGAAAACATGTGTCACTCTTAGGTGCAAGCTATTGGGATCATTGCAAAAATTAAATTTATTTTATTTATTAAATTAAATTTCAATTTTTTCAATAACAATGCATAAAGTCGGATATATTTAATTGAAATCGTGTTTAGATGATCAAATGAATGCCGAAAACATGTGTCGCACTTAGGTGCAAGCTATTGGGATCATTGCAAAAATTAAATTTATTTTATTTATTAAATGAAATGCAATTTTTTCAAAAGCAATTTTTTCAAAAACAATGCATAAAGTCGAATTAATTTGATTGAAATCGTGTTTATATGATCAAATGCATGCCGAAAACATGTGTCACACTTCGGTGCAAGCTATTAGGATCATTGCGAAAATTAAATTAATTTTATTTATTAAATGAAATTTCTATTTTTTCAATAACAATGCATAAAGTCGCATAAATTTGATTGAAATCGTTTTTATATGATCAAATGCATGCCGAAAACATGTGTCGCACTTAGGTGCAAGCTATTAGGATTATTGCAAAAATTAAATTTAATTTATTTATTAAATGAAATTTCGATTTTTCCAATAACAATGCATAAAGTTGGATATATTTGATTGAAATCGTGTTTATATGATCAAATGCATACCGTAAACATGTGTCACACTTAGGTGCAAGCTATTAGGATCATTGCAAAAATTAAATTTATTTTATTTATTAAATGAAATTTCAATTTTTTCAATAACAATGCATACAGTCGAATTAATTTGATTAAAATCATGTTTATATGATCAAATGAATGCCGAAAACATGTGTCGCACTTAGGTGCAAGCTATTAGGATTATTGCAAAAATTAAATTTAATTTATTTATTAAATGAAATTTCGATTTTTTCTATAACAATGCATAAAGTTGGATATATTTGATTAAAATCGTGTTTATATGATCAAATGCATGCCGAAAACATGTGTCACACTTAGGTGCAAGCTATTAGGATCATTGCAAAAATTAAATTTATTTTATTTATTGAATGAAATGTCAATTTTTTCAAAAACAATGCATAAAGACGAATTAATTTGATTAAAATCGTTTTTATATGATCAAATGCATGCTGAAAACATGTGTCACACTTAGGTGCAAGCTATTAGGATCATTGCAAAAATAAATTTAATTTATTTATTGAATGAAATTTAATTTTTTCAAAAATAATGCATAAAGTCGAATTTATTTGATTGAAATCGTTTTTATATGATCAAATGCATGCCGAAAACATGTGTCGCACTTAGGTGCAAGCTATTAGGATTATTGCAAAAATTAAATTTAATTTATTTATTAAATGAAATTTCGATTTTTTCAATAACAATGCATAAAGTTGGATATATTTGATTGAAATCGTGTTTATAACATCAAATGCATGCCGAAAACATGTGTCACTCTTAGGTGCAAGCTATTAGGATCATTGCAAAAATTAAATTTATTTTATTTATTAAATGAAATTTCAATTTTTTCAATAACAATGCATACAGTCGAATTAATTTGATTAAAATCATGTTTATATGATCAAATGAATGCCGAAAACATGTGTCGCACTTAGGTGCAAGCTATTGGGATCATTGCAAAAATTAAATTTATTTTATTTATTAAATGAAATGTCAATTTTTTCAAAAACAATGCATAAAGTCGAATTAATTTGATTGAAATCGTGTTTATGTGATCAAATGCATGCCGAAAACATGTGTCACACTTAGGTGCAAGCTATTAGGATCATTGCGAAAATTAAATTAATTTTATTTATTAAATGAAATTTCTATTTTTTCAATAACAATGCATAAAGTTGGATATATTTGATTGAAATCGTGTTTATATGATCAAATGCATGCCGAAAACTTGTGTCACACTTAGGTGCAAGCTATTAGGATCATTGCAAAAATTAAATTTAGTTTATTTATTGAATGAAATGTCAACTTTTTCAAAAACAATGCATAAAGTCGAATTAATTTGATTGAAATCGTTTTTATATGATCAAATGCATGCCGAAAACATGTGTCACACTTAGGTGCAAGCTATTAGGATTATTGCAAAAATTAAATTTAATTTATTTTTTAAATGAAATTTCTATTTTTTCAATAACAATGCATAAAGTCTGATATATTTGATTCAAATCGTTTTTATATCATCAAATGCATGCCGAAAACATGTGTCACTCTTAGGTGCAAGCTATTAGGATCATTGCAAAAATTAAATTTATTTTATTTATTAAATGAAATTTCAATTTTTTCAATAACAATGCATACAGTCGAATTAATTTGATCAAAATCATGTTTATATGATAAAATGAATTCCGAAAACATGTGTCACACTTAGGTGCAAGCTATTAGGATCATTGCAAAAATTAAATTTAGTTTATTTATTGAATGAAATGTCAATTTTTTCAAAAACAATGCATGAAGACGAATTAATTTGATTAAAATCGTTTTTATATGATCAAATGCATGCCGAAAACATGTGTCACACTTAGGTGCAAGCTATTAGGATCATTGCAAAAATAAATTTAATTTATTTATTGAATGAAATTTAAATTTTTTCAAAAATAATGCATAAAGTCGAATTTATTTGATTGAAATCGTGTTTATATGATCAAATGCATGCCGAAAACATGTGTCGCACTTAGGTGCAAGCTATTAGGATTATTGCAAAAATTAAATTTAATTTATTCATTAAATGAAATTTCGATTTTTTCAATAACAATGCATAGAGTCGAATTAATTTGATTAAAATCATGTTTATATGATAAAATGAATTCCGAAAACATGTGTCACACTTAGGTGCAAGCTATTAGGATCATTGCAAAAATTAAATTTATTTTATTTATTAAATGAAATTTCTATTTTTTTCAATAACAATGCATAAAGTTGGATATATTTGATTGAAATCGTATTTATATGATCAAATGCATGCGAAAACATGTGTCACACTTAGGTGCAAGCTATTAGGATCATTGCAAAAATTAAATTTATTTTATTTATTGAATGAAATGTCAATTTTTTCAAAAACAATGCATAAAGTCGAATTAATTTGATTGAAATCGTTTTTATATGATCAAATGCATGCCGAAAACATATGTCACACTTAGGTGCAAGCTATTAGGATCATTGCAAAAATTAAAATTATTTTATTTATTAAATGAAATTTCAATTTTTTCAATAACAATGCATACAGTCGAATTAATTTGATTAAAATCATGTTTATATGATCAAATGCATGCCGAAAACTTGTGTCACACTTAGGTGCAAGCTATTAGGATTATTGCAAAAATTAAATTTAATTTATTTATTAAATGAAATTTCGATTTTTTCAATAACAATGCATAAAGTTGGATATATTTGCTTGAAATCGTGTTTATATGATCAAATGCATGCGAAAACATGTGTCACACTTAGGTGCAAGCTATTAGGATCATTGCAAAAATTAAATTTATTTTATTTATTGAATGAAATGTCAATTTTTTCAAAAACAATGCATAAAGTCGAATTAATTTGATTGAAATCGTTTTTATATGATCAAATGCATGCCGAAAACATATGTCACACTTAGGTGCAAGCTATTAGGATCATTGCAAAAATTAAATTTAATTTATTTATTTAACGAAATTTTAATTTTTTCAAAAAAAATGCATAAAGTCGAATTTATTTGATTGAAATCGTTTTTATATGATCAAATGCATGCCGAAAACATGTGTCGCACTTAGGTGCAAGCTATTAGGATCATTGCAAAAATTAAATTTATTTTATTTATTAAATGAAATTTCGATTTTTTCAATAACAATGCATAAAGTTGGATATATTTGATTGAAATCGTGTTTATATCATCAAATGCATGCCGAAAACATGTGTCACTCTTAGGTGCAAGCTATTAGGATCATTGCAAAAATTAAATTTATTTTATTTATTAAATGAAATTTCAATTTTTTCAATAACAATGCATACAGTCGAATTAATTTGATTGAAATCGTGTTTATATGATCAAATGCATGCCGAAAACATGTGTCACACTTAGGTGCAAGCTATTAGGATCATTGCAAAAATTAAATTAATTTTATTTATTAAATGAAGCTTCTAGTTTTTCAATAACAATGCATAAAGTCTGATATATTTGATTCAAATCGTTTTTATATCATCAAATGCATGCCGAAAACAAGTGTCGCACTTAGGTGCAAGCTATTAGGATCATTGCAAAAATTAAATTTATTTTATTTATTAAATGAAATTTCGATTTTTTCAATAACAATGCATAAAGTTGGATATATTTGATTGAAATCGTGTTTATATCATCAAATGCATGCCGAAAACATGAGTCACTCTTAGGTGCAAGCTATTAGGATCATTGCAATAATTAAATTTATTTTATTTATTGAATGAAATGTCAATTTTTTCAAAAACAATGCATAAAGTCGAATTAATTTGATTGAAATCGTTTTTATATGATCAAATGCATGCCGAAAACATATGTCACACTTAGGTGCAAGCTATTAGGATCATTGCAAAAATTAAATTAAATTTATTTATTGAATGAAATTTTAATTTTTTCAAAAAAAATGCATAAAGTCGAATTTATTTGATTGAAATCGTTTTTATATGATCAAATGCATGCCGAAAACATGTGTCGCACTTAGGTGCAAGCTATTAGGATCATTGCGAAAATTAAATTAATTTTATTTATTAAATGAAATTTCTATTTTTTCAATAACAATGCATAAAGTTGGATATATTTAATTGAAATCGTGTTTATATGATCAAATGCATGCGAAAACATGTGTCACACTTAGGTGCAAGCTATTAGGATCATTGCAAAAATTAAATTTATTTTATTTATTGAATGAAATGTCAATTTTTTCAAAAACAATGCATAAAGTCGAATTAATTTGATTGAAATCGTTTTTATATGATCAAATGCATGCCGAAAACATATGTCACACTTAGGTGCAAGCTATTAGGATCATTGCAAAAATTAAATTAAATTTATTTATTGAATGAAATTTTAATTTTTTCAAAAAAAATGCATAAAGTCGAATTTATTTGATTGAAATCGTTTTTATATGATCAAATGCATGCCGAAAACATGTGTCGCACTTAGGTGCAAGCTATTAGGATCATTGCAAAAATTAAATTTATTTTATTTATTAAATGAAATTTCGATTTTTTCAATAACAATGCATAAAGTTGGATATATTTGATTGAAATCGTGTTTATATCATCAAATGCATGCCGAAAACATGTGTCACTCTTAGGTGCAAGCTATTAGGATCATTGCAAAAATTAAATTTATTTTATTTATTAAATGAAATTTCAATTTTTTCAATAACAATGCATACAGTCGAATTAATTTGATTGAAATCGTGTTTATATGATCAAATGCATGCTGAAAACATGTGTCACACTTAGGTGCAAGCTATTAGGATCATTGCAAAAATTAAATTAATTTTATTTATTAAATAAAGCTTCTAGTTTTTCAATAACAATGCATAAAGTCTGATATATTTGATTCAAATCGTTTTTATATCATCAAATGCATGCCGAAAACAAGTGTCGCACTTAGGTGCAAGCTATTAGGATCATTGCAAAAATTAAATTTATTTTATTTATTAAATGAAATTTCAATTTTTTCAATAACAATGCATACAGTCGAATTAATTTGATTAAAATCATGTTTATATGATAAAATGAATTCCGAAAACATGTGTCACACTTAGGTGCAAGCTATTAGGATCATTGCAAAAATTAAATTTATTTTATTTATTGAATGAAATGTAAATTTTTTCAAAAACAATGCATAAAGACGAATTAATTTGATTAAAATCGTTTTTATATGATCAAATGCATGCCGAAAACATGTGTCACACTTAGGTGCAAGCTATTAGGATCATTGCAAAAATAAATTTAATTTATTTATTGAATGAAATTTAAATTTTTTCAAAAATAATGCATAAAGTCGATGTTATTTGATTGAAATCGTGTTTATATGATCAAATGCATGCCGAAAACATGTGTCGCACTTAGGTGCAAGCTATTAGGATTATTGCAAAAATTAAATTTAATTTATTTATTAAATGAAATTTCGATTTTTTCAATAACAATGCATAAAGTTGGATATATTTGATTGAAATCGTGTTTATAACATCAAATGCATGCCGAAAACATGTGTCACTCTTAGGTGCAAGCTATTAGGATCATTGCAAAAATTAAATTTATTTTATTTATTAAATGAAATTTCAATTTTTTCAATAACAATGCATACAGTCGAATTAATTTGAATAAAATCATGTTTATATGATCAAATGCATGCCGAAAACTTGTGTCACACTTAGGTGCAAGCTATTAGGATTATTGCAAAAATTAAATTTAATTTATTTATTAAATGAAATTTCGATTTTTTCAATAACAATGCATAAAGTTGGATATATTTGATTGAAATCGTGTTTATATCATCAAATGCATGCCGAAAACATGTGTCACTCTTAGGTGCAAGCTATTAGGATCATTGCAAAAATTAAATTTATTTTATTTATTAAATGAAATTTCAATTTTTTCAATAACAATGCATACAGTCGAATTAATTTGATTAAAATCATGTTTATATGATAAAATGAATTCCGAAAACATGTGTCACACTTAGGTGCAAGCTATTAGGATCATTGCAAAAATTAAATTTATTTTATTTATTGAATGAAATGTCAATTTTTTCAAAAAAATGCATAAAGACGAATTAATTTGATTAAAATCGTTTTTATATGATCAAATGCATGCCGAAAACATGTGTCACACTTAGGTGCAAGCTATTAGGATCATTGCAAAAATAAATTTAATTTATTTATTGAATGAAATTTAAATTTTTTCAAAAATAATGCATAAAGTCGAATTTATTTGATTGAAATCGTGTTTATATGATCAAATGCATGCCGAAAACATGTGTCGCACTTAGGTGCAAGCTATTAGGATTATTGCAAAAATTAAATTTAATTTATTTATTAAATGAAATTTCGATTTTTTCAATAACAATGCATAAAGTTGGATATATTTGATTGAAATCGTGTTTATAACATCAAATGCATGCCAAAAACATGTGTCACTCTTAGGTGCAAGCTATTAGGATCATTGCAAAAATTAAATTTATTTTATTTATTAAATGAAATTTCAATTTTTTCAATAACAATGCATACAGTCGAATTAATTTGATTAAAATCATGTTTATATTATCAAATGCATGCCGAAAACTTGTGTCACACTTAGGTGCAAGCTATTAGGATCATTGCAAAAATTAAATTTATTTTATTTATTAAATGAAATTTCGATTTTTTCAATAACAATGCATAAAGTTGGATATATTTGATTGAAATCGAGTTTATATCATCAAATGCATGAAGAAAACATGTGTCACTCTTAGGTGCAAGCTATTAGGATCATTGCAAAAATTAAATTTATTTTATTTATTAAATGAAATTTCAATTTTTTCAATAACAATGCATACAGTCGAATTAATTTGATTAAAATCATGTTTATATGATAAAATTAATTCCGAAAACATGTGTCACACTTAGGTGCAAGCTATTAGGATCATTGCAAAAATTAAATTTATTTTATTTATTGAATGAAATGTCAATTTTTTCAAAAACAATGCATAAAGACGAATTAATTTGATTAAAATCGTTTTTATATGATCAAATGCATGCCGAAAACATGTGTCACACTTAGGTGCAAGCTATTAGGATCATTGCAAAAATAAATTTAATTTATTTATTGAATGAAATTTAAATTTCTTCAAAAATAATGCATAAAGTCGAATTTATTTGATTAAAATCGTGTTTATATGATCAAATGCATGCTGAAAACATGTGTCGCACTTAGGTGCAAGCTATTAGGATTATTGCAAAAATTAAATTTAATTTATTTATTAAATGAAATTTCGATTTTTTCAATAACAATGCATAAAGTTGGATATATTTGATTGAAATCGTGTTTATAACATCAAATGCATGCCGAAAACATGTGTCACTCTTAGGTGCAAGCTATTAGGATCATTGCAAAAATTAAATTTATTTTATTTATTAAATGAAATTTCAATTTTTTCAATAACAATGCATACAGTCGAATTAATTTGATTAAAATCATGTTTATATGATCAAATGCATGCCGAAAACTTGTGTCACACTTAGGTGCAAGCTATTAGGATTATTGAAAAATTAAATTTAATTTATTTATTAAATGAAATTTCGATTTTTTCAATAACAATGCATAAAGTTGGATATATTTGATTGAAATCGTGTTTATAACATCAAATGCATGCCGAAAACATGTGTCACTCTTAGGTGCAAGCTATTAGGATCATTGCAAAAATTAAATTTATTTTATTTATTAAATGAAATTTCAATTTTTTCAATAACAATGCATACAGTCGAATTAATTTAATTAAAATCATGTTTATATGATCAAATGCATGCCGAAAACTTGTGTCACACTTAGGTGCAAGCTATTAGGATTATTGCAAAAATTAAATTTAATTTATTTATTAAATGAAATTTCGATTTTTTCAATAACAATGCATAAAGTTGGATATATTTGATTGAAATCGTGTTTATATCATCAAATGCATGCCGAAAACATGTGTCACTCTTAGGTGCAAGCTATTAGGATCATTGCAAAAATTAAATTTATTTTATTTATTAAATGAAATTTCAATTTTTTCAATAACAATGCATACAGTCGAATTAATTTGATTAAAATCATGTTTATATGATAAAATGAATTCCGAAAACATGTGTCACACTTAGGTGCAAGCTATTAGGTTCATTGCAAAAATTAAATTTATTTTATTTATTGAATGAAATGTCAATTTTTTCAAAAACAATGCATAAAGACGAATTAATTTGATTAAAATCGTTTTTATATGATCAAATGCATGCCGAAAACATGTGTCCCACTTAGGTGCAAGCTATTAGGATCATTGCAAAAATAAATTTAATTTATTTATTGAATGAAATTTAAATTTTTTCAAAAATAATGCATAAAGTCGAATTTATTTGATTGAAATCGTGTTTATATGATCAAATGCATGCCGAAAACATGTGTCGCACTTAGGTGCAAGCTATTAGGATTATTGCAAAAATTAAATTAAATTTATTTATTAAATGAAATTTCGATTTTTTCAATAACAATGCATAAAGTTGGATATATTTGATTGAAATCGTGTTTATAACATCAAATGCATGCCGAAAACATGTGTCACTCTTAGGTGCAAGCTATTAGGATCATTGCAAAAATTAAATTTATTTTATTTATTAAATGAAATTTCAATTTTTTCAATAACAATGCATACAGTCGAATTAATTTGATTAAAATCATGTTTATATGATCAAATGCATGCCGAAAACTTGTGTCACACTTAGGTGCAAGCTATTAGGATCATTGCAAAAATTAAATTTATTTTATTTATTAAATGAAATTTCGATTTTTTCAATAACAATGCATAAAGTTGGATATATTTGATTGAAATCGAGTTTATATCATCAAATGCATGAAGAAAACATGTGTCACTCTTAGGTGCAAGCTATTAGGATCATTGCAAAAATTAAATTTATTTTATTTATTAAATGAAATTTCGATTTTTTCAATAACAATGCATAAAGTTGGATATATTTGATTGAAATCGAGTTTATATCATCAAATGCATGAAGAAAACATGTGTCACTCTTAGGTGCAAGCTATTAGGATCATTGCAAAAATTAAATTTATTTTATTTATTAAATGAAATTTCAATTTTTTCAATAACAATGCATACAGTCGAATTAATTTGATTAAAATCATGTTTATATGATAAAATGAATTCCGAAAACATGTGTCACACTTAGGTGCAAGCTATTAGGATCATTGCAAAAATTAAATTAATTTTATTTATTAAATGAAGCTTCTAGTTTTTCAATAACAATGCATAAAGTCTGATATATTTGATTCAAATCATTTTTATATCATCAAATGCATGCCGAAAACAAGTGTCGCACTTAGGTGCAAGCTATTAGGATCATTGCAAAAATTAAATTTATTTTATTTATTAAATGAAATGTCAATTTTTTCAAAAACAATGCATAAAGTCGAATTAATTTGATTGAAATCATATTTATATGATCAAATGCATGCCGAAAACATGTGTCACTCTTAGGTGCAAGCTATTAGGATCATTGCAAAAATTAAATTTATTTTATTTATTAAATGAAATTTCAATTTTTTCAATAACAATGCATACAGTCGAATTAATTTCATTAAAATCATGTTTATATGATCAAATGAATGCCGAAAAAATGTGTCGCACTTAGGTGCAAGCTATTAGGATCATTGCAAAAATTAAATTTATTTTATTTATTAAATGAAATGTCAATTTTTTCAAAAACAATGCACTAAGTCGAATTAATTTGATTGAAATCGTGTTTATATGATCAAATGCATGCCGAAAACATGTGTCACACTTAGGTGCAAGCTATTAGGATCATTGCGAAAATTAAATTTATTTTATTTATTAAATGAAATTTCTATTATTTCAATAACAATGCATAAAGTTGGATATATTTGATTGAAATCGTGTTTATATGATCAAATGCATGCCGAAAAAATGTGTCACACTTAGGTGCAAGCTATTAGGATCATTGCGAAAATTAAATTAATTTTATTTATTAAATGAAGCTTCTATTTTTTCAATAACAATGCATAAAGTTGGATATATTTGATTGAAATCGTGTTTATATGATCAAATGCATGCCAAAATTATGTGTCACACTTAGGTGCAAGCTATTGGGATCATTGGGAAAATTAAATTAATTTTTTTTATTAAATGAAATTTCGATTTTTTCAATAACAATGCATAAAGTTGGATATATTTGATTGAAATCGTGTTTATATTATCAAATGCATGCCGAAAACATGTGTCACTCTTAGGTGCAAGCTATTAGGATCATTGCAAAAATTAAATTTATTTTATTTATTAAATGAAATTTCAATTTTTTCAATAACAATGCATACAGTCGAATTAATTTCATTAAAATCATGTTTATATGATCAAATGAATGCCGAAAAAATGTGTCGCACTTAGGTGCAAGCTATTAGGATCATTGCAAAAATTAAATTTATTTTATTTATTAAATGAAATGTCAATTTTTTCAAAAACAATGCATAAAGTCGAATTAATTTAATTGAAATCGTGTTTATATGATCAAATGCATGCCGAAAACATGTGTCACACTTAGGTGCAAGCTATTAGGATCATTGCGAAAATTAAATTAATTTTATTTATTAAATGAAATTTCTATTATTTCAATAACAATGCATAAAGTTGGATATATTTGATTGAAATCGTGTTTATATGATCAAATGCATGCCGAAAACATGTGTCACACTTAGGTGCAAGCTATTAGGCTCATTGCGAAAATTAAATTAATTTTATTTATTAAATGAAATTTCTATTATTTCAATAACAATGCATAAAGTTGGATATATTTGATTGAAATCGTGTTTATATGATCAAATGCATGCCAAAATTATGTGTCACACTTAGGTGCAAGCTATTGGGATCATTGGGAAAATTAAATTAATTTTTTTTATTAAATGAAATTTCGATTTTTTCAATAACAATGCATAAAGTTGGATATATTTGATTGAAATCGTGTTTATATTATCAAATGCATGCCGAAAACATGTGTCACTCTTAGGTGCAAGCTATTAGGATTATTGCAAAAATTTAATTTAATTTTTTTATTAAATGAAATGTCAATTTTTTCAAAAACAATGCATAAAGTCGAATTAATTAGATTGAAATCAAGTTTAAATGATCAAATGCATGCCGAAAACATGTGTCACACTTAGGAGCAATCTATTAGGATCATTGCAAAAATTAAATTAATTTTATTTATTAAGTGGAATTTCAATTTTTTCAATAACAATGCATAAAGACAAATTTATTTGATTGAAATCATGTTTAAATGATTAAATGTGTGCCTAAAACATGTGTCGCACTTAGGTGCAAGCTATAAGGATCAATGCAAAAATTAAATTTATTTTATTTATAAAATGGAATTTCAATTTTTTCAATAACAATGCATAAAGTCGAATTAATTTGATTGAAATCAAGTTTAAATGATCAAATGAATGCCGAAAACATTTGTCGCACTTAGGTGCAAGCTATTGGGATCATTGCAAAAATTAAATTTATTTTATTTATTAAATAAAATTTCAATTTTTTCAATAACAATGCATAAAGTCGAATTAATTTGATTAAAATCATGTTTAAATGATCAAATGAATGCCGAAAACATGTGTCGCACTTAGGTGCAAGCTATAAGGATCATTGCAAAAATTAAATTTAGTTTATTTATTGAATGAAATGTCAATTTTTTCAAAAACAATGCATAAAGTCGAATTAATTTGATTGAAATCGTGTTTATATGATCAAATGCATGCCGAAAACATGTGTCACACTTAGGTGCAAGCTATTAGGATCATTGCGAAAATTAAATTAATTTTATTTATTAAATGAAATTTCTATTTTTTCAATAACAATGCATAAAGTTGGATATATTTGATTGAAATCGTGTTTATATGATCAAATTCATGCGAAAACATGTGTCACACTTAGGTGCAAGCTATTAGGATCATTGCAAAAATTAAATTTATTTTATTTATTGAATGAAATGTCAATTTTTTCAAAAACAATGCATAAAGTCGAATTAATTTGATTGAAATCGTTTTTATATGATCAAATGCATGCCGAAAACATATGTCACACGTAGGTGCAAGCTATTAGGATCATTGCAAAAATTAAATTTAATTTATTTATTGAATGAAATTTTAATTTTTTCAAAAAAAATGCATAAAGTCGAATTTATTTGATTGAAATCGTTTTTATATGATCAAATGCATGCCGAAAACATGTGTCGCACTTAGGTGCAAGCTATTAGGATTATTGCAAAAATTAAATTTAATTTATTTATTAAATGAAATTTCGATTTTTTCAATAACAATGCATAAAGTTGGATATATTTGATTGAAATCGTGTTTATATCATCAAATGCATGCCGAAAACATGTGTCACTCTTAGGTGCAAGCTATTAGGATCATTGCAAAAATTAAATTTATTTTATTTATTAAATGAAATTTCAATTTTTTCAATAACAATGCATACAGTCGAATTAATTTGATTGAAATCGTGTTTATATGATCAAATGCATGCCGAAAACATGTGTCACACTTAGGTGCAAGCTATTAGGATCATTGCAAAAATTAAATTTATTTTATTTATTAAATGAAATGTCAATTTTTTCAATAACAATGCATACAGTCAAATTAATTTCATTAAAATCATGTTTATATGATCAAATGAATGCCGAAAAAATGTGTCGCACTTAGGTGCAAGCTATTAGGATCATTGCAAAAATTAAATTTATTTTATTTATTAAATGAAATGTCAATTTTTTCAAAAACAATGCATAAAGTCGAATTAATTTGATTGAAATCGTTTTTATATGATCAAATGCATGCCGAAAACATATGTCACACTTAGGTGCAAGCTATTAGGATCATTGCAAAAATTAAATTTAATTTATTTATTGAATGAAATTTTAATTTTTTCAAAAAAAATGCATAAAGTCGAATTTATTTGATTGAAATCGTTTTTATATGATCAAATGCATGCCGAAAACATGTGTCGCACTTAGGTGCAAGCTGTTAGGATCATTGCAAAAATTAAATTTATTTTATTTATTAAATGAAATGTCAATTTTTTCAAAAACAATGCATAAAGTCGAATTAATTTGAATAAAATCATATTTATATGATCAAATGCATGCCGAAAACATGTGTCACTCTTAGGTGCAAGCTATTAGGATCATTGCAAAAATTAAATTTATTTTATTTATTAAATGAAATTTCAATTTTTTCAATAACAATGCATACAGTCGAATTAATTTCATTAAAATCATGTTTATATGATCAAATGAATGCCGAAAAAATGTGTCGCACTTAGGTGCAAGCTATTAGGATCATTGCAAAAATTAAATTTATTTTATTTATTAAATGAAATGTCAATTTTTTCAAAAACAATGCATAAAGTCGAATTAATTTGATTGAAATCATATTTATATGATCAAATGCATGCCGAAAACATGTGTCACTCTTAGGTGCAAGCTATTAGGATCATTGCAAAAATTAAATTTATTTTATTTATTAAATGAAATTTCAATTTTTTCAATAACAATGCATACAGTCGAATTAATTTCATTAAAATCATGTTTATATGATCAAATGAATGCCGAAAACATGTGTCGCACTTAGGTGCAAGCTATTAGGATCATTGCAAAAATTAAATTTATTTTATTTATTAAATGAAATGTCAATTTTTTCAAAAACAATGCATAAAGTCGAATTAATTTGATTGAAATCATATTTATATGATCAAATGCATGCCGAAAACATGTGTCACTCTTAGGTGCAAGCTATTAGGATCATTGCAAAAATTAAATTTATTTTATTTATTAAATGAAATTTCAATTTTTTCAATAACAATGCATACAGTCGAATTAATTTCATTAAAATCATGTTTATATGATCAAATGAATGCCGAAAAAATGTGTCGCACTTAGGTGCAAGCTATTAGGATCATTGCAAAAATTAAATTTATTTTATTTATTAAATGAAATGTCAATTTTTTCAAAAACAATGCATAAAGTCGAATTAATTTGATTGAAATCATATTTATATGATCAAATGCATGCCGAAAACATGTGTCACTCTTAGGTGCAAGCTATTAGGATCATTGCAAAAATTAAATTTATTTTATTTATTAAATGAAATTTCAATTTTTTCAATAACAATGCATACAGTCGAATTAATTTCATTAAAATCATGTTTATATGATCAAATGAATGCCGAAAAAATGTGTCGCACTTAGGTGCAAGCTATTAGGATCATTGCAAAAATTAAATTTATTTTATTTATTAAATGAAATGTCAATTTTTTCAAAAACAATGCATAAAGTCGAATTAATTTGATTGAAATCATATTTATATGATCAAATGCATGCCGAAAACATGTGTCACTCTTAGGTGCAAGCTATTAGGATCATTGCAAAAATTAAATTTATTTTATTTATTAAATGAAATTTCAATTTTTTCAATAACAATGCATACAGTCGAATTAATTTCATTAAAATCATGTTTATATGATCAAATGAATGCCGAAAACATGTGTCGCACTTAGGTGCAAGCTATTAGGATCATTGCAAAAATTAAATTTATTTTATTTATTAAATTTAATTTCAATTTTACAATAACAATGTATAAAGTCGAATTTATTTGATTAAAATCAAGTTTAAATGATCAAATGCATGCCGAAAACATGTGTCGCACTTAGGTGCAAGCTATTGGGATCATTGCAAAAATTAAATTTATTTTATTTATTAAATGAAATTTCAATTTTTTCAATAACAATGCATAAAGTCGAATTAATTTGATTGAAATCGTGTTCAGATGTTAAAATGCATGCCAAAACCATGTGTCAGACTCAGGTGCAAGCTATTGGGATCATTGCAAAAATTAAATTTATTTTATTTATTAAATGAAATTTCAATTTTTTCAATAACAATGCATAAAGTCGAATTAATTTGATTAAAATCATGTTTATATGATCAAATGAATGCCGAAAACATGTGTCGCACTTAGGTGCAAGCTATAAGGATCATTGCAAAAATTAAATTTAGTTTATTTATTGAATGAAATGTCAATTTTTTCAAAAACAATGCATAAAGTCGAATTAATTTGATTGAAATCGTGTTTATATGATCAAATGCATGCCGAAAACATGTGTCACACTTAGGTGCAAGCTATTAGGATCATTGCGAAAATTAAATTAATTTTATTTATTAAATGAAATTTCTATTTTTTCAATAACAATGCATAAAGTTGGATATATTTGATTGAAATAATCGTGTTTATATGATCAAATGCATGCGAAAACATGTGTCACACTTAGGTGCAAGCTATTAGGATCATTGCAAAAATTAAATTTATTTTATTTATTGAATGAAATGTCAATTTTTTCAAAAACAATCCATAAAGTCGAATTAATTTGATTGAAATCGTTTTTATATGATCAAATGCATGCCGAAAACATATGTCACACGTAGGTGCAAGCTATTAGGATCATTGCAAAAATTAAATTTAATTTATTTATTGAATGAAATTTTAATTTTTTCAAAAAAAATGCATAAAGTCGAATTTATTTGATTGAAATCGTTTTTATATGATCAAATGCATGCCGAAAACATGTGTCGCACTTAGGTGCAAGCTATTAGGATTATTGCAAAAATTAAATTTAATTTATTTATTAAATGAAATTTCGATTTTTTCAATAACAATGCATAAAGTTGGATATATTTGATTGAAATCGTGTTTATATCATCAAATGCATGCCGAAAACATGTGTCACTCTTAGGTGCAAGCTATTAGGATCATTGCAAAAATTAAATTTATTTTATTTATTAAATGAAATTTCAATTTTTTCAATAACAAAGCATACAGTCGAATTAATTTGATTGAAATCGTGTTTATATGATCAAATGCATGCCGAAAACATGTGTCACACTTAGGTGCAAGCTATTAGGATCATTGCAAAAATTAAATTTATTTTATTTATTAAATGAAATGTCAATTTTTTCAATAACAATGCATACAGTCAAATTAATTTCATTAAAATCATGTTTATATGATCAAATGAATGCCGAAAAAATGTGTCGCACTTAGGTGCAAGCTATTAGGATCATTGCAAAAATTAAATTTATTTTATTTATTAAATGAAATGTCAATTTTTTCAAAAACAATGCATAAAGTCGAATTAATTTGATTGAAATCGTTTTTATATGATCAAATGCATGCCGAAAACATATGTCACACTTAGGTGCAAGCTATTAGGATCATTGCAAAAATTAAATTTAATTTATTTATTGAATGAAATTTTAATTTTTTCAAAAAAAATGCATAAAGTCGAATTTATTTGATTGAAATCGTTTTTATATGATCAAATGCATGCCGAAAACATGTGTCGCACTTAGGTGCAAGCTATTAGGATCATTGCAAAAATTAAATTTATTTTATTTATTAAATGAAATGTCAATTTTTTCAAAAACAATGCATAAAGTCGAATTAATTTGATTGAAATCATATTTATATGATCAAATGCATGCCGAAAACATGTGTCACTCTTAGGTGCAAGCTATTAGGATCATTGCAAAAATTAAATTTATTTTATTTATTAAATGAAATTTCAATTTTTTCAATAACAATGCATACAGTCAAATTAATTTCATTAAAATCATGTTTATATGATCAAATGAATGCCGAAAAAATGTGTCGCACTTAGGTGCAAGCTATTAGGATCATTGCAAAAATTAAATTTATTTTATTTATTAAATGAAATGTCAATTTTTTCAAAAACAATGCATAAAGTCGAATTAATTTGATTGAAATCGTTTTTATATGATCAAATGCATGCCGAAAACATATGTCACACTTAGGTGCAAGCTATTAGGATCATTGCAAAAATTAAATTTAATTTATTTATTGAATGAAATTTTTATTTTTTCAAAAAAAATGCATAAAGTCGAATTTATTTGATTGAAATCGTTTTTATATGATCAAATGCATGCCGAAAACATGTGTCGCACTTAGGTGCAAGCTATTAGGATTATTGCAAAAATTAAATTTAATTTATTTATTAAATGAAATTTCGTTTTTTTCAATAACAATGCATAAAGTTGGATATATTTGATTGAAATCGTGTTTATATCATCAAATGCATGCCGAAAACATGTGTCACTCTTAGGTGCAAGCTATTAGGATCATTGCAAAAATTAAATTTATTTTCTTTATTAAATGAAATTTCAATTTTTTCAAAAACAATGCATAAAGTCGAATTAATTTGATTTAAATCGTGTTTATATGATCAAATGCATGCCGAAAACATGTGTCACACTTAGGTGCAAGCTATTAGGATCATTGCAAAAATTAAATTAATTTTATTTATTAAATGAAATGTCAATTTTTTCAAAAACAATGCATAAAGTCGAATTAATTTGATTGAAATCATATTTATATGATCAAATGCATGCCGAAAACATGTGTCACTCTTAGGTGCAAGCTATTAGGATCATTGCAAAAATTAAATTTATTTTATTTATTAAATGAAATGTCAATTTTTTCAAAAACAATGCATAAAGTCTGATATATTTGATTCAAATCGTTTTTATATCATCAAATGCATGCCGAAAACAAGTGTCGCACTTAGGTGCAAGCTATTAGGATCATTGCAAAAATTAAATTTATTTTATTTATTAAATGAAATTTCAATTTTTTCAATAACAATGCATACAGTCGAATTAATTTCATTAAAATCATGTTTATATGATCAAATGAATGCCGAAAAAATGTGTCGCACTTAGGTGCAAGCTATTAGGATCATTGCAAAAATTAAATTTATTTTATTTATTAAATGAAATGTCAATTTTTTCAAAAACAATGCATAAAGTCGAATTAATTTGATTGAAATCATATTTATATGATCAAATGCATGCCGAAAACATGTGTCACTCTTAGGTGCAAGCTATTAGGATCATTGCAAAAATTAAATTTATTTTATTTATTAAATGAAATTTCAATTTTTTCAAAAACAATGCATAAAGTCGAATTAATTTGATTTAAATCGTGTTTATATGATCAAATGCATGCCGAAAACATGTGTCACACTTAGGTGCAAGCTATTAGGATCATTGCAAAAATTAAATTAATTTTATTTATTAAATGAAATGTCAATTTTTTCAAAAACAATGCATAAAGTCGAATTAATTTGATTGAAATCATATTTATATGATCAAATGCATGCCGAAAACATGTGTCACTCTTAGGTGCAAGCTATTAGGATCATTGCAAAAATTAAATTTATTTTATTTATTAAATGAAATGTCAATTTTTTCAAAAACAATGCATAAAGTCTGATATATTTGATTCAAATCGTTTTTATATCATCAAATGCATGCCGAAAACAAGTGTCGCACTTAGGTGCAAGCTATTAGGATCATTGCAAAAATTAAATTTATTTTATTTATTAAATGAAATTTCAATGTTTTCAAAAACAATGCATAAAGTCGAATTAATTTGATTTAAATCGTGTTTATATGATCAAATGCATGCCGAAAACATGTGTCACACTTAGGTGCAAGCTATTAGGATCATTGCAAAAATTAAATTAATTTTATTTATTAAATGAAATGTCAATTTTTTCAAAAACAATGCATAAAGTCGAATTAATTTGATTGAAATCATATTTATATGATCAAATGCATGCCGAAAACATGTGTCACTCTTAGGTGCAAGCTATTAGGATCATTGCAAAAATTAAATTTATTTTATTTATTAAATGAAATGTCAATTTTTTCAAAAACAATGCATAAAGTCTGATATATTTGATTCAAATCGTTTTTATATCATCAAATGCATGCCGAAAACAAGTGTCGCACTTAGGTGCAAGCTATTAGGATCATTGCAAAAATTAAATTTATTTTATTTATTAAATGAAATGTCAATTTTTTCAATAACAATGCATAAAGTCTGATATATTTGATTTAAATCGTTTTTATATCATCAAATGCATGCCGAAAACAAGTGTCGCACTTAGGTGCAAGCTATTAGGATCATTGCAAAAATTAAATTTATTTTATTTATTAAATGAAATGTCAATTTTTTCAAAAACAATGCATAAAGTCGAATTAATTTGATTGAAATCATATTTATATGATCAAATGCATGCCGAAAACATGTGTCACTCTTAGGTGCAAGCTATTAGGATCATTGCAAAAATTAAATTTATTTTATTTATTAAATGAAATTTCAATTTTTTCAATAACAATGCATACAGTCGAATTAATTTCATTAAAATCATGTTTATATGATCAAATGAATGCCGAAAAAATGTGTCGCACTTAGGTGCAAGCTATTAGGATCATTGCAAAAATTAAATTTATTTTATTTATTAAATGAAATGTCAATTTTTTCAAAAACAATGCATAAAGTCGAATTAATTTGATTGAAATCATATTTATATGATCAAATGCATGCCGAAAACATGTGTCACTCTTAGGTGCAAGCTATTAGGATCATTGCAAAAATTAAATTTATTTTATTTATTAAATGAAATTTCAATTTTTTCAATAACAATGCATACAGTCGAATTAATTTGATTAAAATCATGTTTATATGATAAAATGAATTCCGAAAACATGTGTCACACTTAGGTGCAAGCTATTAGGATCATTGCAAAAATTAAATTTATTTTATTTATTGAATGAAATGTCAATTTTTTCAAAAAAATGCATAAAGACGAATTAATTTGATTAAAATCGTTTTTATATGATCAAATGCATGCCGAAAACATGTGTCACACTTAGGTGCAAGCTATTAGGATCATTGCAAAAATAAATTTAATTTATTTATTGAATGAAATTTAATTTTTTTCAAAAATAATGCATAAAGTCGAATTTATTTGATTGAAATCGTGTTTATATGATCAAATGCATGCCGAAAACATGTGTCACTCTTAGGTGCAAGCTATTAGGATTATTGCAAAAATTAAATTTAATTTATTTATTAAATGAAATTTCGATTTTTTCAATAACAATGCATAAAGTTGGATATATTTGATTGAAATCGTGTTTATAACATCAAATGCATGCCAAAAACATGTGTCACTCTTAGGTGCAAGCTATTAGGATCATTGCAAAAATTAAATTTATTTTATTTATTAAATGAAATTTCAATTTTTTCAATAACAATGCATACAGTCGAATTAATTTGATTAAAATCATGTTTATATGATCAAATGCATGCCGAAAACTTGTGTCACACTTAGGTGCAAGCTATTAGGATCATTGCAAAAATTAAATTTATTTTATTTATTAAATGAAATTTCGATTTTTTCAATAACAATGCATAAAGTTGGATATATTTGATTGAAATCGAGTTTATATCATCAAATGCATGAAGAAAACATGTGTCACTCTTAGGTGCAAGCTATTAGGATCATTGCAAAAATTAAATTTATTTTATTTATTAAATGAAATTTCAATTTTTTCAATAACAATGCATACAGTCGAATTAATTTGATTAAAATCATGTTTATATGATAAAATGAATTCCGAAAACATGTGTCACACTTAGGTGCAAGCTATTAGGATCATTGCAAAAATTAAATTTATTTTATTTATTGAATGAAATGTCAATTTTTTCAAAAACAATGCATAAAGACGAATTAATTTGATTAAAATCGTTTTTATATGATCAAATGCATGCCGAAAACATGTGTCACACTTAGGTGCAAGCTATTAGGATCATTGCAAAAATAAATTTAATTTATTTATTGAATGAAATTTAAATTTTTTCAAAAATAATGCATAAAGTCGAATTTATTTGATTAAAATCGTGTTTATATGATCAAATGCATGCCGAAAACATGTGTCGCACTTAGGTGCAAGCTATTAGGATTATTGCAAAAATTAAATTTAATTTATTTATTAAATGAAATTTCGATTTTTTCAATAACAATGCATAAAGTTGGATATATTTGATTGAAATCGTGTTTATAACATCAAATGCATGCCGAAAACATGTGTCACTCTTAGGTGCAAGCTATTAGGATCATTGCAAAAATTAAATTTATTTTATTTATTAAATGAAATTTCAATTTTTTCAATAACAATGCATACAGTCGAATTAATTTGATTAAAATCATGTTTATATGATCAAATGCATGCCGAAAACTTGTGTCACACTTAGGTGCAAGCTATTAGGATCATTGCAAAAATTAAATTTATTTTATTTATTGAATGAAATGTCAATTTTTTCAAAAACAATGCATAAAGACGAATTAATTTAATTAAAATCGTTTTTATATGATCAAATGCATGCCGAAAACATGTGTCACACTTAGGTGCAAGCTATTAGGATCATTGCAAAAATAAATTTAATTTATTTATTGAATGAAATTTAAATTTTTTCAAAAATAATGCATAAAGTCGAATTTATTTGATTAAAATCGTGTTTATATGATCAAATGCATGCCGAAAACATGTGTCGCACTTAGGTGCAAGCTATTAGGATTATTGCAAAAATTAAATTTAATTTATTTATTAAATGAAATTTCGATTTTTTCAATAACAATGCATAAAGTTGGATATATTTGATTGAAATCGTGTTTATATCATCAAATGCATGCCGAAAACATGTGTCACTCTTAGGTGCAAGCTATTAGGATCATTGCAAAAATTAAATTTATTTTATTTATTAAATGAAATTTCAATTTTTTCAATAACAATGCATACAGTCGAATTAATTTGATTGAAATCGTGTTTATATGATCAAATGCATGCCGAAAATATGTGTCACACTTAGGTGCAAGCTATTAGGATCATTGCAAAAATTAAATTAATTTTATTTATTAAATGAAGCTTCTAGTTTTTCAATAACAATGCATAAAGTCTGATATATTTGATTCAAATCATTTTTATATCATCAAATGCATGCCGAAAACAAGTGTCGCACTTAGGTGCAAGCTATTAGGATCATTGCAAAAATTAAATTTATTTTATTTATTAAATGAAATGTCAATTTTTTCAAAAACAATGCATAAAGTCGAATTAATTTGATTGAAATCATATTTATATGATCAAATGCATGCCGAAAACATGTGTCACTCTTAGGTGCAAGCTATTAGGATCATTGCAAAAATTAAATTTATTTTATTTATTAAATGAAATTTCAATTTTTTCAATAACAATGCATACAGTCGAATTAATTTCATTAAAATCATGTTTATATGATCAAATGAATGCCGAAAAAATGTGTCGCACTTAGGTGCAAGCTATTAGGATCATTGCAAAAATTAAATTTATTTTATTTATTAAATGAAATGTCAATTTTTTCAAAAACAATGCATAAAGTCGAATTAATTTGATTGAAATCGTGTTTATATGATCAAATGCATGCCGAAAACATGTGTCACACTTAGGTGCAAGCTATTAGGATCATTGCGAAAATTAAATTTATTTTATTTATTAAATGAAATTTCTATTATTTCAATAACAATGCATAAAGTTGGATATATTTGATTGAAATCGTGTTTATATGATCAAATGCATGCCGAAAACATGTGTCACACTTAGGTGCAAGCTATTAGGATCATTGCGAAAATTAAATTAATTTTATTTATTAAATGAAGCTTCTATTTTTTCAATAACAATGCATAAAGTTGGATATATTTGATTGAAATCGTGTTTATATGATCAAATGCATGCCAAAATTATGTGTCACACTTAGGTGCAAGCTATTGGGATCATTGGGAAAATTAAATTAATTTTTTTTATTAAATGAAATTTCGATTTTTTCAATAACAATGCATAAAGTTGGATATATTTGATTGAAATCGTGTTTATATTATCAAATGCATGCCGAAAACATGTGTCACTCTTAGGTGCAAGCTATTAGGATCATTGCAAAAATTAAATTTATTTTATTTATTAAATGAAATTTCAATTTTTTCAATAACAATGCATACAGTCGAATTAATTTCATTAAAATCATGTTTATATGATCAAATGAATGCCGAAAAAATGTGTCGCACTTAGGTGCAAGCTATTAGGATCATTGCAAAAATTAAATTTATTTTATTTATTAAATGAAATGTCAATTTTTTCAAAAACAATGCATAAAGTCGAATTAATTTGATTGAAATCGTGTTTATATGATCAAATGCATGCCGAAAACATGTGTCACACTTAGGTGCAAGCTATTAGGATCATTGCGAAAATTAAATTTATTTTATTTATTAAATGAAATTTCTATTATTTCAATAACAATGCATAAAGTTGGATATATTTGATTGAAATCGTGTTTATATGATCAAATGCATGCCAAAATTATGTGTCACACTTAGGTGCAAGCTATTGGGATCATTGGGAAAATTAAATTAATTTTTTTTATTAAATGAAATTTCGATTTTTTCAATAACAATGCATAAAGTTGGATATATTTGATTGAAATCGTGTTTATATGATCAAATGCATGCCGAAAACATGTGTCACACTTAGGTGCAAGCTATTAGGATCATTGCGAAAATTAAATTTATTTTATTTATTAAATGAAATGTCAATTTTTTCAAAAACAATGCATAAAGTCGAATTAATTTGATTGAAATCGTGTTTATATGATCAAATGCATGCCGAAAACATGTGTCACACTTAGGTGCAAGCTATTAGGATCATTGCGAAAATTAAATTAATTTTATTTATTAAATGAAATTTCTATTATTTCAATAACAATGCATAAAGTTGGATATATTTGATTGAAATCGTGTTTATATGATCAAATGCATGCCGAAAACATGTGTCACACTTAGGTGCAAGCTATTAGGATCATTGCGAAAATTAAATTTATTTTATTTATTAAATGAAATTTCTATTATTTCAATAACAATGCATAAAGTTGGATATATTTGATTGAAATCGTGTTTAAATGATCAAATGCATGCCGAAAACATGTGTCACACTTAGGTGCAAGCTATTAGGATCATTGCGAAAATTAAATTTATTTTATTTATTAAATTAAATTTCTATTATTTCAATAACAATGCATAAAGTTGGATATATTTGATTGAAATCGTGTTTATATGATCAAATGCATGCCAAAATTATGTGTCACACTTAGGTGCAAGCTATTGGGATCATTGGGAAAATTAAATTAATTTTTTTTATTAAATGAAATTTCGATTTTTTCAATAACAATGCATAAAGTTGGATATATTTGATTGAAATCGTGTTTATATTATCAAATGCATGCCGAAAACATGTGTCACTCTTAGGTGCAAGCTATTAGGATTATTGCAAAAATTTAATTTAATTTTTTTATTAAATGAAATGTCAATTTTTTCAAAAACAATGCATAAAGTCGAATTAATTTGATTGAAATCAAGTTTAAATGATCAAATGTATGCCGAAAACATGTGTCACACTTAGGAGCAATCTAATAGGATCATTGCAAAAATTAAATTAATTTTATTTATTAAGTGGAATTTCAATTTTTTCAATAACAATGCATAAAGACAAATTTATTTGATTGAAATCATGTTTAAAGGATTAAATGTGTGCCTAAAACATGTGTCGCACTTAGGTGCAAGCTATAAGGATCAATGCAAAAATTAAATTTATTTTATTTATAAAATGGAATTTCAATTTTTTCAATACCAATGCATAAAGTCGAATTAATTTGATTGAAATCAAGTTTAAATGATCAAATGAATGCCGAAAACATTTGTCGCACTTAGGTGCAAGCTATTAGGATCATTGCAAAAATTAAATTTATTTTATTTATTAAATTTAATTTCAATTTTACAATAACAATGCATAAAGTCGAATTTATTTGATTAAAATCAAGTTTAAATGATCAAATGCATGCCGAAAACATGTGTCGCACTTAGGTGCAAGCTATTGGGATCATTGCAAAAATTAAATTTATTTTATTTATTAAATGAAATTTCAATTTTTTCAATAACAATGCATAAAGTCGAATTAATTTGATTGAAATCGTGTTCAGATGATCAAATGCATGCCAAAACTATGTGTCACACTCAGGTGCAAGCTATTGGGATCATTGCAAAAATTAAATTTATTTTATTTATTAAATGAAATTTCAATTTTTTCAATAACAATGCATAAAGTCAAATTAATTTGATTAAAATCATGTTTATATGATCAAATGAATGCCGAAAACATGTGTCGCACTTAGGTGCAAGCTATTGGGATCATTGCAAAAATTAAATTTATTTTATTTATTAAATGAAATTTCAATTTTTTCAATAACAATGCATAAAGTCGAATTAATTTGATTAAAATCATGTTTATATGATCAAATGAATGCCGAAAACATGTGTCGCACTTAGGTGCAAGCTATAAGGATCATTGCAAAAATTAAATTTAATTTATTTATTGAATGAAATGTCAATTTTTTCAAAAACAATGGATAAAGTCGAATTTATTTGATTAAAATCGTGTTTATATGATCAAATTCATGCCGAAAACATGTGTCGCACTTAGGTGCAAGCTATTAGGATCATTGCGAAAATTAAATTAATTTTATTTATTAAATGAAATTTCTATTTTTTCAATAACAATGCATAAAGTTGGATATATTTGATTGAAATTGTGTTTATATGATCAAATGCATGCGAAAACATGTGTCACACTTAGGTGCAAGCTATTAGGATCATTGCAAAAATTAAATTTATTTTATTTATTGAATGAAATGTCAATTTTTTCAAAAACAATGCATAAAGTCGAATTAATTTGATTGAAATCGTTTTTATATGATCAAATGCATGCCGAAAACATATGTCACACTTAGGTGCAAGCTATTAGGATCATTGCAAAAATTAAATTTAATTTATTTATTGAATGAAATTTTAATTTTTTCAAAAAAAATGCATAAAGTCGAATTTATTTGATTGAAATCGTTTTTATATGATCAAATGCATGCCGAAAACATGTGTCGCACTTAGGTGCAAGCTATTAGGATTATTGCAAAAATTAAATTTAATTTATTTATTAAATGAAATTTCGATTTTTTCAATAACAATGCATAAAGTTGGATATATTTGATTGAAATCGTGTTTATATCATCAAATGCATGCCGAAAACATGTGTCACTCTTAGGTGCAAGCTATTAGGATCATTGCAAAAATTAAATTTATTTTATTTATTAAATGAAATTTCAATTTTTTCAATAACAATGCATACAGTCGAATTAATTTGATTGAAATCGTGTTTATATGATCAAATGCATGCCGAAAACATGTGTCACACTTAGGTGCAAGCTATTAGGATCATTGCAAAAATTAAATTAATTTTATTTATTAAATGAAGCTTCTATTTTTTCAATAACAATGCATAAAGTCTGATATATTTGATTCAAATCGTTTTTATATCATCAAATGCATGCCGAAAACAAGTGTCGCACTTAGGTGCAAGCTATTAGGATCATTGCAAAAATTAAATTTATTTTATCTATTAAATGAAATGTCAATTTTTTCAAAAACAATGCATAAAGTCGAATTAATTTGATTGAAATCATATTTATATGATCAAATGCATGCCGAAAACGTGTGTCACTCTTAGGTGCAAGCTATTAGGATCATTGCAAAAATTAAATTTATTTTATTTATTAAATGAAATTTCAATTTTTTCAATAACAATGCATACAGTCAAATTAATTTCATTAAAATCATGTTTATATGATCAAATGAATGCCGAAAAAATGTGTCGCACTTAGGTGCAAGCTATTAGGATCATTGCAAAAATTAAATTTATTTTATTTATTAAATGAAATGTCAATTTTTTCAAAAACAATGCATAAAGTCGAATTAATTTGATTGAAATCGTTTTTATATGATCAAATGCATGCCGAAAACATATGTCACACTTAGGTGCAAGCTATTAGGATCATTGCAAAAATTAAATTTAATTTATTTATTGAATGAAATTTTAATTTTTTCAAAAAAAATGCATAAAGTCGAATTTATTTGATTGAAATCGTTTTTATATGATCAAATGCATGCCGAAAACATGTGTCGCACTTAGGTGCAAGCTATTAGGATTATTGCAAAAATTAAATTTAATTTATTTATTAAATGAAATTTCGATTTTTTCAATAACAATGCATAAAGTTGGATATATTTGATTGAAATCGTGTTTATATCATCAAATGCATGCCGAAAACATGTGTCACTCTTAGGTGCAAGCTATTAGGATCATTGCAAAAATTAAATTTATTTTATTTATTAAATGAACTTTCAATTTTTTCAAAAACAATGCATAAAGTCGAATTAATTTGATTGAAATCGTGTTTATATGATCAAATGCATGCCGAAAACATGTGTCACACTTAGGTGCAAGCTATTAGGATCATTGCAAAAATTAAATTAATTTTATTTATTAAATGAAGCTTCTATTTTTTCAATAACAATGCATACAGTCGAATTAATTTCATTAAAATCATGTTTATATGATCAAATGAATGCCGAAAAAATGTGTCGCACTTAGGTGCAAGCTATTAGGATCATTGCAAAAATTAAATTTATTTTATTTATTAAATGAAATTTAAATTTTTTCAATAACAATGCATACAGTCGAATTAATTTCATTAAAATCATGTTTATATGATCAAATGAATGCCGAAAAAATGTGTCGCACTTAGGTGCAAGCTATTAGGATCATTGCAAAAATTAAATTTATTTTATTTATTAAATGAAATGTCAATTTTTTCAAAAACAATGCATAAAGTCGAATTAATTTGATTGAAATCGTTTTTATATGATCAAATGCATGCCGAAAACATATGTCACACTTAGGTGCAAGCTATTAGGATCATTGCAAAAATTAAATTTAATTTATTTATTGAATGAAATTTTAATTTTTTCAAAAAAAATGCATAAAGTCGAATTTATTTGATTGAAATCGTTTTTATATGATCAAATGCATGCCGAAAACATGTGTCGCACTTAGGTGCAAGCTATTAGGATTATTGCAAAAATTAAATTTAATTTATTTATTAAATGAAATTTCGATTTTTTCAATAACAATGCATACAGTCAAATTAATTTCATTAAAATCATGTTTATATGATCAAATGAATGCCGAAAAAATGTGTCGCACTTAGGTGCAAGCTATTAGGATCATTGCAAAAATTAAATTTATTTTATTTATTAAATGAAATGTCAATTTTTTCAAAAACAATGCATAAAGTCGAATTAATTTGATTGAAATCATATTTATATGATCAAATGCATGCCGAAAACGTGTGTCACTCTTAGGTGCAAGCTATTAGGATCATTGCAAAAATTAAATTTATTTTATTTATTAAATGAAATTTCAATTTTTTCAATAACAATGCATACAGTCGAATTAATTTGATTGAAATCGTGTTTATATGATCAAATGCATGCCGAAAACATGTGTCACACTTAGGTGCAAGCTATTAGGATCATTGCAAAAATTAAATTAATTTTATTTATTAAATGAAGCTTCTATTTTTTCAATAACAATGCATAAAGTCTGATATATTTGATTCAAATCGTTTTTATATCATCAAATGCATGCCGAAAACAAGTGTCGCACTTAGGTGCAAGCTATTAGGATCATTGCAAAAATTAAATTTATTTTATCTATTAAATGAAATGTCAATTTTTTCAAAAACAATGCATAAAGTCGAATTAATTTGATTGAAATCATATTTATATGATCAAATGCATGCCGAAAACGTGTGTCACTCTTAGGTGCAAGCTATTAGGATCATTGCAAAAATTAAATTTATTTTATTTATTAAATGAAATTTCAATTTTTTCAATAACAATGCATACAGTCAAATTAATTTCATTAAAATCATGTTTATATGATCAAATGAATGCCGAAAAAATGTGTCGCACTTAGGTGCAAGCTATTAGGATCATTGCAAAAATTAAATTTATTTTATTTATTAAATGAAATGTCAATTTTTTCAAAAACAATGCATAAAGTCGAATTAATTTGATTGAAATCGTTTTTATATGATCAAATGCATGCCGAAAACATATGTCACACTTAGGTGCAAGCTATTAGGATCATTGCAAAAATTAAATTTAATTTATTTATTGAATGAAATTTTAATTTTTTCAAAAAAAATGCATAAAGTCGAATTTATTTGATTGAAATCGTTTTTATATGATCAAATGCATGCCGAAAACATGTGTCGCACTTAGGTGCAAGCTATTAGGATTATTGCAAAAATTAAATTTAATTTATTTATTAAATGAAATTTCGATTTTTTCAATAACAATGCATAAAGTTGGATATATTTGATTGAAATCGTGTTTATATGATCAAATGCATGCCGAAATTATGTGTCACACTTAGGTGCAAGCTATTGGGATCATTGGGAAAATTAAATTAATTTTTTTTATTAAATGAAATTTCGATTTTTTCAATAACAATGCATAAAGTTGGATATATTTGATTGAACTCGTGTTTATATTATCAAATGCATGCCGAAAACATGTGTCACTCTTAGGTGCAAGCTATTAGGATCATTGCAAAAATTAAATTTATTTTATTCATTAAATGAAATTTCAATTTTTTCAATAACAATGCATACAGTCGAATTAATTTCATTAAAATCATGTTTATATGATCAAATGAATGCCGAAAAAATGTGTCGCACTTAGGTGCAAGCTATTAGGATCATTGCAAAAATTAAATTTATTTTATTTATTAAATGAAATTTAAATTTTTTCAATAACAATGCATACAGTCGAATTAATTTCATTAAAATCATGTTTATATGATCAAATGAATGCCGAAAAAATGTGTCGCACTTAGGTGCAAGCTATTAGGATCATTGCAAAAATTAAATTTATTTTATTTATTAAATGAAATGTCAATTTTTTCAAAAACAATGCATAAAGTCGAATTAATTTGATTGAAATCGTGTTTATATGATCAAATGCATGCCGAAAACATGTGTCACTCTTAGGTGCAAGCTATTAGGATCATTGCAAAAATTAAATTTATTTTATTTATTAAATGAAATTTCAATTTTTTCAATAACAATGCATACAGTCGAATTAATTTCATTAAAATCATGTTTATATGATCAAATGAATGCCGAAAAAATGTGTCGCACTTAGGTGCAAGCTATTAGGATCATTGCAAAAATTAAATTTATTTTATTTATTAAATGAAATTTCAATTTTTTCAATAACAATGCATACAGTCGAATTAATTTCATTAAAATCATGTTTATATAATCAAATGCATGCCGAAAACATGTGTCACTCTTAGGTGCAAGCTATTAGGATCATTGCAAAAATTAAATTTATTTTATTTATTAAATGAAATTTCAATTTTCTCAATAACAATGCATACAGTCGAATTAATTTCATTAAAATCATGTTTATATGATCAAATGAATGCCGAAAAAATGTGTCGCACTTAGGTGCAAGCTATTAGGATCATTGCAAAAATTAAATTTATTTTATTTATTAAATGAAATGTCAATTTTTTCAAAAACAATGCATAAAGTCGAATTAATTTGATTGAAATCGTGTTTATATGATCAAATGCATGCCGAAAACATGTGTCACACTTAGGTGCAAGCTATTAGGATCATTGCGAAAATTAAATTAATTTTATTTATTAAATGAAATTTCTATTATTTCAATAACAATGCATAAAGTTGGATATATTTGATTGAAATCGTGTTTATATGATCAAATGCATGCCGAAAACATGTGTCACACTTAGGTGCAAGCTATTGGGATCATTGCGAAAATTAAATTAATTTTTTTTATTAAATGAAATTTCGATTTTTTCAATAACAATGCATAAAGTCGAATTTATTTGATTGAAATTGTTTTTGTATGATCAAATGCATGCCGAAAACATGTGTCGTACTTAGGTGCAAGCTATTAGGATTATTGCAAAAATTTTATTTAATTTTTTTATTAAATGAAATGTCAATTTTTTCAAAAACAATGCATAAAGTCGAATTAATTTGATTGAAATCAAGTTTAAATGATCAAATGCATGCCGAAAACATGTGTCACACTTAGGAGCAATCTATTAGGATCATTGCAAAAATTAAATTCATTTTATTTATTAAGTGGAATTTCAATTTTTTCAATAACAATGCATAAAGTCAAATTTATTTGATTGAAATCATGTTTAAATGATTAAATGTGTGCCTAAGACATGTGTCGCACTTAGGTGCAAGCTATAAGGATCAATGCAAAAATTAAATTTATTTTATTTATAAAATGGAATTTCAATTTTTTCAATAACAATGCATAAAGTCGAATTAATTTGATTGAAATCAAGTTTAAATGATCAAATGAATGCCGAAAACATTTGTCGCACTTAGGTGCAAGCTATTAGGATCATTGCAAAAATTAAATTTATTTTATTTATTAAATTTAATTTCAATTTTACAATAACAATGCATAAAGTCGAATTTATTTGATTAAAATCAAGTTTAAATGATCAAATGCATGCCGAAAACATGTGTCGCACTTAGGTGCAAGCTATTGGGTTCATTGCAAAAATTAAATTTATTTTATTTATTAAATGAAATTTCAATTTTTTCAATAACAATGCATAAAGTCGAATTAATTTGATTGAAATCGTGTTCAGATGATCAAATGCATGCCAAAACCATGTGTCACACTCAGGTGCAAGCTATTGGGATCATTGCAAAAATTAAATTTATTTTATTTATTAAATGAAATTTCAATTTTTTCAATAACAATGCATAAAGTCGAATTAATTTGATTGAAATCGTGTTCAGATGATCAAATGCATGCCAAAAACATGTGTCACACTTAGGAGCAAGCTATTAGGATCATTGCAAAAATTAAATTAATTTTATTTATTAAGTGGAATTTCAATTTTTTCAATAACAATGCATAAAGTCGAATTTATTTGATTGAAATCATGTTTAAATGATTAAATGTATGCCTAAAACCTGTGTCGCACTTAGGTGCAAGCTATAAGGATCAATGCAAAAATTAAATTTATTTTATTTATTAAATGGAATTTCAATTTTTTCAATAACAATGCATAAAGTCGAATTAATTTGATTGAAATCAAGTTTAAATAATCAAATGCATGCCGAAAACATGTGTCGCACTTAGGTGCAAGCTATTGGGATCATTGCAAAAATTAAATTTTATTTTATTTATTAAATGAAATTTCAATTTTTTCAATAACAATCCATAAAGTCGAATTAATTTGATTGAAATCGTGTTTAAATGATCAAATGCATGCCAAAAATATGTGTCACACTTAGGTGCAAGCTATTAGGATCATTGCAAAAATTAAATTTATTTTATTTATTAAATGAAATTTCAATTTTTACAATAACAATCCATAAAGTCGAATTAATTTGATTGAAATCGTGTTTATATGATCAAATGCATGCCGAAAACATGTGTCGCACTTAGGTGCAAGCTATTGGGATCATTGCAAAAATTAAATTTATTTTATTTATTAAATGAAATTTCAATGTTTTCAATAACAATCCATAAAGTCGAATTAATTTGATTGAAATCGTGTTCAGATGATCAAATGCATGCCGAAAACATCTGTCACACTTAGGTGCAAGCTATTAGGATCATTGCAAAAATTAAATTTATTTTATTTATTAGATGTAATTTCAATTTTACAATAACAATGCATAAGGTCGAATTTATTTGATTAAAATCAAGTTTAAATGATTAAATGCATGCCGAAAACATGTGTCACACTTAGGAGCAAGCTATAGGGATCATTGCAAAAATTAAATTAATTTTATTTATTTAGTGGAATTTCAATTTTTTCAATAACAATGCATAAAGTCGAATTTATTTGATCGAAATCATGTTTAAATAATTAAATGTATGCCCAAAACATGTGTCGCACTTAGGTGCAAGCTATAAGGATCATTGCAAAAATTAAATTTATTTTATTTATTAAATGGAATTTCAATTTTTTCAATAACAATGCATAAAGTCGAATTTATTTGATTAAAATCATGTTTATATGATCAAATGAATGCCGAAAACATTTGTCGCACTTAGGTGCAAGCTATTAGGATCATTGCAAAAATTAAATTTATTTTATTGATTGAATGAAATTTCAATTTTTTCAAAAACATTGCATAAAGTCGAATTAATTTGATTGAAATCGTGTTTAGATGATCAAATGCATGCCGAAAACATGTGTCACACTTAGGTGCAAGCTACTAGGATCATTGCACAAATTAAATTTATTTTATTTATTAAATGTAATTTCAATTTTACAATAACAATGCATAAAGTCGAATTTATTTGATTAAAATCAAGTTTAAATGATCAAATGCATGCCGAAAACATGTGTCGCACTTAGGTGCAAGCTGTTAGGATCATTGCATAAATTAAATTTATTTTATTTATTAAATGAAATTTCAATTTTTTCAAAAACAATGCATAAAGTCGGATATATTTGATTGAAATCGTGTTTAGATGATCAAATGCATGCCGAAAACATATGTCACACTTAGGTGCAAGCTATTAGGATCATTGCAAAAATTAAATTTATTTTATTTATTAAATGAAATTTCAATTTTTTCAATAACAATGCATAAAGTCGAATTAATTAGATTGAAATCGTGTTCAGATGATCAAATGCATGCCAAAAACATGTGTCACACTTAGGTGCAAGCTATTGGGATCATTGCAAAAATTAAATTTATTTCATTTATTAAATGATATTTCAATTTTTTCAATAACAATGCATAAAGTCGAATTAATTTGATTGAAATCGCGTTCAGATGATCAAATGCATGCCAAAAACATGTGTCACACTTAGGTGCAAGCTATTGGGATCATTGCAAAAATTAAATTTATTTTATTTATTAAATGTAATTTCAATTTTTTCAATAACAATGCATAAAGTCGAATTAATTTGATTGAAATCAAGTTTAAATGATCAAATGCATGCTGAAAACATGTGTCACATTTATGAGCAAGCTATTAGGATCATTGCAAAAATTAAATAATTTTATTTATTAAGTGGAATTTCAATTTTTTCAATAACAATGCATAAAGTCGAATTAATTTGATTAAAATCAAGTTTAAATGATCAAATGCATGCCGAAAACATGTGTCGCACTTAGGTACAAGCTATTGGGATCATTGCAAAAATTAAATTTATTTTATTTATTAAATGAAATGTCAATTTTTTCAAAAACAATGCATCAAGTCGAATTAATTTGATTGAAATCGTGTTTAAATGATCAAATGCATGCCGAAAACATGTGTCACACTTAGGTGCAAGCTATTAGGATCATTGCAAAAATTAAATTTACTTTATTTATTGAATGAAATTTCAATTTTTTCAATAACAATCCATAAAGTCGAATTAATTTGATTGAAATCGTGTTTATATGATCAAATGTATGCCGAAAACATGTGTCGCACTTAGGTGCAAGCTATTAGGATCATTGCAAAAATTAAATTTATTTTATTTATTCAATGTAATTTCAATTTTACAATAACAATGCATAAAGTCGAATTTATTTGATTAAAATCAAGTTTAAATGATCAAATGCATGCCGAAAACATGTGTCGCACTTAGGTGCAAGCTATTGGGATTATTGCAAAAATTAAATTAAATTTATTTATTAATTGAAATGTCAATTTTTTCAAAAACAATGCATAAAGTCGAATTAATTTGATTGAAATCGTGTTCAGATGATCAAATGCATGCCGAAAACATTTGTCACACTTAGGTGCAAGCTATTAGGATCATTGCGAAAATTAAATTAATTTTATTTATTAAGTGGAGTTTCAATTTTTTCAATAACAATGCATAAAGTCGAATTTATTTGATAGAAATCGTTTTTATATAATCAAATGCATGCCGAAAACATGTGTTACACTTAGGAGCAAGCTATTAGGATCATTGCAAAAATTAAATTTATTTTATTTATTAAATGTAATTTCAATTTTTTCAATAACAATGCATAAAGTCGAATTAATTTGACTGAAATCAAGTTTAAATGATCAAATGCATGCCGAAAACATGTGTCACACTTAGGAGCAAGCTATTAGGATCATTGCAAAAATTAAATTTATTTTATTTATTAAATGTAAATTTGATTGAAATCGTGTTTATATCATCAAATGCATGCCGAAAACATGTGTCACTCTTAGGTGCAAGCTATTAGGATCATTGCAAAAAATTAATTTAGTTTATTTATTGAATGAAATGTCAACTTTTTCAAAAACAATGCATAAAGTCGAATTAATTTGATTGAAATCGTTTTTATATGATCAAATGCATGCCGAAAACATGTGTCACACTTAGGTGCAAGCTATTAGGATCATTGCAAAAATTAAATTTATTTTATTTATTGAATGAAATGTCAATTTTTTCAAAAACAATGCATAAAGTCGAATTAATTTGATAGAAATCGTTTTTATATAATCAAATGCATGCCGAAAACATGTGTCACACTTAGGAGCAAGCTATTAGGATCATTGCAAAAATTAAATTTATTTTATTTATTAAATGTAATTTCAATTTTTTCAATAACAATGCATAAAGTCGAATTAATTTGACTGAAATCAAGTTTAAATGATCAAATGCATGCCGAAAACATGTGTCACACTTAGGAGCAAGCTATTAGGATCATTGCAAAAATTAAATTTATTTTATTTATTAAATGTAATTTCAATTTTTTCAATAACAATGCATAAAGTCGAATTAATTTGACTGAAATCAAGTTTAAATGATCAAATGCATGCCGAAAACATGTGTCACACTTAGGAGCAAGCTATTAGGATCATTGCAAAAATTAAATTTATTTTATTTATTAAATGTAAATTTGATTGAAATCGTGTTTATATCATCAAATGCATGCCGAAAACATGTGTCACTCTTAGGTGCAAGCTATTAGGATCATTGCAAAAATTAAATTTAGTTTATTTATTGAATGAAATGTCAACTTTTTCAAAAACAATGCATAAAGTCGAATTAATTTGATTGAAATCGATTTTATATGATCAAATGCATGCCGAAAACATGTGTCACACTTAGGTGCAAGCTATTAGGATCATTGCAAAAATTAAATTTAATTTATTTATTGAATGAAATTTCAATTTTTTCAAAAAAAATGCATAAAGTCAAATTTATTTGATTGAAATCGTTTTTATATGATCAAATGCATGCCGAAAACTTGTGTCGCACTTAGGTGCAAGCTATTAGGATTATTGCAAAAATTAAATTTAATTTATTTATTAAATGAAATTTCTATTTTTTCAATAACAATGCATAAAGTCTGATATATTTGATTCAAATCGTTTTTATATCATCAAATGCATGCCGAAAACATGTGTCACTCTTAGGTGCAAGCTATTAGGATCATTGCAAAAATTAAATTTATTTTATTTATTAAATGAAATTTCAATTTTTTCAATAACAATGCATACAGTCGAATTAATTTGATTAAAATCATGTTTATATGATCAAATGAATGCCGAAAACATGTGTCACTCTTAGGTGCAAGCTATTAGGATCATTGCAAAAATTAAATTTAGTTTATTTATTGAATGAAATGTCAATTTTTTCAAAAACAATGTATAAAGTCGAATTAATTTGATTGAAATCGTGTTTATATGATCAAATGCATGCCGAAAACATGTGTCACACTTAGGTGCAAGCTATTAGGATCATTGCGAAAATTAAATAAAAATTTATTTATTAAATGAAATTTCTATTTTTTCAATAACAATGCATAAAGTTGGATATATTTGATTGAAATCGTTTTTATATGATCAAATGCATGCCGAAAACATGTGTCACACTTAGGTGCAAGCTATTAGGATCAATGCAAAAATTAAATTTATTTTATTTATTGAATGAAATGTCAATTTTTTCAAAAACAATGCATAAAGACGAATTAATTTGATTAAAATCTTTTTTATTTGATCAAATGCATGCCGAAAACATGTGTCACACTTAGGTGCAAGCTATTAGGATTATTGCAAAAATTAAATTAAATTTATTTATTAAATGAAATTTCGATTTTTTCAATAACAATGCATAAAGTTGGATAAATTTGATTGAAATCGTGTTTATATCATCAAATGCATGCCGAAAACATGTGTCACACTTAGGTGCAAGCTATTAGGATCATTGCAAAAATTAAATTTATTTTATTTATTAAATGAAATTTCAATTTTATCAATAACAATGCATACAGTCGAATTAATTTGAATAAAATCATGTTTATATGATCAAATGAATGCCGAAAACATGTGTCGCACTTAGGTGCAAGCTATTGGGATCATTGCAAAAATTAAATTTATTTTATTTATTAAATGAAATGTCAATTTTTTCAAAAACAATGCATAAAGTCGAATAAATTTGATTGAAATCGTGTTTATATAATCAAATGCATGCCGAAAACATGTGTCACACCTAGGTGCAAGCTATTAGGATCATTGCGAAAATTAAATTAATTTTATTTATTAAATGAAATTTCTATTTTTTCAATAACAATGCATAAAGTTGGATATATTTGATTGAAATCGTGTTTATATGACCAAATTCATGCCGAAAACTTGTGTCTCACTTAGGTGCAAGCTATTAGGATCATTGCAAAAATTAAATTTAGTTTATTTATTGAATGAAATGTCAACTTTTTCAAAAACAATGCATAAAGTCGAATTAATTTGATTGAAATCGTTTTTATATGATCAAATGCATGCCGAAAACATGTGTCACACTTAGGTGCAAGCTATTAGGATCATTGCAAAAATTAAATTAAATTTATTTATTGAATGAAATTTCAATTTTTTCAAAAAAAATGCATAAAGTCAAATTTATTTGATTGAAATCGTTTTTATATGATCAAATGCATGCCGAAAACTTGTGTCGCACTTAGGTGCAAGCTATTAGGATTATTGCAAAAATTAAATTTAATTTATTTATTAAATGAAATTTCTATTTTTTCAATAACAATGCATAAAGTCTGATATATTTGATTCAAATCGTTTTTATATCATCAAATGCATGCCGAAAACATGTGTCACTCTTAGGTGCAAGCTATTAGGATCATTGCAAAAATTAAATTTATTTTATTTATTAAATGAAATTTCAATTTTTTCAATAACAATGCATACAGTCGAATTAATTTGATTAAAATCATGTTTATATGATCAAATGAATGCCGAAAACATGTGTCGCACTTAGGTGCAAGCTATTAGGATCATTGCAAAAATTAAATTTAGTTTATTTATTTAATGAAATGTCAATTTTTTCAAAAACAATGCATAAAGTCGAATTAATTTGATTGAAATCGTGTTTATATGATCAAATGCATGCCGAAAACATGTGTCACACTTAGGTGCCAGCTATTAGGATCATTGCGACAATTAAATTAATTTTATTTATTAAATGAAATTTCTATTTTTTCAATAACAATGCATAAAGTTGGATATATTTGATTGAAATCGTGTTTATATGATCAAATTCATGCCGAAAACTTGTGTCTCACTTAGGTGCAAGCTATTAGGATCATTGCAAAAATTAAATTTATTTTATTTATTAAATGAAATTTCAATTTTTTCAATAACAATGCACACAGTCGAATTAATTTGATTGAAATCGTGTTTATATGATCAAATGCATGCCGAAAACATGTGTCACACTTAGGTGCAAGCTATTAGGATCATTGCGAAAATTAAATTAATTTTATTTATTAAATGAAATTTCTATTTTTTCAATAACAATGCATAAAGTTGGATATATTTGATTGAAATCGTGTTTATATGATCAAATGCATGCCGAAAACTTGTGTCGCACTTAGGTGCAAGCTATTAGGATTATTGCAAAAATTAAATTTAATTTATTTATTAAATGAAATTTCTATTTTTTCAATAACAATGCATAAAGTTGGATATATTTGATTAAAATCGTTTTTATATCATCAAATGCATGCCGAAAACCAGTGTCACTCTTAGGTGCAAGCTATTAGGATCATTGCAAAAATTAAATTTATTTTATTTATTAAATGAAATGTCAATTTTTTCAAAAACAATGCATAAAGTCGAATTAATTTGATTGAAATCGTGTTTATATGATCAAATGCATGCCGAAAACATGTGTCACACTTAGGTGCAAGCTATTAGGATCATTGCAAAAATTAAATTAATTTTATTTATTAAATGAAGCTTCTATTTTTTCAATAACAATGCATAAAGTCTGATATATTTGATTCAAATCGTTTTTATATCATCAAATGCATGCCGAAAACATGTGTCACTCTTAGGTGCAAGCTATTAGGATCATTGCAAAAATTAAATTTAATTTATTTATTAAATGAAATTTCAATTTCTTCAATAACAATGCATACAGTCGAATTAATTTGATTAAAATCATGTTTATATGATCAAATGAATGCCGAAAACAAGTGTCGCACTTAGGTGCAAGCTATTAGGATCATTGCAAAAATTAAATTTATTTTATTTATTAAATGAAATGTCAATTTTTTCAAAAACAATGCATAAAGTCGAATTAATTTGATTGAAATCATATTTATATGATCAAATGCATGCCGAAAACATGTGTCACACTTAGGAGCAATCTATTAGGATCATTGCAAAAATTAAATTAATTTTATTTATTAAGTGGAATTTCAATTTTTTCAATAACAATGCATAAAGTCAAATTTATTTGATTGAAATCATGTTTAAATGATTAAATGTATGCCTAAAACATGTGTCACACTTAGGTGCAAGCTATTAGGATCATTGCAAAAATTAAATTTATTTTATTTATTAAATGAAATGTCAATTTTTTCAAAAACAATGCATAAAGTCGAATTAATTTGATTGAAATCGTGTTTATATGATCAAATGCATGCCGAAAACATGTGTCACACTTAGGTGCAAGCTATTAGGATCATTGCAAAAATTAAATTAATTTTATTTATTAAATGAAGCTTCTATTTTTTCAATAACAATGCATAAAGTCTGATATATTTGATTCAAATCGTTTTTATATCATCAAATGCATGCCGAAAACATGTGTCACGCTTAGGTGCAAGCTATTAGGATCATTGCAAAAATTAAATTTATTTTATTTATTAAATGAAATGTCAATTTTTTCAAAAACAATGCATAAAGTCGAATTAATTTGATTGAAATCGTGTTTATATGATCAAATGCATGCCTAAAACATGTGTCGCACTTAGGTGCAAGCTATTAGGATCATTGCAAAAATTAAATTTATTTTATTTATTAAATGAAATGTCAATTTTTTCAAGAACAATGCATAAAGTCGAATTAATTTGATTGAAATCGTGTTTATATGATCAAATGCATGCCGAAACATGTGTCACACTTAGGTGCAAGCCATTAGGATCATTGCAAAAATTAAATTTAATTTATTTATTGAATGAAATTTTAATTTTTTCAAAAAAAATGCATAAAGTCAAATTAATTTGATTGAAATCATATTTATATGATCAAATGCATGCCGAAAACATGTGTCACACTTAGGAGCAATCTATTAGGATCATTGCAAAAATTAAATTAATTTTATTTATTAAGTGGAATTTCAATTTTTTCAATAACAATGCATAAAGTCAAATTTATTTGATTGAAATCATGTTTAAATGATTAAATGTATGCCTAAAACATGTGTCGCACTTAGGTGCAAGCTATTAGGATCATTGCAAAAATTAAATTTATTTTATTTATTAAATGAAATGTCAATTTTTTCAAAAACAATGCATAAAGTCGAATTAATTTGATTGAAATCGTGTTTATATGATCAAATGCATGCCGAAAACATGTGTCACACTTAGGTGCAAGCTATTAGGATCATTGCAAAAATTAAATTAATTTTATTTATTAAATGAAGCTTCTATTTTTTCAATAACAATGCATAAAGTCTGATATATTTGATTCAAATCGTTTTTATATCATCAAATGCATGCCGAAAACATGTGTCACTCTTAGGTGCAAGCTATTAGGATCATTGCAAAAATTAAATTTAATTTATTTATTAATTGAAATTTCAATTTCTTCAATAACAATGCATACAGTCGAATTAATTTGATTGAAATCGTGTTTAGATGATCAAATGCATGCCGAAAACATGTGTCACACTTAGGTGCAAGCTACTAGGATCATTGCACAAATTAAATTTATTTTATTTATTAAATGTAATTTCAATTTTACAATAACAATGCATAAAGTCGAATTTATTTGATTAAAATCAAGTTTAAATGATCAAATGCATGCCGAAAACATGTGTCGCACTTAGGTGCAAGCTGTTAGGATCATTGCATAAATTAAATTTATTTTATTTATTAAATGAAATTTCAATTTTTTCAAAAACAATGCATAAAGTCGGATATATTTGATTGAGATCGTGTTTAGATGATCAGATGCATGCCGAAAACATGTGTCACACTTAGGTGCAAGCTATTAGGATCATTGCAAAAATTAAATTTATTTTATTTATTAAATGAAATTTCAATTTTTTCAATAACAATGCATAAAGTCGAATTAATTAGATTGAAATCGTGTTCAGATGATCAAATGCATGCCAAAAACATGTGTCACACTTAGGTGCAAGCTATTGGGATCATTGCAAAAATTAAATTTATTTTATTTATTAAATGATATTTCAATTTTTTCAATAACAATGCATAAAGTCGAATTAATTTGATTGAAATCGCGTTCAGATGATCAAATGCATGCCAAAAACATGTGTCACACTTAGGTGCAAGCTATTGGGATTATTGCAAAAATTAAATTTATTTTATTTATTAATTGAAATGTCAATTTTTTCAATAACAATGCATAAAGTCGAATTAATTTGATTGAAATCAAGTTTAAATGATCAAATGCATGCTGAAAATATGTGTCACATTTATGAGCAAGCTATTAGGATCATTGCAAAAATTAAATAATTTTATTTATTAAGTGGAATTTCAATTTTTTCAATAACAATGCATAAAGTCGAATTAATTTGATTAAAATCAAGTTTAAATGATCAAATGCATGCCGAAAACAAACATGTGTCGCACTTAGGTACAAGCTATTGGGATCATTGCAAAAATTAAATTTATTTTATTTATTAAATGGAATTTCAATTTTTTCAATAACAATGCATAAAGTCGAATTTATTTGAATAAAATCATGTTTATATGATCAAATGAATGCCGGAAACATGTGTCGCACTCAGGAGCAAGCTATTAGGATCATTGCGAAAATTAAATTTAATTTATTTATTGAATGAAATTACAATTTTTTCAAAAACAATGCATAAAGTCGCATTAATTTGATTGAAATCGTTTTGTTATGATCAAATGCATGCCGAAGACATGTGTCACACTTAGGTGCAAGCTATTAGGATCATTGCAAAAATTAAATTTAATTTATTGAATGAAATTTCAATTTTTTCAAAAACAATGCATAAAGTCGAATTTATTTGATTGAAATCGTTTTTAAATGATCAAATGCATGCCGAAAACATGTGTCGCACTTAGGTGCAAGCTATTAGGATTATTGCAAAAATTAAATTAAATTTATTTATTAAATGAAATTTCGATTTTTCCAATAACAATGCATAAAGTTGGATATATTTGATTGAAATCGTGTTATATGATCAAATGCATACCGTAATTGCAAAAATTAAATTTAATTTATTTATTGAATGAAATTTCAATTTTTTCAAAAACAATGCATAAAGTCGAATTAATTTGATAGAAATCGTTTTTATATAATCAAATGCATGCCGAAAACATGTGTCACACTTAGGAGCAAGCTATTAGGATCATTGCAAAAATTAAATTTATTTTATTTATTAAATGTAATTTCAATTTTTTCAATAACAATGCATAAAGTCGAATTAATTTGACTGAAATCAAGTTTAAATGATCAAATGCATGCCGAAAACATGTGTCACACTTAGGAGCAAGCTATTAGGATCATTGCAAAAATTAAATTTATTTTATTTATTAAATGTAAATTTGATTGAAATCGTGTTTATATCATCAAATGCATGCCGAAAACATGTGTCACTCTTAGGTGCAAGCTATTAGGATCATTGCAAAAATTAAATTTAGTTTATTTATTGAATGAAATGTCAACTTTTTCAAAAACAATGCATAAAGTCGAATTAATTTGATTGAAATCGTTTTTATATGATCAAATGCATGCCGAAAACATGTGTCACACTTAGGTGCAAGCTATTAGGATCATTGCAAAAATTAAATTTAATTTATTTATTGAATGAAATTTCAATTTTTTCAAAAAAAATGCATAAAGTCAAATTTATTTGATTGAAATCGTTTTTATATGATCAAATGCATGCCGAAAACTTGTGTCGCACTTAGGTGCAAGCTATTAGGATTATTGCAAAAATTAAATTTAATTTATTTATTAAATGAAATTTCTATTTTTTCAATAACAATGCATAAAGTCTGATATATTTGATTCAAATCGTTTTTATATCATCAAATGCATGCCGAAAACATGTGTCACTCTTAGGTGCAAGCTATTAGGATCATTGCAAAAATTAAATTTATTTTATTTATTAAATGAAATTTCAATTTTTTCAATAACAATGCATACAGTCGAATTAATTTGATTAAAATCATGTTTATATGATCAAATGAATGCCGAAAACATGTGTCACTCTTAGGTGCAAGCTATTAGGATCATTGCAAAAATTAAATTTAGTTTATTTATTGAATGAAATGTCAATTTTTTCAAAAACAATGTATAAAGTCGAATTAATTTGATTGAAATCGTGTTTATATGATCAAATGCATGCCGAAAACATGTGTCACACTTAGGTGCAAGCTATTAGGATCATTGCGAAAATTAAATAAATTTTATTTATTAAATGAAATTTCTATTTTTTCAATAACAATGCATAAAGTTGGATATATTTGATTGAAATCGTTTTTATATGATCAAATGCATGCCGAAAATATGTGTCACACTTAGGTGCAAGCTATTAGGATCAATGCAAAAATTAAATTTATTTTATTTATTGAATGAAATGTCAATTTTTTCAAAAACAATGCATAAAGACGAATTAATTTGATTAAAATCTTTTTTATTTGATCAAATGCATGCCGAAAACATGTGTCACACTTAGGTGCAAGCTATTAGGATTATTGCAAAAATTAAATTTAATTTATTTATTAAATGAAATTTCGATTTTTTCAATAACAATGCATAAAGTTGGATATATTTGATTGAAATCGTGTTTATATCATCAAATGCATGCCGAAAACATGTGTCACTCTTAGGTGCAAGCTATTAGGATCATTGCAAAAATTAAATTTATTTTATTTATTAAATGAAATTTCAATTTTATCAATAACAATGCATACAGTCGAATTAATTTGAATAAAATCATGTTTATATGATCAAATGAATGCCGAAAACATGTGTCGCACTTAGGTGCAAGCTATTGGGATCATTGCAAAAATTAAATTTATTTTATAAATTGATTGATGGTTGAGGCGTTAACTTCGTGATACATTTTGGAACTTTAAATAAAACAGTTTCTTTGTTAATATCACACTTTATTGTTTAGTGACTCGAGTTTCGATCATAAGCTGATCATTTTCAAACTTAAAGTAAATTAAATTACAATAAACACACGTATTTATGCGGAATGGAATAAGGAGGAGAATACTAGGTCGACCTGGTCGTTAATTATGGTAAGTTTGAAAATGATCAGCTTATGATCGAAACTCGAGTCACTAAACAATAAAGTGTGATATTAACAAAGAAACTGTTTTATTTAAATTTATTTTATTTATTAAATGAAATGTCAATTTTTTCAAAAACAATGCATAAAGTCGAATAAATTTGATTGAAATCGTGTTTATATAATCAAATGCATGCCGAAAACATGTGTCACACCTAGGTGCAAGCTATTAGGATCATTGCGAAAATTAAATTAATTTTATTTATTAAATGAAATTTCTATTTTTTCAATAACAATGCATAAAGTTGGATAAATTTGATTGAAATCGTGTTTATATGATCAAATTCATGCCGAAAACTTGTGTCTCACTTAGGTGCAAGCTATTAGGATCATTGCAAAAATTAAATTTAGTTTATTTATTGAATGAAATGTCAACTTTTTCAAAAACAATGCATAAAGTCGAATTAATTTGATTGAAATCGTTTTTATATGATCAAATGCATGCCGAAAACATGTGTCACACTTAGGTGCAAGCTATTAGGATCATTGCAAAAATTAAATTAAATTTATTTATTGAATGAAATTTCAATTTTTTCAAAAAAAATGCATAAAGTCAAATTTATTTGATTGAAATCGTTTTTATATGATCAAATGCATGCCGAAAACTTGTGTCGCACTTAGGTGCAAGCTATTAGGATTATTGCAAAAATTAAATTTAATTTATTTATTAAATGAAATTTCTATTTTTTCAATAACAATGCATAAAGTCTGATATATTTGATTCAAATCGTTTTTATATCATCAAATGCATGCCGAAAACATGTGTCACTCTTAGGTGCAAGCTATTAGGATCATTGCAAAAATTAAATTTATTTTATTTATTAAATGAAATTTCAATTTTTTCAATAACAATGCATACAGTCGAATTAATTTGATTAAAATCATGTTTATATGATCGAATGAATGCCGAAAACATGTGTCGCACTTAGGTGCAAGCTATTAGGATCATTGCAAAAATTAAATTTAGTTTATTTATTGAATGAAATGTCAATTTTTTCAAAAACAATGCATAAAGTCGAATTAATTTGATTGAAATCGTGTTTATATGATCAAATGCATGCCGAAAACATGTGTCACACTTAGGTGCAAGCTATTAGGATCATTGCGACAATTAAATTAATTTTATTTATTAAATGAAATTTCTATTTTTTCAATAACAATGCATAAAGTTAAATATATTTGATTGAAATCGTGTTTATATGATCAAATTCATGCCGAAAACTTGTGTCTCACTTAGGTGCAAGCTATTAGGATCATTGCAAAAATTAAATTTATTTTATTTATTGAATGAAATGTCAATTTTTTCAAAAACAATGCATAAAGTCGAATTAATTTGATTGAAATCGTTTTTATATGATCAAATGCTTGCCCAAAACATATGTCACACTTAGGTGCAAGCTATTAGGATCATTGCAAAAATTAAATTTAATTTATTTATTGAATGAAATTTTAATTTTTTCAAAAAAAATGCATAAAGTCGAATTTATTTGATTGAAATCGTTTTTATTTGATCAAATGCATGCCGAAAACATGTGTCGCACTTAGGTGCAAGCTATTAGGATTATTGCAAAAATTAAATTTAATTTATTTATTGAATGAAATTTCAATTTTTTCAAAAAAAATGCATAAAGTCAAATTTATTTGATTGAAATCGTTTTTATATGATCAAATGCATGCCGAAAACATGTGTCACACTTAGGTGCAAGCTATTAGGATCATTGCAAAAATTAAATTAAATTTATTTATTGAATGAAATTTCAATTTTTTCAAAAAAAATGCATAAAGTCAAATTTATTTGATTGAAATCGTTTTTATATGATCAAATGCATGCCGAAAACTTGTGTCGCACTTAGGTGCAAGCTATTAGGATTATTGCAAAAATTAAATTTAATTTATTTATTAAATGAAATTTCTATTTTTTCAATAACAATGCATAAAGTCTGATATATTTGATTCAAATCGTTTTTATATCATCAAATGCATGCCGAAAACATGTGTCACTCTTAGGTGCAAGCTATTAGGATCATTGCAAAAATTAAATTTATTTTATTTATTAAATGAAATTTCAATTTTTTCAATAACAATGCATACAGTCGAATTAATTTGATTAAAATCATGTTTATATGATCAAATGAATGCCGAAAACATGTGTCGCACTTAGGTGCAAGCTATTAGGATCATTGCAAAAATTAAATTTAGTTTATTTATTGAATGAAATGTCAATTTTTTCAAAAACAATGCATAAAGTCGAATTAATTTGATTGAAATCGTGTTTATATGATCAAATGCATGCCGAAAACATGTGTCACACTTAGGTGCAAGCTATTAGGATCATTGCGACAATTAAATTAATTTTATTTATTAAATGAAATTTCTATTTTTTCAATAACAATGCATAAAGTTGGATATATTTGATTGAAATCGTGTTTATATGATCAAATTCATGCCGAAAACTTGTGTCTCACTTAGGTGCAAGCTATTAGGATCATTGCAAAAATTAAATTTATTTTATTTATTGAATGAAATGTCAATTTTTTCAAAAACAATGCATAAAGTCGAATTAATTTGATTGAAATCGTTTTTATATGATCAAATGCTTGCCCAAAACATATGTCACACTTAGGTGCAAGCTATTAGGATCATTGCAAAAATTAAATTTAATTTATTTATTGAATGAAATTTTAATTTTTTCAAAAAAAATGCATAAAGTCGAATTTATTTGATTGAAATCGTTTTTATTTGATCAAATGCATGCCGAAAACATGTGTCGCACTTAGGTGCAAGCTATTAGGATTATTGCAAAAATTAAATTTAATTTATTTATTGAATGAAATTTCAATTTTTTCAAAAAAAATGCATAAAGTCAAATTTATTTGATTGAAATCGTTTTTATATGATCAAATGCATGCCGAAAACTTGTGTCGCACTTAGGTGCAAGCTATTAGGATTATTGCAAAAATTAAATTTAATTTATTTATTAAATGAAATTTCGATTTTTTCAATAACAATGCATAAAGTTAGATATATTTGATTGAAATCGTGTTTATATCATCAAATGCATGCCGAAAACACGTGTCACTCTTAGGTGCAAGCTATTAGGATCATTGCAAAAATTAAATTTATTTTATTTATTAAATGAAATTTCAATTTTTTCAATAACAATGCACACAGTCGAATTAATTTGATTGAAATCGTGTTTATATGATCAAATGCATGCCGAAAACATGTTTCACACTTAGGTGCAAGCTATTAGGATCATTGCGAAAATTAAATTAATTTTATTTATTAAATGAAATTTCTATTTTTTCAATAACAATGCATAAAGTTGGATATATTTGATTGAAATCGTGTTTATATGATCAAATGCATGCCGAAAACTTGTGTCACACTTAGGTGCAAGCTATTAGGATCATTGCGAAAATTAAATTTAATTTATTTATTGAATGAAATTTCAATTTTTTAAAAAAAATGCATAAAGTCAAATTTATTTGATTGAAATCGTTTTTATATGATCAAATGCATGCCGAAAACTTGTGTCGCACTTAGGTGCAAGCTATTAGGATTATTGCAAAAATTAAATTTAATTTATTTATTAAATGAAATTTCTATTTTTTCAATAACAATGCATAAAGTTGGATATATTTGATTAAAATCGTTTTTATATCATCAAATGCATGCCGAAAACCAGTGTCACTCTTAGGTGCAAGCTATTAGGATCATTGCAAAAATTAAATTTATTTTATTTATTAAATGAAATGTCAATTTTTTCAAAAACAATGCATAAAGTCGAATTAATTTGATTGAAATCGTGTTTATATGATCAAATGCATGCCGAAAACATGTGTCACACTTAGGTGCAAGCTATTAGGATCATTGCAAAAATTAAATTAATTTTATTTATTAAATGAAGCTTCTATTTTTTCAATAACAATGCATAAAGTCTGATATATTTGATTTAAATCGTTTTTATATCATCAAATGCATGCCGAAAACATGTGTCACTCTTAGGTGCAAGCTATTAGGATCATTGCAAAAATTAAATTTAATTTATTTATTAAATGAAATTTCAATTTCTTCAATAACAATGCATACAGTCGAATTAATTTGATTAAAATCATGTTTATATGATCAAATGAATGCCGAAAACAAGTGTCGCACTTAGGTGCAAGCTATTAGGATCATTGCAAAAATTAAATTTATTTTATTTATTAAATGAAATGTCAATTTTTTCAAAAACAATGCATAAAGTCGAATTAATTTGATTGAAATCATATTTATATGATCAAATGCATGCCGAAAACATGTGTCACACTTAGGAGCAATCTATTAGGATCATTGCAAAAATTAAATTAATTTTATTTATTAAGTGGAATTTCAATTTTTTCAATAACAATGCATAAAGTCAAATTTATTTGATTGAAATCATGTTTAAATGATTAAATGTATGCCTAAAACATGTGTCGCACTTAGGTGCAAGCTATTAGGATCATTGCAAAAATTAAATTTATTTTATTTATTAAATGAAATGTCAATTTTTTCAAGAACAATGCATAAAGTCGAATTAATTTGATTGAAATCGTGTTTATATGATCAAATGCATGCCGAAACATGTGTCACACTTAGGTGCAAGCCATTAGGATCATTGCAAAAATTAAATTTAATTTATTTATTGAATGAAATTTCAATTTTTTCAAAAAAAATGCATAAAGTCAAATTAATTTGATTGAAATCATATTTATATGATCAAATGCATGCCGAAAACATGTGTCACACTTAGGAGCAATCTATTAGGATCATTGCAAAAATTAAATTAATTTTATTTATTAAGTGGAATTTCAATTTTTTCAATAACAATGCATAAAGTCAAATTTAATTGATTGAAATCATGTTTAAATGATTAAATGTATGCCTAAAACATGTGTCGCACTTAGGTGCAAGCTATTAGGATCATTGCAAAAATTAAATTTATTTTATTTATTAAATGAAATGTCAATTTTTTCAAAAACAATGCATAAAGTCGAATTAATTTGATTGAAATCGTGTTTATATGATCAAATGCATGCCGAAAACATGTGTCACACTTAGGTGCAAGCTATTAGGATCATTGCAAAAATTAAATTAATTTTATTTATTAAATGAAGCTTCTATTTTTTCAATAACAATGCATAAAGTCTGATATATTTGATTCAAATCGTTTTTATATCATCAAATGCATGCCGAAAACATGTGTCACTCTTAGGTGCAAGCTATTAGGATCATTGCAAAAATTAAATTTAATTTATTTATTAAATGAAATTTCAATTTCTTCAATAACAATGCATTCAGTCTTATTAATTTGATTAAAATCATGTTTATATGATCAAATGAATGCCGAAAACAAGTGTCGCACTTAGGTGCAAGCTATTAGGATCATTGCGAAAATTAAATTTAGTTTATTTATTGAATTCAAAAACAATGCATAAAGTCGAATTAATTTGATTGAAATCGTTTTTATATGATCAAATTCATGCCGAAAACATGTGTCACACTTAGGTGCAAGCCATTAGGATCATTGCAAAAAATAAATTTAATTTATTTATTGAATGAAATGTCAATTTTTTCAAAAAAAATGCATAAAGTCAAATTTATTTGATTGAAATCGTTTTTATATGATCAAATGCATGCCGAAAACTTGTGTCGCACTTAGGTGCAAGCTATTAGGATTATTGCAAAAATTAAATTTAATTTATTTATTAAATGAAATTTCTATTTTTTCAATAACAATGCATAAAGTTGGATATATTTGATTAAAATCGTGTTTATATGATCAAATAATTGCCGAAAACATGTGTCGCACTTAGGTGCAAGCCATTAGGATCATTGCAAAAATTAAATTTAATTTATTCATTGAATGAAATTTCAATTTTTTCAAAAACAATGCATAAAGTCGAATTTATTTGATTGAAATCGTTTTTATATGATCAAATGCATGCCGAAAACATGTGTCGCACTTAGGTGCAAGCTATTGGGATTATTGCAAAAATTAAATTAAATTCATTTATTAATTGAAATGTCAATTTTTTCAAAAACATTGCATAAAGTCGAATTAATTTGATTGAAATCGTGTTTATTTGATCAAATGCATGCCGAAAACATGTGTCGCACTTAGGTGCAAGCCATTAGGATCATTGCAAAAATTAAATTTAATTTATTTATTGAATGAAATTTAAATTTTTTTAAAAACAATGCATAATGTCGAATTTATTTGATTGAAATCGTTTTTATATGATCAAATGCATGCCGAAAACATGTGTCACACTTAGGTGCAAGCTATTAGGATCATTGCAAAAATTAAATTTATTTTATTTATGGAATGAAATGTCAATTTTTTCAATAACAATGCATAAAGTTGGATATATTTGATTGAAATCGTGTTTATATTATCAAATGCATGCCGAAAACATGTGTCACTCTTAGGTGCAAGCTATTAGGATTATTGCAAAAATTTAATTTAATTTTTTTATTAAATGAAATGTCAATTTTTTCAAAAACAATGCATAAAGTCGAATTAATTTGATTGAAATCAAGTTTAAATGATCAAATGCATGCCGAAAACATGTGTCACACTTAGGAGCAATCTATTAGGATCATTGCAAAAATTAAATTAATTTTATTTATTAAGTGGAATTTCAATTTTTTCAATAACAATGCATAAAGACAAATTTATTTGATTGAAATCATGTTTAAAGGATTAAATGTGTGCCTAAAACATGTGTCGCACTTAGGTGCAAGCTATAAGGATCAATGCAAAAATTAAATTTATTTTATTTATAAAATGGAATTTCAATTTTTTCAATACCAATGCATAAAGTCGAATTAATTTGATTGAAATCAAGTTTAAATGATCAAATGAATGCCGAAAACATTTGTCGCACTTAGGTGCAAGCTATTAGGATCATTGCAAAAATTAAATTTATTTTATTTATTAAATTTAATTTCAATTTTACAATAACAATGCATAAAGTCGAATTTATTTGATTAAAATCAAGTTTAAATGATCAAATGCATGCCGAAAACATGTGTCGCACTTAGGTGCAAGCTATTGGGATCATTGCAAAAATTAAATTTATTTTATTTATTAAATGAAATTTCAATTTTTTCAATAACAATGCATAAAGTCGAATTAATTTGATTGAAATCGTGTTCAGATGATCAAATGCATGCCAAAACCATGTGTCACACTCAGGTGCAAGCTATTGGGATCATTGCAAAAATTAAATTTATTTTATTTATTAAATGAAATTTCAATTTTTTCAATAACAATGCATAAAGTCGAATTAATTTGATTAAAATCATGTTTATATGATCAAATGAATGCCGAAAACATGTGTCGCACTTAGGTGCAAGCTATTAGGATCATTGCAAAAATTAAATTTATTTTATTTATTAAATGAAATTTCAATTTTTTCAATAACAATGCATAAAGTCGAATTAATTTGATTAAAATCATGTTTATATGATCAAATGAATGCCGAAAACATGTGTCGCACTTAGGTGCAAGCTATAAGGATCATTGCAAAAATTAAATTTAGTTTATTTATTGAATGAAATGTCAATTTTTTCAAAAACAATGCATAAAGTCGAATTAATTTAATTGAAATCGTGTTTATATGATCAAATGCATGCCGAAAACATGTGTCACACTTAGGTGCAAGCTATTAGGATCATTGCGAAAATTAAATTAATTTTATTTATTAAATGAAATTTCTATTTTTTCAATAACAATGCATAAAGTTGGATATATTTGATTGAAATCGTGTTTATATGATCAAATGCATGCGAAAACATGTGTCACACTTAGGTGCAAGCTATTAGGATCATTGCAAAAATTAAATTTATTTTATTTATTGAATGAAATGTCAATTTTTTCAAAAACAATGCATAAAGTCGAATTAATTTGATTGAAATCGTTTTTATATGATCAAATGCATGCCGAAAACATATGTCACACTTAGGTGCAAGCTATTAGGATCATTGCAAAAATTAAATTTAATTTATTTATTGAATGAAATTTTAATTTTTTCAAAAAAAATGCATAAAGTCGAATTTATTTGATTGAAATCGTTTTTATATGATCAAATGCATGCCGAAAACATGTGTCGCACTTAGGTGCAAGCTATTAGGATTATTGCAAAAATTAAATTTAATTTATTTATTAAATGAAATTTCGTTTTTTTCAATAACAATGCATAAAGTTGGATATATTTGATTGAAATCGTGTTTATATCATCAAATGCATGCCGAAAACATGTGTCACTCTTAGGTGCAAGCTATTAGGATCATTGCAAAAATTAAATTTATTTTATTTATTAAATGAAATTTCAATTTTTTCAAAAACAATGCATAAAGTCGTATTAATTTGATTGAAATCGTGTTTATATGATTAAATGCATGCCGAAAACATGTGTCACACTTAGGTGCAAGCTATTAGGATCATTGCAAAAATTAAATTAATTTTATTTATTAAATGAAGCTTCTATTTTTTCAATAACAATGCATAAAGTCTGATATATTTGATTCAAATCGTTTTTATATCATCAAATGCATGCCGAAAACAAGTGTCGCACTTAGGTGCAAGCTATTAGGATCATTGCAAAAATTAAATTTATTTTATCTATTAAATGAAATGTCAATTTTTTCAAAAACAATGCATAAAGTCGAATTAATTTGATTGAAATCATATTTATATGATCAAATGCATGCCGAAAACATGTGTCACTCTTAGGTGCAAGCTATTAGGATCATTGCAAAAATTAAATTTATTTTATTTATTAAATGAAATTTCAATTTTTTCAATAACAATGCATACAGTCAAATTAATTTCATTAAAATCATGTTTATATGATCAAATGAATGCCGAAAAAATGTGTCGCACTTAGGTGCAAGCTATTAGGATCATTGCAAAAATTAAATTTATTTTATTTATTAAATGAAATGTCAATTTTTTCAAAAACAATGCATAAAGTCGAATTAATTTGATTGAAATCGTTTTTATATGATCAAATGCATGCCGAAAACATATGTCACACTTAGGTGCAAGCTATTAGGATCATTGCAAAAATTAAATTTAATTTATTTATTGAATGAAATTTTAATTTTTTCAAAAAAAATGCATAAAGTCGAATTTATTTGATTGAAATCGTTTTTATATGATCAAATGCATGCCGAAAACATGTGTCGCACTTAGGTGCAAGCTATTAGGATTATTGCAAAAATTAAATTTAATTTATTTATTAAATGAAATTTCGATTTTTTCAATAACAATGCATAAAGTTGGATATATTTGATTGAAATCGTGTTTATATCATCAAATGCATGCCGAAAACATGTGTCACTCTTAGGTGCAAGCTATTAGGATCATTGCAAAAATTAAATTTATTTTATTTATTAAATGAAATTTCAATTTTTTCAAAAACAATGCATAAAGTCGAATTAATTTGATTGAAATCGTGTTTATATGATCAAATGCATGCCGAAAACATGTGTCACACTTAGGTGCAAGCTATTAGGATCATTGCAAAAATTAAATTAATTTTATTTATTAAATGAAATTTCAATTTTTTCAAAAACAATGCATAAAGTCGAATTTATTTGATTGAAATCGTGTTTATATGATCAAATGCATGCCAAAAACATGTGTCGCACCTAGGTGCAAGCTGTTAGGATCATTGCAAAAATTAAAATTATTTTATTTATTAAATGAAATTTCAATTTTTTCTATGACAATGCATAAAGTCGAATTTATTTGATTGAAATCGTGTTTATATGATCAAATGCATGCCAAAAACATGTGTCGTACTTAGGTGCAAGCTGTTAGGATCATTGCAAAAATTAAAATTATATTATTTTAAATTTCAATTTTTTGAAAAACAATGCATAAAGTCGAATTAATTTGATTGAAATCGTGTTTATATGATCAAATGCATGCCGAAAACATGTGTCACACTTAGATGCAAGCAAATAGGATCATTGCAAAAATTAAATTTATTTTATTTATCAAATGAAATTTCAATTTCTTCAATAACAATGCATAAAGTGGAATTTATTTGATTGAAAACCTGTTTATATGATCAAATGGATGCCGAAAACATGTGTCGCACTAAGGTGCAAGCTGTTAGGATCATTGCAAAAATTAAAATTATTTTATTTATTAGATGAAATTTCAATTTTTTCTATGACAATGCATAAAGTCGAATTTATTTGATTGAAATCGTGTTTATATGATCAAATGCATGCCTAAAACATGTGTCACACTTAGGTGCAAGCTATTTGGATCATTGCAAAAATTAAATTCAATTTATTTATTAAATGAAATTTCAATTTTTTCAATGACAATGCATAAAGTCGAATTAGTTTGATTAAAATCGTGTTTATATGATCAAATGCATGCCGAAAACATGTGTCACACTAAGGTGCAAGCCATTAGGATCATTGCAAAAATTAAATTAAATTTATTTATTAAAGGAAATTTCAATTTTTTCAATGACAATGCATAAAGTCAAATTTATTTAATTAAAATCGTGTTTATATGATCAAATGCATGCCTAAAACATGTGTCACACTTAGGTGCAAGCTATTTGGATCATTGCAAAAATTAAATTCAATTTATTTATTAAATGAAATTTCAATTTTTTCAATGACAATGCATAAAGTCGAATTAGTTTGATTAAAATCGTGTTTATATGATCAAATTCATGCCGAAAACATGTGTCACACTAAGGTGCAAGCCATTAGGATCATTGCAAAAATTAAATTAAATTTATTTATTAAAGTAAATTTCAATTTTTTCAATAACAAGGCATAAAGTCCAATTTATTTATTTAAAATCGTATTTATATGATCAAATGCATGCCTTAAACATGTGTCGCACTTAGGTGCAAGCTTTTAGGATTATTGCAAAAATTAAATTTAATTTATTTATTAAATGAAATTTCAATTTTTTCAATAACAATGCATAAAGTCGAATTAGTTTAATTAAAATCGTGTTTATATGATCAAATGCATGCCTTAAACATGTGTCGCACTTAGGTGCAAGCCATTAGGATCATTGCAAAAATAAAATTTAATTTATTTATTAAAGTAAATTTCAATTTTTTCAATAACAAGGCATAAAGTCCAATTTATTTATTTAAAATCGTATTTATATGATCAAATGCATGCCTTAAACATGTGTCGCACTTAGGTGCAAGCTTTTAGGATCATTGCAAAAATTAAATTTAATTTATTTATTAAATGAAATTTCAATTTTTTCAATAACAATGCATAAAGTCGAATTAGTTTAATTAAAATCGTGTTTATATGATCAAATGCATGCCTTAAACATGTGTCGCACTTAGGTGCAAGCCATTAGGATCATTGCAAAAATAAAATTTAATTTATTTATTAAAGGAAATTTCAATTTTTTCAATAACAAGGCATAAAGTCGAATTTATTTAATTAAAATCGTGTTTATATGATCAAATGCATGCCGAAAACATGTGTCGCGGTCAGGAGCAAGCTGTTGGGATCATTGCAAAAATTAAATTTATTTTATTTATTAAATGAAATTTCAATTTTTTTAATAACAATACATTAAGTCAAATTTATTTTATTAAAATCGTATTTATATGATCAAATGCATGCCGAAAACATGTGTCGCACTTGGGTGCAAGCTATTAGGATTATTGCAAAAATTAAATTTAATTTATTTATTAAATGAAATTTCCATTTTTTTAATAACAATGCATAAAGTTACATTTATTTGATTGAAATCGTGTTTATATGACCAAAAGCATGCCTAATACATGTGTCGCACTCAGGTGCAAGCTGTTAGGATTATTGTAAAAATTAAATTTAATTTATTTATTAAATGTAATTTCCATTTTTTTAATAACAATGCATAAAGTAGAATTTATTTGATTGAAATCGTGTTTAAAAAATCAAATGCATGCCGAAAACATGTGTCACACTTAGGTGCAAGCTATTAGGATCATTGTAAAAATTAAATTTATTTTATTTATTAAATGGAATTTCAGTTTTTTCAATTACAATGCATAAAGTCGAATTTATTTGATTGAAAACGTGTTTATATGATCAAATGCATGCCGAAAACATGTGTCGCACTTAGGTGCAAGCTGTTAGGATCATTGCTAAAATTAAAATTATTTTATTTATTAAATGAAATTTCAATTTTTTCTATGACAATGCATAAAGTCGAATTTATTTGATTGAAATCGTGTTTATATGATCAAATGCATGCCAAAAACATGTGTCGCACTTAGGTGCAAGCTGTTAGGATCATTGCAAAAATTACATTTATTTTATTTTAAATTTCAATTTTTTCAAAAACAATGCATAAAGTCGAATTAATTTGATTGAAATCGTATTTATATGATCAAATGCATGCCGAAAACATGTGTCGCACTCAGGTGCAAGCTGTTAGGATCATTGCAAAAATTAAAATTATTTTATTTATTAAATGAAATTTCAATTTTTTTAATAACAATGCATAAAGTCAATTTTATTTGATTAAAATCGTGTTTATATGATCAAATGCATGCCGAAAACATGTTTGCAAAAATTACATTTATTTTATTTTAAATTTCAATTTTTTCAAAAACAATGCATAAAGTCGAATTCATTTGATTGAAATCGTGTTTATATGATCAAATGCATGCCGAAAACATGTGTCACACTTAGGTGCAAGCTATTGGGATCATTGCGAAAATTAAATTAATTTTATTTATTAAATGAAATTTCGATTTTTTCAATAACAATGCATAAAGTCGAATTAATTTGATTGAAATCAAGTTAAAATTATCAAATGCATGCCGAAAACATGTGTCACACTTAGGAGCAAGCTATTAGGCTCATTGCAAAAATTAAATAAATTTTATTTATTACGTGGAGTTTCAATTTTTTCAATAACAATGCACAAAGTCGAATTTATTTGATTGAAATCATGTTTAAATGATTAAATGTATGCCTAAAACATCTGTCGCACTTAGGTGCAAGCTATAAGGATCATTGCAAAAATTAAATTTATTTTATTTATTAAATGGAATTTCAATTTTTTCAATAACAATGCATAAAGTCAATTTAATTTGATTGAAATCAAGTTTAAATGATCAAATGCATGCCGAAAACATGTGTCGCACTTAGGTGCAAGCTATTGGGATCATTGCGAAAATTAAATTAATTTTATTTATTAAGTGGAAATTCAATTTTTTCAATAACAATGCATAAAGTCGAATTTATTTGATTTTTAATTGAAATCATGTTTAAATGATTAAATGTATGCCTAAAACATGTGTCGCACTTAGGTGCAAGCAATAAGGATCATTGCAAAAATTAAATTTATTTTATTTATTAGATGGAATTTCAATTTTTTCAATAACAATGCATAAAGTCGAATTTATTTGAACAAAATCAAGTTTATATGATCAAATGAATGCCAAAAACATGTGTCGCACTTAGGAGCAAGCTATTAGGATCATTGCAAAAATTAAATTAATTTTATTTATTAAGTGGAATTTCAATTTTTTCAATAACAATGCATAAAGTCGAATTTATTTAAATAAAGTCATGTTTATATGATCAAATGAATGCCGAAAACATGTGTCGCACTTAGGTGCAAGCTATTGGGATCATTGCGAAAATTAAATTAATTTTATTTATTAAATGAAATTTCGATTTTTTCAATAACAATGCATAAAGTTGGATATATTTGATTGAAATCGTGTTTATATGATCAAATGCATGCCGGAAACATGTGTCACTCCTAGGTGCAAGCTATTAGGATCATTGCAAAAATTAAATTTATTTTATTTATTAAATGAAATTTCAATTTTTTCAATAACAATGCATAAAGTCGAATTTATTTGATTGAAATCAAGTTTAAAAAATCAAATGCTTGCCGAAAACATGTGTCACACATAGGTGCAAGCAATCAGGATCATTGCAAAAATTAAATTTATTTTATTTAATAAATGGAATTTCAATTTTTTCAATAACAATGCATAAAGTCGAAATTATTTGATTAAAATCGTATTTAAATGATCAAATCGATTCCTAAAACATGTGTCGCACTTAGGTGCAAGCTATTAGGATCATTGCGAAAATTAAATTTATTTTATTTATTAAATGAAATTTCTATTTTTTCAATAACAATGCATAAAGTTGGATATATTTGATTGAAATTGTGTTTATATGATCAAATGCATGCCGAAAACATGTGTCATACTTAGGTGCAAGCTATTAGGATCATTGCAAAAATTAAATTTATTTTATTTATTAAGTGGAATTTCAATTTTTTCAATAACAATGCATAAAGTCGAATTTATTTGATTGAAATCATGTTTAAATAATTAAATGGATGCCTAAAACATGTGTCGCACTTAGGTGCAAGCTATAAGGGTCATTGCAAAAATTAAATTTATTTTATTTATTAAATGGAATTTCAATTTTTTCAATAACAATGCATAAAGTCGAATTAATTTGATTGAATTTAAGTTTAAATGATCAAATGCATGCCGAAAACATGTGTCACACTTAGGAGCAAGCTATTAGGATCATTGCAAAAATTAAATTAATTTTTTTTATTAAGTGGAATTTCAATTTCTTCAATAACAATGCATAAAGTCGAATTTATTTGATTGAAATCATGTTTAAATGATTAAATGGATGCCTAAAACATGTGTCGCACTTAGGTGCAAGCTATAAGGATCATTGCAAAAATTAAATTTATTTTATTTATTAAATGGAATTTCAATTTTTTCAATAACAATGCATAAAGTCGAATTAATTTGATTGAATTTAAGTTTAAATGATCAAATGCATGCCGAAAACATGTGTCACACTTAGGTGCAAGCAATCAGGATCATTGCAAAAATTAAATTTATTTTATTTAATAAATGGAATTTCAATTTTTTCAATAACAATGCATAAAGTCGAAATTATTTGATTAAAATCGTATTTAAATGATCAAATCGATTCCTAAAACATGTGTCGCACTTAGGTGCAAGCTATAAGGATCATTGCAAAAATTAAATTTATTTTATTTATTAAATGGAATTTCAATTTTTTCAATAACAATGCATAAAGTCGAATTAATTTGAACGAAATCAAGTTTAAATGATCAAATGCATGCCGAAAACATGTGTCACACTTAGGAGCAAGCTATTAGGATCATTGCAAAAATTAAATTAATTTTATTTATTAAGTGGAATTTCAATTTTTTCAATAACAATGCATAAAGTCGAATTTATTTGATTGAAATCATGTTTAAATGATTAAATGTAGGCCTAAAACATGTGTCGCACTTATGTGCAAGCTATAAGGATCGTTGCAAAAATTAAATTTATTTTATTTATTAAATGGAATTTCAATTTTTTCAATAACAATGCATAAAGTCGAATTTATTTGAATAAAATCATGTTTATATGATCAAATGAATGCCGGAAACATGTGTCGCACTCAGGAGCAAGCTATTAGGATCATTGCGAAAATTAAATTAATTTTTTTTATTAAGTGGAATTTCAATTTCTTCAATAACAATGCATAAAGTCGAATTAATTTAATTGAAATCGTGTCTAGATGATCAAATGCATGCCAAAAACATGTGTCGCACTTAGGTGCAAGCTGTTAGGATCTTTGCAAAAATTAAATTTATTTTATTTATTGAATGAAATTTCAATTTTTTCAAAAACAATGCATAAAGTCGAATTTATTTGATTGAAATCGTGTTTATATAATCAAAAGCATGCCTAAAACATGTGTCGTACTTAGGTGCAAGCTATTGGGATCATTGCGAAAATTAAATTTATTTTATGTATTAAATGAAATTTCTATTTTTTTAAATAACAATGCATAAAGTCGGATATATTTAATTAAAATCGTGTTTAGATGATCAAATGCATGCCGAAAACATGTGTCACTCTTAGGTGCAAGCTATTAGGATCATTGCAAAAATTAAATTTATTTTATTTATTAAATGAAATTTCAATTTTTTAAATAACAATGCATAAAGTCGAATTAAATTGATTGAAATCGTGTTCAGATGATCAAAAGCATGCCTAAAACATGTGTCGCACTTAGGTGCAAGCAATAAGGATCATTGCAAAAATTAAATTTATTTTATTTATTAAATGTAATTTCAATTTTTTCAATAACAATGCATAAAGTCGAATTAATTTGAACAAAATCAAGTTTAAATGATCAAATGCATGCCGAAAACATGTGTCACACTTAGGAGCAAGCTATTAGGATCATTGCAAAAATTAAATTAATTTTATTTATTAAGTGGAATTTCAATTTTTTCAATAACAATGCATAAAGTCGAATTTATTTGATTGAAATCATGTTTAAATGATTAAATGTAGGCCTAAAACATGTGTCGCACTTATGTGCAAGCTATAAGGATCGTTGCAAAAATTAAATTTATTTTATTTATTAAATGGAATTCCAATTTTTTCAATAACAATGCATAAAGTCAATTTAATTTGATTGAAATCAAGTTTAAATGATCAAATGCATGCCGAAAACATGTGTCGCACTTAGGTGCAAGCTATTAGGATCATTGCGAAAATTAAATTAATTTTATTTATTAAGTGGAAATTCAATTTTTTCAATAACAATGCATAAAGTCGAATTTATTTGATTTTTAATTGAAATCATGTTTAAATGATTAAATGTATGCCTAAAACATGTGTCGCACTTAGGTGCAAGCAATAAGGATCATTGCAAAAATTAAATTTATTTTATTTATTAGATGGAATTTCAATTTTTTCAATAACAATGCATAAAGTCGAATTTATTTGAACAAAATCAAGTTTATATGATCAAATGAATGCCGAAAACATGTGTCGCACTTAGGAGCAAGCTATTAGGATCATTGCAAAAATTAAATTAATTTTATTTATTAAGTGGAATTTCAATTTTTTCAATAACAATGCATAAAGTCGAATTTATTTAAATAAAGTCATGTTTATATGATCAAATGAATGCCGAAAACATGTGTCGCACTTAGGAGCAAGCTATTGGGATCATTGCGAAAATTAAATTAATTTTATTTATTAAATGAAATTTCGATTTTTTCAATAACAATGCATAAAGTTGGATATATTTGATTGAAATCGTGTTTATATGATCAAATGCATGCCGGAAACATGTGTCACTCCTAGGTGCAAGCTATTAGGATCATTGCAAAAATTAAATTTATTTTATTTATTAAATGAAATTTCAATTTTTTCAATAACAATGCATAAAGTCGAATTTATTTGATTGAAATCAAGTTTAAAAAATCAAATGCTTGCCGAAAACATGTGTCACACATAGGTGCAAGCAATCAGGATCATTGCAAAAATTAAATTTATTTTATTTAATAAATGGAATTTCAATTTTTTCAATAACAATGCATAAAGTCGAAATTATTTGATTAAAATCGTATTTAAATGATCAAATCGATTCCTAAAACATGTGTCGCACTTAGGTGCAAGCTATTAGGATCATTGCGAAAATTAAATTTATTTTATTTATTAAATGAAATTTCTATTTTTTCAATAACAATGCATAAAGTTGGATATATTTGATTGAAATTGTGTTTATATGATCAAATGCATGCCGAAAACATGTGTCGCACTTAGGTGCAAGCTATTGGGATCATTGCAAAAATTAAATTTAATTTATTTATTAAGTGGAATTTCAATTTTTTCAATAACAATGCATAAAGTCGAATTTATTTGATTGAAATCATGTTTAAATAATTAAATGGATGCCTAAAACATGTGTCGCACTTAGGTGCAAGCTATAAGGGTCATTGCAAAAATTAAATTTATTTTATTTATTAAATGGAATTTCAATTTTTTCAATAACAATGCATAAAGTCGAATTAATTTGATTGAATTTAAGTTTAAATGATCAAATGCATGCCGAAAACATGTGTCACACTTAGGAGCAAGCTATTAGGATCATTGCAAAAATTAAATTAATTTTTTTTATTAAGTGGAATTTCAATTTCTTCAATAACAATGCATAAAGTCGAATTTATTTGATTGAAATCATGTTTAAATGATTAAATGGATGCCTAAAACATGTGTCGCACTTAGGTGCAAGCTATAAGGATCATTGCAAAAATTAAATTTATTTTATTTATTAAATGGAATTTCAATTTTTTCAATAACAATGCATAAAGTCGAATTAATTTGATTGAATTTAAGTTTAAATGATCAAATGCATGCCGAAAACATGTGTCACACTTAGGTGCAAGCAATCAGGATCATTGCAAAAATTAAATTTATTTTATTTAATAAATGGAATTTCAATTTTTCAATAACAATGCATAAAGTCGAAATGATTTGATTAAAATCGTATTTAACCGATCAAATCGATTCCTAAAACATGTGTCGCACTTAGGTGCAAGCTATAAGGATCATTGCAAAAATTAAATTTATTTTATTTATTAAATGGAATTTCAATTTTTTCAATAACAATGCATAAAGTCGAATTAATTTGAACAAAATCAAGTTTAAATGATCAAATGCATGCCGAAAACATGTGTCACACTTAGGAGCAAGCTATTAGGATCATTGCAAAAATTAAATTAATTTTATTTATTAAGTGGAATTTCAATTTTTTCAATAACAATGCATAAAGTCGAATTTATTTGATTGAAATCATGTTTAAATGATTAAATGTAGGCCTAAAACATGTGTCGCACTTATGTGCAAGCTGTTAGGATCTTTGCAAAAATTAAATTTATTTTATTTATTAAATGAAATTTCAATTTTTTCAAAAACAATGCATAAAGTCGAATTTATTTGATTGAAATCGTGTTTATATAATCAAAAGCATGCCTAAAACATGTGTCGCACTTAGGTGCAAGCTATAAGGATCGTTGCAAAAATTAAATTTATTTTATTTATTAAATGGAATTTCAATTTTTTCAATAACAATGCATAAAGTCGAATTTATTTGAATAAAATCATGTTTATATGATCAAATGAATGCCGGAAACATGTGTCGCACTCAGGAGCAAGCTATTAGGATCATTGCGAAAATTAAATTAATTTTTTTTATTAAGTGGAATTTCAATTTCTTCAATAACAATGCATAAAGTCGAATTAATTTAATTGAAATCGTGTCTAGATGATCAAATGCATGCCAAAAACATGTGTCGCACTTAGGTGCAAGCTGTTAGGATCTTTGCAAAAATTAAATTTATTTTATTTATTAAATGAAATTTCAATTTTTTCAAAAACAATGCATAAAGTCGAATTTATTTGATTGAAATCGTGTTTATATAATCAAAAGCATGCCTAAAACATGTGTCGTACTTAGGTGCAAGCTATTGGGATCATTGCGAAAATTAAATTTATTTTATGTATTAAATGAAATTTCTATTTTTTTAAATAACAATGCATAAAGTCGGATATATTTAATTAAAATCGTGTTTAGATGATCAAATGCATGCCGAAAACATGTGTCACTCTTAGGTGCAAGCTATTAGGATCATTGCAAAAATTAAATTTATTTTATTTATTAAATGAAATTTCAATTTTTTAAATAACAATGCATAAAGTCGAATTAAATTGATTGAAATCGTGTTCAGATGATCAAAAGCATGCCTAAAACATGTGTCGCACTTAGGTGCAAGCAATAAGGATCATTGCAAAAATTAAATTTATTTTATTTATTAAATGTAATTTCAATTTTTTCAATAACAATGCATAAAGTCGAATTAATTTGAACAAAATCAAGTTTAAATGATCAAATGCATGCCGAAAACATGTGTCACACTTAGGAGCAAGCTATTAGGATCATTGCAAAAATTAAATTAATTTTATTTATTAAGTGGAATTTCAATTTTTTCAATAACAATGCATAAAGTCGAATTTATTTGATTGAAATCATGTTTAAATGATTAAATGTAGGCCTAAAACATGTGTCGCACTTATGTGCAAGCTATAAGGATCGTTGCAAAAATTAAATTTATTTTATTTATTAAATGGAATTTCAATTTTTTCAATAACAATGCATAAAGTCGAATTTACTTGAATAAAATCATGTTTATATGATCAAATGAATGCCGGAAACATGTGTCGCACTCAGGAGCAAGCTATTAGGATCATTGCGAAAATTTAATTTAATTTATTTATTGAATGAAATTTCAATTTTTTCAAAAACAATGCATAAAGTCGCATTAATTTGATTGAAATCGTTTTGTTATGATCAAATGCATGCCGAAGACATGTGTCACACTTAGGTGCAAGCTATTACGATCATTGCAAAAATTAAATTTAATTTATTTATTGAATGAAATTTCAATTTTTTCAAAAACAATGCATAAAGTCGAATTTATTTGATTGAAATCGTTTTTAAATGATCAAATGCATGCCGAAAACATGTGTCACACTTAGGAGCAAGCTATTAGGATCATTGCAAAAATTAAATTTATTTTATTTATGAAATGAAATTTCGATTTTTCCAATAACAATGCATAAAGTTGGATATATTTGATTGAAATCGTGTTTATATGATCAAATGCATACCGTAAACATGTGTCACACTTAGGTGCAAGCTATTAGGATCATTGCAAAAATTAAATTTATTTTATTTATTGAATGAAATGTCAATTTTTTCAAAAACAATGCATAAAGTCGAATTAATTTGATTGAAATCGTTTTTATATGATCAAATGCATGCCGAAAACATGTGTCACACTTAGGAGCAAGCTATTAGGATCATTGCAAAAATTAAATTTATTTTATTTATTAAATGTAATTTCAATTTTTTCAATAACAATGCATAAAGTCGAATTAATTTGACTGAAATCAAGTTCAAATGATCAAATGCATGCCGAAAACATGTGTCACACTTAGAAGCAAGCTATTAGGATCATTGCAAAAATTAAATTTATTTTATTTATTAAATGTAATTTCAATTTTTTCAATAACAATGCATAAATTCGGATTAATTTGATTGAAATCGTTTTTAAATGATCAAATGAATGCCGGAAACATGTGTCGCACTCAGGAGCAAGCTATTAGGATCATTGCAAAAATTAAATTAATTTTATTTATTAAGTGGAATTTCAATTTTTTCAATAACAATGCATAAAGTCGAATTTATTTAAATAAAGTCATGTTTATATAATCAAATGAATGCCGAAAACATGTGTCGCACTTAGGTGCAAGCTATTGGGATCATTGCGAAAATTAAATTAATTTTATTTATTAAATGAAATTTCGATTTTTTCAATAACAATGCATAAAGTTGGATATATTTGATTGAAATCGTGTTTATATGATCAAATGCATGCCGGAAACATGTGTCACTCCTAGGTGCAAGCTATTAGGATCATTGCAAAAATTAAATTTATTTTATTTATTAAATGAAATTTCAATTTTTTCAATAACAATGCATAAAGTCGAATTTATTTGATTGAAATCAAGTTTAAAAAATCAAATGCTTGCCGAAAACATGTGTCACACATAGGTGCAAGCAATCAGGATCATTGCAAAAATTAAATTTATTTTATTTAATAAATGGAATTTCAATTTTTTCAATAACAATGCATAAAGTCGAAATTATTTGATTAAAATCGTATTTAAATGATCAAATCGATTCCTAAAACATGTGTCGCACTTAGGTGCAAGCTATTAGGATCATTGCGAAAATTAAATTTATTTTATTTATTAAATGAAATTTCTATTTTTTCAATAACAATGCATAAAGTTGGATATATTTGATTGAAATTGTGTTTATATGATCAAATGAATGCCGAAAACATGTGTCGCACTTAGGTGCAAGCTATTGGGATCATTGCAAAAATTAAATTTATTTTATTTATTAAGTGGAATTTCAATTTTTTCAATAACAATGCATAAAGTCGAATTTATTTGATTGAAATCATGTTTAAATAATTAAATGGATGCCTAAAACATGTGTCGCACTTAGGTGCAAGCTATAAGGGTCATTGCAAAAATTAAATTTATTTTATTTATTAAATGGAATTTCAATTTTTTCAATAACAATGCATAAAGTCGAATTAATTTGATTGAATTTAAGTTTAAATGATCAAATGCATGCCGAAAACATGTGTCACACTTAGGAGCAAGCTATTAGGATCATTGCAAAAATTAAATTAATTTTTTTTATTAAGTGGAATTTCAATTTCTTCAATAACAATGCATAAAGTCGAATTTATTTGATTGAAATCATGTTTAAATGATTAAATGGATGCCTAAAACATGTGTCGCACTTAGGTGCAAGCTATAAGGATCATTGCAAAAATTAAATTTATTTTATTTATTAAATGGAATTTCAATTTTTTCAATAACAATGCATAAAGTCGAATTAATTTGATTGAATTTAAGTTTAAATGATCAAATGCATGCCGAAAACATGTGTCACACTTAGGTGCAAGCAATCAGGATCATTGCAAAAATTAAATTTATTTTATTTAATAAATGGAATTTCAATTTTTCAATAACAATGCATAAAGTCGAAATGATTTGATTAAAATCGTATTTAAATGATCAAATCGATTCCTAAAACATGTGTCGCACTTAGGTGCAAGCTATAAGGATCATTGCAAAAATTAAATTTATTTTATTTATTAAATGGAATTTCAATTTTTTCAATAACAATGCATAAAGTCAAATTAATTTGAACAAAATCAAGTTTAAATGATCAAATGCATGCCGAAAACATGTGTCACACTTAGGAGCAAGCTATTAGGATCATTGCAAAAATTAAATTAATTTTATTTATTAAGTGGAATTTCAATTTTTTCAATAACAATGCATAAAGTCGAATTTATTTGATTGAAATCATGTTTAAATGATTAAATGTAGGCCTAAAACATGTGTCGCACTTATGTGCAAGCTGTTAGGATCTTTGCAAAAATTAAATTTATTTTATTTATTAAATGAAATTTCAATTTTTTCAAAAACAATGCATAAAGTCGAATTTATTTGATTGAAATCGTGTTTATATAATCAAAAGCATGCCTAAAACATGTGTCGCACTTAGGTGCAAGCTATAAGGATCGTTGCAAAAATTAAATTTATTTTATTTATTAAATGGAATTTCAATTTTTTCAATAACAATGCATAAAGTCGAATTTATTTGAATAAAATCATGTTTATATGATCAAATGAATGCCGGAAACATGTGTCGCACTCAGGAGCAAGCTATTAGGATCATTGCGAAAATTAAATTAATTTTTTTTATTAAGTGGAATTTCAATTTCTTCAATAACAATGCATAAAGTCGAATTAATTTAATTGAAATCGTGTCTAGATGATCAAATGCATGCCAAAAACATGTGTCGCACTTAGGTGCAAGCTGTTAGGATCTTTGCAAAAATTAAATTTATTTTATTTATTAAATGAAATTTCAATTTTTTCAAAAACAATGCATAAAGTCGAATTTATTTGATTGAAATCGTGTTTATATAATCAAAAGCATGCCTAAAACATGTGTCGTACTTAGGTGCAAGCTATTGGGATCATTGCGAAAATTAAATTTATTTTATGTATTAAATGAAATTTCTATTTTTTTAAATAACAATGCATAAAGTCGGATATATTTAATTAAAATCGTGTTTAGATGATCAAATGCATGCCGAAAACATGTGTCACTCTTAGGTGCAAGCTATTAGGATCATTGCAAAAATTAAATTTATTTTATTTATTAAATGAAATTTCAATTTTTTAAATAACAATGCATAAAGTCGAATTAAATTGATTGAAATCGTGTTCAGATGATCAAAAGCATGCCTAAAACATGTGTCGCACTTAGGTGCAAGCAATAAGGATCATTGCAAAAATTAAATTTATTTTATTTATTAAATGTAATTTCAATTTTTTCAATAACAATGCATAAAGTCGAATTAATTTGAACAAAATCAAGTTTAAATGATCAAATGCATGCCGAAAACATGTGTCACACTTAGGAGCAAGCTATTAGGATCATTGCAAAAATTAAATTAATTTTATTTATTAAGTGGAATTTCAATTTTTTCAATAACAATGCATAAAGTCGAATTTATTTGATTGAAATCATGTTTAAATGATTAAATGTAGGCCTAAAACATGTGTCGCACTTATGTGCAAGCTATAAGGATCGTTGCAAAAATTAAATTTATTTTATTTATTAAATGGAATTTCAATTTTTTCAATAACAATGCATAAAGTCGAATTTATTTGAATAAAATCATGTTTATATGATCAAATGAGTGCCGGAAACATGTGTCGCACTCAGGAGCAAGCTATTAGGATCATTGCGAAAATTTAATTTAATTTATTTATTGAATGAAATTTCAATTTTTTCAAAAACAATGCATAAAGTCGCATTAATTTGATTGAAATCGTTTTGTTATGATCAAATGCATGCCGAAGACATGTGTCACACTTAGGTGCAAGCTATTACGATCATTGCAAAAATTAAATTTAATTTATTTATTGAATGAAATTTCAATTTTTTCAAAAACAATGCATAAAGTCGAATTTATTTGATTGAAATCGTTTTTAAATGATCAAATGCATGCCGAAAACATGTGTCACACTTAGGAGCAAGCTATTAGGATCATTGCAAAAATTAAATTTATTTTATTTATGAAATGAAATTTCGATTTTTCCAATAACAATGCATAAAGTTGGATATATTTGATTGAAATCGTGTTTATATGATCAAATGCATACCGTAAACATGTGTCACACTTAGGTGCAAGCTATTAGGATCATTGCAAAAATTAAATTTATTTTATTTATTGAATGAAATGTCAATTTTTTCAAAAACAATGCATAAAGTCGAATTAATTTGATTGAAATCGTTTTTATATGATCAAATGCATGCCGAAAACATGTGTCACACTTAGGAGCAAGCTATTAGGATCATTGCAAAAATTAAATTTATTTTATTTATTAAATGTAATTTCAATTTTTTCAATAACAATGCATAAAGTCGAATTAATTTGATTGAAATCAAGTTCAAATGATCAAATGCATGCCGAAAACATGTGTCACACTTAGAAGCAAGCTATTAGGATCATTGCAAAAATTAAATTTATTTTATTTATTAAATGTAATTTCAATTTTTTCAATAACAATGCATAAATTCGGATTAATTTGATTGAAATCGTTTTTAAATGATCAAATGAATGCCGGAAACATGTGTCGCACTCAGGAGCAAGCTATTAGGATCATTGCAAAAATTAAATTTATTTTATTTATTAAGTGGAATTTCAATTTTTTCAATAACAATGCATAAAGTCGAATTTATTTGAATAAAATCATGTTTATATGATCAAATGAATGCCGAAAACATGTGTCGCACTTAGGAGCAAGCTATTAGGATCATTGCGAAAATTAAATTTAATTTATTTATTGAATGAAATTTCAATTTTTTCAAAAACAATGCATAAAGTCGCATTAATTTGATTGAAATCGTTTTGTTATGATCAAATGCATGCCGAAGACATGTGTCACACTTAGGTGCAAGCTATTAGGATCATTGCAAAAATTAAATTTAATTTATTTATTGAATGAAATTTCAATTTTTTCAAAAACAATGCATAAAGTCGAATTTATTTGATTGAAATCGTTTTTAAATGATCAAATGCATGCCGAAAACATGTGTCGCACTTAGGTGCAAGTTATTAGGATTATTGCAAAAATTAAATTTAATTTATTTATTAAATGAAATTTCGATTTTTCCAATAACAATGCATAAAGTTGGATATATTTGATTGAAATCGTGTTTATATGATCAAATGCATGCCGAAAACATGTGTCACACTTAGGTGCAAGCTATTAGGATCATTGCAAAAATTAAATTAATTTTATTTATTAAATGAAATTTCTATTTTTTCAATAACAATGCATAAAGTTGGATATATTTGATTGAAATCGTGTTTATATGATCAAATGCATGCCGAAAACTTGTGTCACACTTAGGTGCAAGCTATTAGGATCATTGCAAAAATTAAATTTAGTTTATTTATTGAATGAAATGTCAACTTTTTCAAAAACAATGCATAAAGTCGAATTAATTTGATTGAAATCGTTTTTATATGATCAAATGCATGCCGAAAACATGTGTCACACTTAGGTGCAAGCTATTAGGATCATTGCAAAAATTAAATTTAATTTATTTATTGAATGAAATTTCAATTTTTTCAAAAAAAATGCATAAAGTCAAATTTATTTGATTGAAATCGTTTTTATATGATCAAATGCATGCCGAAAACTTTTGTCGCACTTAGGTGCAAGCTATTAGGATTATTGCAAAAATTAAATTTAATTTATTTATTAAATGAAATTTGTATTTTTTCAATAACAATGCATAAAGTCTGATATATTTGATTCAAATCGTTTTTATATCATCAAATGCATGCCGAAAACATGTGTCACTCTTAGGTGCAAGCTATTAGGATCATTGCAAAAATTAAATTTATTTTATTTATTAAATGAAATTTCAATTTTTTCAATAACAATGCATACAGTCGAATTAATTTGATTAAAATCATGTTTATATGATCAAATGAATGACGAAAACATGTGTCGCACTTAGGTGCAAGCTATTAGGATTATTGCAAAAATTAAATTTAATTTATTTATTAAATGAAATTTCGATTTTTCCAATAACAATGCATAAAGTTGGATATATTTGATTGAAATCGTGTTTATATGATCAAATGCATACCGTAAACATGTGTCACACTTAGGTGCAAGCTATTAGGATCATTGCAAAAATTAAATTTAATTTATTTATTGAATGAAATTTCAATTTTTTCAATAACAATGCATACAGTCGAATTAATTTGATTAAAATCATGTTTATATGATTAAATGAATGCCGAAAACATGTGTCGCACTTAGGTGCAAGCTATTAGGATAATTGCAAAAATTAAATTTAATTTATTAATTAAATGAAATTTCGATTTTTTCAATAACAATGCATAAAGTTGGATATATTTGATTGAAATCGTGTTTATATCATCGAATGCATGCCGAAAACATGTGTCACTCTTAGGTGCAAGCTATTGGGATCATTGCAAAAATTAAATTTATTTTATTTATTAAATTAAATTTCAATTTTTTCAATAACAATGCATAAAGTCGGATATATTTAATTGAAATCGTGTTTAGATGATCAAATGAATGCCGAAAACATGTGTCGCACTTTGGTGCAAGCTATTGGGATCATTGCAAAAATTAAATTTATTTTATTTATTAAATGAAATGCAATTTTTTCAAAAGCAATTTTTTCAAAAACAATGCATAAAGTCGAATTAATTTGATTGAAATCGTGTTTATATGATCAAATGCATGCCGAAAACATGTGTCACACTTCGGTGCAAGCTATTAGGATCATTGCGAAAATTAAATTAATTTTATTTATTAAATGAAATTTCTATTTTTTCAATAACAATGCATAAAGTCGCATAAATTTGATTGAAATCGTTTTTATATGATCAAATGCATGCCGAAGACATGTGTCACACTTAGGTGCAAGCTATTAGGATCATTGCAAAAATTAAATTTAATTTATTTATTGAATGAAATTTCAATTTTTTCAAAAACAATGCATAAAGTCGAATTTATTTGATTGAAATCGTTTTTATATGATCAAATGCATGCCGAAAACTTGTGTCGCACTTAGGTGCAAGCTATTAGGATTATTGCAAAAATTAAATTTAATTTATTTATTAAATGAAATTTCGATTTTTTCTATAACAATGCATAAAGTTGGATATATTTGATTAAAATCGTGTTTATATGATCAAATGCATGCCGAAAACATGTGTCACACTTAGGTGCAAGCTATTAGGATCATTGCAAAAATTAAATTTATTTTATTTATTGAATGAAATGTCAATTTTTTCAAAAACAATGCATAAAGACGAATTAATTTGATTAAAATCGTTTTTATATGATCAAATGCATGCTGAAAACATGTGTCACACTTAGGTGCAAGCTATTAGGATCATTGCAAAAATAAATTTAATTTATTTATTGAATGAAATTTAATTTTTTCAAAAATAATGCATAAAGTCGAATTTATTTGATTGAAATCGTTTTTATATGATCAAATGCATGCCGAAAACATGTGTCGCACTTAGGTGCAAGCTATTAGGATTATTGCAAAAATTAAATTTAATTTATTTATTAAATGAAATTTCGATTTTTTCAATAACAATGCATAAAGTTGGATATATTTGATTGAAATCGTGTTTATAACATCAAATGCATGCCGAAAACATGTGTCACTCTTAGGTGCAAGCTATTAGGATCATTGCAAAAATTAAATTTATTTTATTTATTAAATGAAATTTCAATTTTTTCAATAACAATGCATACAGTCGAATTAATTTGATTAAAATCATGTTTATATGATCAAATGAATGCCGAAAACATGTGTCGCACTTAGGTGCAAGCTATTGGGATCATTGCAAAAATTAAATTTATTTTATTTATTAAATGAAATGTCAATTTTTTCAAAAACAATGCATAAAGTCGAATTAATTTGATTGAAATCGTGTTTATGTGATCAAATGCATGCCGAAAACATGTGTCACACTTAGGTGCAAGCTATTAGGATCATTGCGAAAATTAAATTAATTTTATTTATTAAATGAAATTTCTATTTTTTCAATAACAATGCATAAAGTTGGATATATTTGATTGAAATCGTGTTTATATGATCAAATGCATGCCGAAAACTTGTGTCACACTTAGGTGCAAGCTATTAGGATCATTGCAAAAATTAAATTTAGTTTATTTATTGAATGAAATGTCAACTTTTTCAAAAACAATGCATAAAGTCGAATTAATTTGATTGAAATCGTTTTTATATGATCAAATGCATGCCGAAAACATGTGTCACACTTAGGTGCAAGCTATTAGGATTATTGCAAAAATTAAATTTAATTTATTTTTTAAATGAAATTTCTATTTTTTCAATAACAATGCATAAAGTCTGATATATTTGATTCAAATCGTTTTTATATCATCAAATGCATGCCGAAAACATGTGTCACTCTTAGGTGCAAGCTATTAGGATCATTGCAAAAATTAAATTTATTTTATTTATTAAATGAAATGTCAATTTTTTCAATAACAATGCATACAGTCGAATTAATTTGATTAAAATCATGTTTATATGATAAAATGAATTCCGAAAACATGTGTCACACTTAGGTGCAAGCTATTAGGATCATTGCAAAAATTAAATTTAGTTTATTTATTGAATGAAATGTCAATTTTTTCAAAAACAATGCATGAAGACGAATTAATTTGATTAAAATCGTTTTTATATGATCAAATGCATGCCGAAAACATGTGTCACACTTAGGTGCAAGCTATTAGGATCATTGCAAAAATAAATTTAATTTATTTATTGAATGAAATTTAAATTTTTTCAAAAATAATGCATAAAGTCGAATTTATTTGATTGAAATCGTGTTTATATGATCAAATGCATGCCGAAAACATGTGTCGCACTTAGGTGCAAGCTATTAGGATTATTGCAAAAATTAAATTTAATTTATTCATTAAATGAAATTTCGATTTTTTCAATAACAATGCATAGAGTCGAATTAATTTGATTAAAATCATGTTTATATGATAAAATGAATTCCGAAAACATGTGTCACACTTAGGTGCAAGCTATTAGGATCATTGCAAAAATTAAATTTATTTTATTTATTAAATGAAATTTCTATTTTTTTCAATAACAATGCATAAAGTTGGATATATTTGATTGAAATCGTATTTATATGATCAAATGCATGCGAAAACATGTGTCACACTTAGGTGCAAGCTATTAGGATCATTGCAAAAATTAAATTTATTTTATTTATTGAATGAAATGTCAATTTTTTCAAAAACAATGCATAAAGTCGAATTAATTTGATTGAAATCGTTTTTATATGATCAAATGCATGCCGAAAACATATGTCACACTTAGGTGCAAGCTATTAGGATCATTGCAAAAATTAAAATTATTTTATTTATTAAATGAAATTTCAATTTTTTCAATAACAATGCATACAGTCGAATTAATTTGATTAAAATCATGTTTATATGATCAAATGCATGCCGAAAACTTGTGTCACACTTAGGTGCAAGCTATTAGGATTATTGCAAAAATTAAATTTAATTTATTTATTAAATGAAATTTCGATTTTTTCAATAACAATGCATAAAGTTGGATATATTTGCTTGAAATCGTGTTTATATGATCAAATGCATGCGAAAACATGTGTCACACTTAGGTGCAAGCTATTAGGATCATTGCAAAAATTAAATTTATTTTATTTATTGAATGAAATGTCAATTTTTTCAAAAACAATGCATAAAGTCGAATTAATTTGATTGAAATCGTTTTTATATGATCAAATGCATGCCGAAAACATATGTCACACTTAGGTGCAAGCTATTAGGATCATTGCAAAAATTAAATTTAATTTATTTATTTAACGAAATTTTAATTTTTTCAAAAAAAATGCATAAAGTCGAATTTATTTGATTGAAATCGTGTTTATATGATCAAATGCATGCCGAAAACATGTGTCGCACTTAGGTGCAAGCTATTAGGATCATTGCAAAAATTAAATTTATTTTATTTATTAAATGAAATTTCGATTTTTTCAATAACAATGCATAAAGTTGGATATATTTGATTGAAATCGTGTTTATATCATCAAATGCATGCCGAAAACATGTGTCACTCTTAGGTGCAAGCTATTAGGATCATTGCAAAAATTAAATTTATTTTATTTATTAAATGAAATTTCAATTTTTTCAATAACAATGCATACAGTCGAATTAATTTGATTGAAATCGTGTTTATATGATCAAATGCATGCCGAAAACATGTGTCACACTTAGGTGCAAGCTATTAGGATCATTGCAAAAATTAAATTAATTTTATTTATTAAATGAAGCTTCTAGTTTTTCAATAACAATGCATAAAGTCTGATATATTTGATTCAAATCGTTTTTATATCATCAAATGCATGCCGAAAACAAGTGTCGCACTTAGGTGCAAGCTATTAGGATCATTGCAAAAATTAAATTTATTTTATTTATTGAATGAAATTTCGATTTTTTCAATAACAATGCATAAAGTTGGATATATTTGATTGAAATCGTGTTTATATCATCAAATGCATGCCGAAAACATGTGTCACTCTTAGGTGCAAGCTATTAGGATCATTGCAATAATTAAATTTATTTTATTTATTGAATGAAATGTCAATTTTTTCAAAAACAATGCATAAAGTCGAATTAATTTGATTGAAATCGTTTTTATATGATCAAATGCATGCCGAAAACATATGTCACACTTAGGTGCAAGCTATTAGGATCATTGCAAAAATTAAATTAAATTTATTTATTGAATGAAATTTTAATTTTTTCAAAAAAAATGCATAAAGTCGAATTTATTTGATTGAAATCGTTTTTATATGATCAAATGCATGCCGAAAACATGTGTCGCACTTAGGTGCAAGCTATTAGGATCATTGCGAAAATTAAATTAATTTTATTTATTAAATGAAATTTCTATTTTTTCAATAACAATGCATAAAGTTGGATATATTTAATTGAAATCGTGTTTATATGATCAAATGCATGCGAAAACATGTGTCACACTTAGGTGCAAGCTATTAGGATCATTGCAAAAATTAAATTTATTTTATTTATTGAATGAAATGTCAATTTTTTCAAAAACAATGCATAAAGTCGAATTAATTTGATTGAAATCGTTTTTATATGATCAAATGCATGCCGAAAACATATGTCACACTTAGGTGCAAGCTATTAGGATCATTGCAAAAATTAAATTTAATTTATTTATTGAATGAAATTTTAATTTTTTCAAAAAAAATGCATAAAGTCGAATTTATTTGATTGAAATCGTTTTTATATGATCAAATGCATGCCGAAAACATGTGTCGCACTTAGGTGCAAGCTATTAGGATCATTGCAAAAATTAAATTTATTTTATTTATTAAATGAAATTTCGATTTTTTCAATAACAATGCATAAAGTTGGATATATTTGATTGAAATCGTGTTTATATCATCAAATGCATGCCGAAAACATGTGTCACTCTTAGGTGCAAGCTATTAGGATCATTGCAAAAATTAAATTTATTTTATTTATTAAATGAAATTTCAATTTTTTCAATAACAATGCATACAGTCGAATTAATTTGATTGAAATCGTGTTTATATGATCAAATGCATGCCGAAAACATGTGTCACACTTAGGTGCAAGCTATTAGGATCATTGCAAAAATTAAATTAATTTTATTTATTAAATAAAGCTTCTAGTTTTTCAATAACAATGCATAAAGTCTGATATATTTGATTCAAATCGTTTTTATATCATCAAATGCATGCCGAAAACAAGTGTCGCACTTAGGTGCAAGCTATTAGGATCATTGCAAAAATTAAATTTATTTTATTTATTAAATGAAATTTCAATTTTTTCAATAACAATGCATACAGTCGAATTAATTTGATTAAAATCATGTTTATATGATAAAATGAATTCCGAAAACATGTGTCACACTTAGGTGCAAGCTATTAGGATCATTGCAAAAATTAAATTTATTTTATTTATTGAATGAAATGTAAATTTTTTCAAAAACAATGCATAAAGACGAATTAATTTGATTAAAATCGTTTTTATATGATCAAATGCATGCCGAAAACATGTGTCACACTTAGGTGCAAGCTATTAGGATCATTGCAAAAATAAATTTAATTTATTTATTGAATGAAATTTAAATTTTTTCAAAAATAATGCATAAAGTCGATGTTATTTGATTGAAATCGTGTTTATATGATCAAATGCATGCCGAAAACATGTGTCGCACTTAGGTGCAAGCTATTAGGATTATTGCAAAAATTAAATTTAATTTATTTATTAAATGAAATTTCGATTTTTTCAATAACAATGCATAAAGTTGGATATATTTGATTGAAATCGTGTTTATAACATCAAATGCATGCCGAAAACATGTGTCACTCTTAGGTGCAAGCTATTAGGATCATTGCAAAAATTAAATTTATTTTATTTATTAAATGAAATTTCAATTTTTTCAATAACAATGCATACAGTCGAATTAATTTGAATAAAATCATGTTTATATGATCAAATGCATGCCGAAAACTTGTGTCACACTTAGGTGCAAGCTATTAGGATTATTGCAAAAATTAAATTTAATTTATTTATTAAATGAAATTTCGATTTTTTCAATAACAATGCATAAAGTTGGATATATTTGATTGAAATCGTGTTTATATCATCAAATGCATGCCGAAAACATGTGTCACTCTTAGGTGCAAGCTATTAGGATCATTGCAAAAATTAAATTTATTTTATTTATTAAATGAAATTTCAATTTTTTCAATAACAATGCATACAGTCGAATTAATTTGATTAAAATCATGTTTATATGATAAAATGAATTCCGAAAACATGTGTCACACTTAGGTGCAAGCTATTAGGATCATTGCAAAAATTAAATTTATTTTATTTATTGAATGAAATGTCAATTTTTTCAAAAAAATGCATAAAGACGAATTAATTTGATTAAAATCGTTTTTATATGATCAAATGCATGCCGAAAACATGTGTCACACTTAGGTGCAAGCTATTAGGATCATTGCAAAAATAAATTTAATTTATTTATTGAATGAAATTTAAATTTTTTCAAAAATAATGCATAAAGTCGAATTTATTTGATTGAAATCGTGTTTATATGATCAAATGCATGCCGAAAACATGTGTCGCACTTAGGTGCAAGCTATTAGGATTATTGCAAAAATTAAATTTAATTTATTTATTAAATGAAATTTCGATTTTTTCAATAACAATGCATAAAGTTGGATATATTTGATTGAAATCGTGTTTATAACATCAAATGCATGCCAAAAACATGTGTCACTCTTAGGTGCAAGCTATTAGGATCATTGCAAAAATTAAATTTATTTTATTTATTAAATGAAATTTCAATTTTTTCAATAACAATGCATACAGTCGAATTAATTTGATTAAAATCATGTTTATATTATCAAATGCATGCCGAAAACTTGTGTCACACTTAGGTGCAAGCTATTAGGATCATTGCAAAAATTAAATTTATTTTATTTATTAAATGAAATTTCGATTTTTTCAATAACAATGCATAAAGTTGGATATATTTGATTGAAATCGAGTTTATATCATCAAATGCATGAAGAAAACATGTGTCACTCTTAGGTGCAAGCTATTAGGATCATTGCAAAAATTAAATTTATTTTATTTATTAAATGAAATTTCAATTTTTTCAATAACAATGCATACAGTCGAATTAATTTGATTAAAATCATGTTTATATGATAAAATTAATTCCGAAAACATGTGTCACACTTAGGTGCAAGCTATTAGGATCATTGCAAAAATTAAATTTATTTTATTTATTGAATGAAATGTCAATTTTTTCAAAAACAATGCATAAAGACGAATTAATTTGATTAAAATCGTTTTTATATGATCAAATGCATGCCGAAAACATGTGTCACACTTAGGTGCAAGCTATTAGGATCATTGCAAAAATAAATTTAATTTATTTATTGAATGAAATTTAAATTTCTTCAAAAATAATGCATAAAGTCGAATTTATTTGATTAAAATCGTGTTTATATGATCAAATGCATGCTGAAAACATGTGTCGCACTTAGGTGCAAGCTATTAGGATTATTGCAAAAATTAAATTTAATTTATTTATTAAATGAAATTTCGATTTTTTCAATAACAATGCATAAAGTTGGATATATTTGATTGAAATCGTGTTTATAACATCAAATGCATGCCGAAAACATGTGTCACTCTTAGGTGCAAGCTATTAGGATCATTGCAAAAATTAAATTTATTTTATTTATTAAATGAAATTTCAATTTTTTCAATAACAATGCATACAGTCGAATTAATTTGATTAAAATCATGTTTATATGATCAAATGCATGCCGAAAACTTGTGTCACACTTAGGTGCAAGCTATTAGGATTATTGAAAAATTAAATTTAATTTATTTATTAAATGAAATTTCGATTTTTTCAATAACAATGCATAAAGTTGGATATATTTGATTGAAATCGTGTTTATAACATCAAATGCATGCCGAAAACATGTGTCACTCTTAGGTGCAAGCTATTAGGATCATTGCAAAAATTAAATTTATTTTATTTATTAAATGAAATTTCAATTTTTTCAATAACAATGCATACAGTCGAATTAATTTAATTAAAATCATGTTTATATGATCAAATGCATGCCGAAAACTTGTGTCACACTTAGGTGCAAGCTATTAGGATTATTGCAAAAATTAAATTTAATTTATTTATTAAATGAAATTTCGATTTTTTCAATAACAATGCATAAAGTTGGATATATTTGATTGAAATCGTGTTTATATCATCAAATGCATGCCGAAAACATGTGTCACTCTTAGGTGCAAGCTATTAGGATCATTGCAAAAATTAAATTTATTTTATTTATTAAATGAAATTTCAATTTTTTCAATAACAATGCATACAGTCGAATTAATTTGATTAAAATCATGTTTATATGATAAAATGAATTCCGAAAACATGTGTCACACTTAGGTGCAAGCTATTAGGATCATTGCAAAAATTAAATTTATTTTATTTATTGAATGAAATGTCAATTTTTTCAAAAACAATGCATAAAGACGAATTAATTTGATTAAAATCGTTTTTATATGATCAAATGCATGCCGAAAACATGTGTCCCACTTAGGTGCAAGCTATTAGGATCATTGCAAAAATAAATTTAATTTATTTATTGAATGAAATTTAAATTTTTTCAAAAACAATGCATAAAGTCGAATTTATTTGATTGAAATCGTGTTTATATGATCAAATGCATGCCGAAAACATGTGTCGCACTTAGGTGCAAGCTATTAGGATTATTGCAAAAATTAAATTAAATTTATTTATTAAATGAAATTACAATTTTCTCAATAACAATGCATAAAGTTGGATATATTTGATTGAAATCGTGTTTATAACATCAAATGCATGCCGAAAACATGTGTCACTCTTAGGTGCAAGCTATTAGGATCATTGCAAAAATTAAATTTATTTTATTTATTAAATGAAATTTCAATTTTTTCAATAACAATGCATACAGTCGAATTAATTTGATTAAAATCATGTTTATATGATCAAATGCATGCCGAAAACTTGTGTCACACTTAGGTGCAAGCTATTAGGATCATTGCAAAAATTAAATTTATATTATTTATTAAATGAAATTTCGATTTTTTCAATAACAATGCATAAAGTTGGATATATTTGATTGAAATCGAGTTTATATCATCAAATGCATGAAGAAAACATGTGTCACTCTTAGGTGCAAGCTATTAGGATCATTGCAAAAATTAAATTTATTTTATTTATTAAATGAAATTTCAATTTTTTCAATAACAATGCATACAGTCGAATTAATTTGATTAAAATCATGTTTATATGATCAAATGCATGCCGAAAACTTGTGTCACACTTAGGTGCAAGCTATTAGGATCATTGCAAAAATTAAATTTATATTATTTATTAAATGAAATTTCGATTTTTTCAATAACAATGCATAAAGTTGGATATATTTGATTGAAATCGAGTTTATATCATCAAATGCATGAAGAAAACATGTGTCACTCTTAGGTGCAAGCTATTAGGATCATTGCAAAAATTAAATTTATTTTATTTATTAAATGAAATTTCGATTTTTTCAATAACAATGCATAAAGTTGGATATATTTGATTGAAATCGAGTTTATATCATCAAATGCATGAAGAAAACATGTGTCACTCTTAGGTGCAAGCTATTAGGATCATTGCAAAAATTAAATTTATTTTATTTATTAAATGAAATTTCAATTTTTTCAATAACAATGCATACAGTCGAATTAATTTGATTAAAATCATGTTTATATGATAAAATGAATTCCGAAAACATGTGTCACACTTAGGTGCAAGCTATTAGGATCATTGCAAAAATTAAATTAATTTTATTTATTAAATGAAGCTTCTAGTTTTTCAATAACAATGCATAAAGTCTGATATATTTGATTCAAATCATTTTTATATCATCAAATGCATGCCGAAAACAAGTGTCGCACTTAGGTGCAAGCTATTAGGATCATTGCAAAAATTAAATTTATTTTATTTATTAAATGAAATGTCAATTTTTTCAAAAACAATGCATAAAGTCGAATTAATTTGATTGAAATCATATTTATATGATCAAATGCATGCCGAAAACATGTGTCACTCTTAGGTGCAAGCTATTAGGATCATTGCAAAAATTAAATTTATTTTATTTATTAAATGAAATTTCAATTTTTTCAATAACAATGCATACAGTCGAATTAATTTCATTAAAATCATGTTTATATGATCAAATGAATGCCGAAAAAATGTGTCGCACTTAGGTGCAAGCTATTAGGATCATTGCAAAAATTAAATTTATTTTATTTATTAAATGAAATGTCAATTTTTTCAAAAACAATGCACTAAGTCGAATTAATTTGATTGAAATCGTGTTTATATGATCAAATGCATGCCGAAAACATGTGTCACACTTAGGTGCAAGCTATTAGGATCATTGCGAAAATTAAATTTATTTTATTTATTAAATGAAATTTCTATTATTTCAATAACAATGCATAAAGTTGGATATATTTGATTGAAATCGTGTTTATATGATCAAATGCATGCCGAAAAAATGTGTCACACTTAGGTGCAAGCTATTAGGATCATTGCGAAAATTAAAATAATTTTATTTATTAAATGAAGCTTCTATTTTTTCAATAACAATGCATAAAGTTGGATATATTTGATTGAAATCGTGTTTATATGATCAAATGCATGCCAAAATTATGTGTCACACTTAGGTGCAAGCTATTGGGATCATTGGGAAAATTAAATTAATTTTTTTTATTAAATGAAATTTCGATTTTTTCAATAACAATGCATAAAGTTGGATATATTTGATTGAAATCGTGTTTATATTATCAAATGCATGCCGAAAACATGTGTCACTCTTAGGTGCAAGCTATTAGGATCATTGCAAAAATTAAATTTATTTTATTTATTAAATGAAATTTCAATTTTTTCAATAACAATGCATACAGTCGAATTAATTTCATTAAAATCATGTTTATATGATCAAATGAATGCCGAAAAAATGTGTCGCACTTAGGTGCAAGCTATTAGGATCATTGCAAAAATTAAATTTATTTTATTTATTAAATGAAATGTCAATTTTTTCAAAAACAATGCATAAAGTCGAATTAATTTAATTGAAATCGTGTTTATATGATCAAATGCATGCCGAAAACATGTGTCACACTTAGGTGCAAGCTATTAGGATCATTGCGAAAATTTAATTTATTTTATTTATTAAATGAAATTTCTATTATTTCAATAACAATGCATAAAGTTGGATATATTTGATTGAAATCGTGTTTATATGATCAAATGCATGCCGAAAACATGTGTCACACTTAGGTGCAAGCTATTAGGCTCATTGCGAAAATTAAATTAATTTTATTTATTAAATGAAATTTCTATTATTTCAATAACAATGCATAAAGTTGGATATATTTGATTGAAATCGTGTTTATATGATCAAATGCATGCCAAAATTATGTGTCACACTTAGGTGCAAGCTATTGGGATCATTGGGAAAATTAAATTAATTTTTTTTATTAAATGAAATTTCGATTTTTTCAATAACAATGCATAAAGTTGGATATATTTGATTGAAATCGTGTTTATATTATCAAATGCATGCCGAAAACATGTGTCACTCTTAGGTGCAAGCTATTAGGATTATTGCAAAAATTTAATTTAATTTTTTTATTAAATGAAATGTCAATTTTTTCAAAAACAATGCATAAAGTCGAATTAATTAGATTGAAATCAAGTTTAAATGATCAAATGCATGCCGAAAACATGTGTCACACTTAGGAGCAATCTATTAGGATCATTGCAAAAATTAAATTAATTTTATTTATTAAGTGGAATTTCAATTTTTTCAATAACAATGCATAAAGACAAATTTATTTGATTGAAATCATGTTTAAATGATTAAATGTGTGCCTAAAACATGTGTCGCACTTAGGTGCAAGCTATAAGGATCAATGCAAAAATTAAATTTATTTTATTTATAAAATGGAATTTCAATTTTTTCAATAACAATGCATAAAGTCGAATTAATTTGATTGAAATCAAGTTTAAATGATCAAATGAATGCCGAAAACATTTGTCGCACTTAGGTGCAAGCTATTGGGATCATTGCAAAAATTAAATTTATTTTATTTATTAAATGAAATTTCAATTTTTTCAATAACAATGCATAAAGTCGAATTAATTTGATTAAAATCATGTTTAAATGATCAAATGAATGCCGAAAACATGTGTCGCACTTAGGTGCAAGCTATAAGGATCATTGCAAAAATTAAATTTAGTTTATTTGTTGAATGAAATGTCAATTTTTTCAAAAACAATGCATAAAGTCGAATTAATTTGATTGAAATCGTGTTTATATGATCAAATGCATGCCGAAAACATGTGTCACACTTAGGTGCAAGCTATTAGGATCATTGCGAAAATTAAATTAATTTTATTTATTAAATGAAATTTCTATTTTTTCAATAACAATGCATAAAGTTGGATATATTTGATTGAAATCGTGTTTATATGATCAAATTCATGCGAAAACATGTGTCACACTTAGGTGCAAGCTATTAGGATCATTGCAAAAATTAAATTTATTTTATTTATTGAATGAAATGTCAATTTTTTCAAAAACAATGCATAAAGTCGAATTAATTTAATTGAAATCGTTTTTATATGATCAAATGCATGCCGAAAACATATGTCACACGTAGGTGCAAGCTATTAGGATCATTGCAAAAATTAAATTTAATTTATTTATTGAATGAAATTTTAATTTTTTCAAAAAAAATGCATAAAGTCGAATTTATTTGATTGAAATCGTTTTTATATGATCAAATGCATGCCGAAAACATGTGTCGCACTTAGGTGCAAGCTATTAGGATTATTGCAAAAATTAAATTTAATTTATTTATTAAATGAAATTTCGATTTTTTCAATAACAATGCATAAAGTTGGATATATTTGATTGAAATCGTGTTTATATCATCAAATGCATGCCGAAAACATGTGTCACTCTTAGGTGCAAGCTATTAGGATCATTGCAAAAATTAAATTTATTTTATTTATTAAATGAAATTTCAATTTTTTCAATAACAATGCATACAGTCGAATTAATTTGATTGAAATCGTGTTTATATGATCAAATGCATGCCGAAAACATGTGTCACACTTAGGTGCAAGCTATTAGGATCATTGCAAAAATTAAATTTATTTTATTTATTAAATGAAATGTCAATTTTTTCAATAACAATGCATACAGTCAAATTAATTTCATTAAAATCATGTTTATATGATCAAATGAATGCCGAAAAAATGTGTCGCACTTAGGTGCAAGCTATTAGGATCATTGCAAAAATTAAATTTATTTTATTTATTAAATGAAATGTCAATTTTTTCAAAAACAATGCATAAAGTCGAATTAATTTGATTGAAATCGTTTTTATATGATCAAATGCATGCCGAAAACATATGTCACACTTAGGTGCAAGCTATTAGGATCATTGCAAAAATTAAATTTAATTTATTTATTGAATGAAATTTTAATTTTTTCAAAAAAAATGCATAAAGTCGAATTTATTTGATTGAAATCGTGTTTATATGATCAAATGCATGCCGAAAACATGTGTCACACTTAGGTGCAAGCTATTAGGATCATTGCAAAAATTAAATTTATTTTATTTATTAAATGAAATGTCAATTTTTTCAAAAACAATGCATAAAGTCGAATTAATTTGATTGAAATCATATTTATATGATCAAATGCATGCCGAAAACATGTGTCACTCTTAGGTGCAAGCTATTAGGATCATTGCAAAAATTAAATTTATTTTATTTATTAAATGAAATTTCAATTTTTTCAATAACAATGCATACAGTCGAATTAATTTCATTAAAATCATGTTTATATGATCAAATGAATGCCGAAAAAATGTGTCGCACTTAGGTGCAAGCTATTAGGATCATTGCAAAAATTAAATTTATTTTATTTATTAAATGAAATGTCAATTTTTTCAAAAACAATGCATAAAGTCGAATTAATTTGATTGAAATCATATTTATATGATCAAATGCATGCCGAAAACATGTGTCACTCTTAGGTGCAAGCTATTAGGATCATTGCAAAAATTAAATTTATTTTATTTATTAAATGAAATTTCAATTTTTTCAATAACAATGCATACAGTCGAATTAATTTGATTAAAATCATGTTTATATGATCAAATGAATGCCGAAAACATGTGTCGCACTTAGGTGCAAGCTATTAGGATCATTGCAAAAATTAAATTTATTTTATTTATTAAATGAAATGTCAATTTTTTCAAAAACAATGCATAAAGTCGAATTAATTTGATTAAAATCATATTTATATGATCAAATGCATGCCGAAAACATGTGTCACTCTTAGGTGCAAGCTATTAGGATCATTGCAAAAATTAAATTTATTTTATTTATTAAATGAAATTTCAATTTTTTCAATAACAATGCATACAGTCGAATTAATTTCATTAAAATCATGTTTATATGATCAAATGAATGCCGAAAAAATGTGTCGCACTTAGGTGCAAGCTATTAGGATCATTGCAAAAATTAAATTTATTTTATTTATTAAATGAAATGTCAATTTTTTCAAAAACAATGCATAAAGTCGAATTAATTTGATTGAAATCATATTTATATGATCAAATGCATGCCGAAAACATGTGTCACTCTTAGGTGCAAGCTATTAGGATCATTGCAAAAATTAAATTTATTTTATTTATTAAATGAAATTTCAATTTTTTCAATAACAATGCATACAGTCGAATTAATTTCATTAAAATCATGTTTATATGATCAAATGAATGCCGAAAAAATGTGTCGCACTTAGGTGCAAGCTATTAGGATCATTGCAAAAATTAAATTTATTTTATTTATTAAATGAAATGTCAATGTTTTCAAAAACAATGCATAAAGTCGAATTAATTTGATTGAAATCATATTTATATGATCAAATGCATGCCGAAAACATGTGTCACTCTTAGGTGCAAGCTATTAGGATCATTGCAAAAATTAAATTTATTTTATTTATTAAATGAAATTTCAATTTTTTCAATAACAATGCATACAGTCGAATTAATTTCATTAAAATCATGTTTATATGATCAAATGAATGCCGAAAACATGTGTCGCACTTAGGTGCAAGCTATTAGGATCATTGCAAAAATTAAATTTATTTTATTTATTAAATTTAATTTCAATTTTACAATAACAATGTATAAAGTCGAATTTATTTGATTAAAATCAAGTTTAAATGATCAAATGCATGCCGAAAACATGTGTCGCACTTAGGTGCAAGCTATTGGGATCATTGCAAAAATTAAATTTATTTTATTTATTAAATGAAATTTCAATTTTTTCAATAACAATGCATAAAGTCGAATTAATTTGATTGAAATCGTGTTCAGATGTTAAAATGCATGCCAAAACCATGTGTCAGACTCAGGTGCAAGCTATTGGGATCATTGCAAAAATTAAATTTATTTTATTTATTAAATGAAATTTCAATTTTTTCAATAACAATGCATAAAGTCGAATTAATTTGATTAAAATCATGTTTATATGATCAAATGAATGCCGAAAACATGTGTCGCACTTAGGTGCAAGCTATAAGGATCATTGCAAAAATTAAATTTAGTTTATTTATTGAATGAAATGTCAATTTTTTCAAAAACAATGCATAAAGTCGAATTAATTTGATTGAAATCGTGTTTATATGATCAAATGCATGCCGAAAACATGTGTCACACTTAGGTGCAAGCTATTAGGATCATTGCGAAAATTAAATTAATTTTATTTATTAAATGAAATTTCTATTTTTTCAATAACAATGCATAAAGTTGGATATATTTGATTGAAATAATCGTGTTTATATGATCAAATGCATGCGAAAACATGTGTCACACTTAGGTGCAAGCTATTAGGATCATTGCAAAAATTAAATTTATTTTATTTATTGAATGAAATGTCAATTTTTTCAAAAACAATGCATAAAGTCGAATTAATTTGATTGAAATCGTTTTTATATGATCAAATGCATGCCGAAAACATATGTCACACGTAGGTGCAAGCTATTAGGATCATTGCAAAAATTAAATTTAATTTATTTATTGAATGAAATTTTAATTTTTTCAAAAAAAATGCATAAAGTCGAATTTATTTGATTGAAATCGTTTTTATATGATCAAATGCATGCCGAAAACATGTGTCGCACTTAGGTGCAAGCTATTAGGATTATTGCAAAAATTAAATTTAATTTATTTATTAAATGAAATTTCGATTTTTTCAATAACAATGCATAAAGTTGGATATATTTGATTGAAATCGTGTTTATATCATCAAATGCATGCCGAAAACATGTGTCACTCTTAGGTGCAAGCTATTAGGATCATTGCAAAAATTAAATTTAATTTATTTATTGAATGAAATTTTAATTTTTTCAAAAAAAATGCATAAAGTCGAATTTATTTGATTGAAATCGTTTTTATATGATCAAATGCATGCCGAAAACATGTGTCGCACTTAGGTGCAAGCTATTAGGATCATTGCAAAAATTAAATTTATTTTATTTATTAAATGAAATGTCAATTTTTTCAAAAACAATGCATAAAGTCGAATTAATTTGATTGAAATCGTATTTATATGATCAAATGCATGCCGAAAACATGTGTCACTCTTAGGTGCAAGCTATTAGGATCATTGCAAAAATTAAATTTATTTTATTTATTAAATGAAATTTCAATTTTTTCAATAACAATGCATACAGTCAAATTAATTTCATTAAAATCATGTTTATATGATCAAATGAATGCCGAAAAAATGTGTCGCACTTAGGTGCAAGCTATTAGGATCATTGCAAAAATTAAATTTATTTTATTTATTAAATGAAATGTCAATTTTTTCAAAAACAATGCATAAAGTCGAATTAATTTGATTGAAATCGTTTTTATATGATCAAATGCATGCCGAAAACATATGTCACACTTAGGTGCAAGCTATTAGGATCATTGCAAAAATTAAATTTAATTTATTTATTGAATGAAATTTTTATTTTTTCAAAAAAAATGCATAAAGTCGAATTTATTTGATTGAAATCGTTTTTATATGATCAAATGCATGCCGAAAACATGTGTCGCACTTAGGTGCAAGCTATTAGGATTATTGCAAAAATTAAATTTAATTTATTTATTAAATGAAATTTCGTTTTTTTCAATAACAATGCATAAAGTTGGATATATTTGATTGAAATCGTGTTTATATCATCAAATGCATGCCGAAAACATGTGTCACTCTTAGGTGCAAGCTATTAGGATCATTGCAAAAATTAAATTTATTTTCTTTATTAAATGAAATTTCAATTTTTTCAAAAACAATGCATAAAGTCGAATTAATTTGATTTAAATCGTGTTTATATGATCAAATGCATGCCGAAAACATGTGTCACACTTAGGTGCAAGCTATTAGGATCATTGCAAAAATTAAATTAATTTTATTTATTAAATGAAATGTCAATTTTTTCAAAAACAATGCATAAAGTCGAATTAATTTGATTGAAATCATATTTATATGATCAAATGCATGCCGAAAACATGTGTCACTCTTAGGTGCAAGCTATTAGGATCATTGCAAAAATTAAATTTATTTTATTTATTAAATGAAATGTCAATTTTTTCAAAAACAATGCATAAAGTCTGATATATTTGATTCAAATCGTTTTTATATCATCAAATGCATGCCGAAAACAAGTGTCGCACTTAGGTGCAAGCTATTAGGATCATTGCAAAAATTAAATTTATTTTATTTATTAAATGAAATTTCAATTTTTTCAATAACAATGCATACAGTCGAATTAATTTCATTAAAATCATGTTTATATGATCAAATGAATGCCGAAAAAATGTGTCGCACTTAGGTGCAAGCTATTAGGATCATTGCAAAAATTAAATTTATTTTATTTATTAAATGAAATGTCAATTTTTTCAAAAACAATGCATAAAGTCGAATTAATTTGATTGAAATCATATTTATATGATCAAATGCATGCCGAAAACATGTGTCACTCTTAGGTGCAAGCTATTAGGATCATTGCAAAAATTAAATTTATTTTATTTATTAAATGAAATTTCAATTTTTTCAAAAACAATGCATAAAGTCGAATTAATTTGATTTAAATCGTGTTTATATGATCAAATGCATGCCGAAAACATGTGTCACACTTAGGTGCAAGCTATTAGGATCATTGCAAAAATTAAATTAATTTTATTTATTAAATGAAATGTCAATTTTTTCAAAAACAATGCATAAAGTCGAATTAATTTGATTGAAATCATATTTATATGATCAAATGCATGCCGAAAACATGTGTCACTCTTAGGTGCAAGCTATTAGGATCATTGCAAAAATTAAATTTATTTTATTTATTAAATGAAATGTCAATTTTTTCAAAAACAATGCATAAAGTCTGATATATTTGATTCAAATCGTTTTTATATCATCAAATGCATGCCGAAAACAAGTGTCGCACTTAGGTGCAAGCTATTAGGATCATTGCAAAAATTAAATTTATTTTATTTATTAAATGAAATTTCAATTTTTTCAAAAACAATACATAAAGTCGAATTAATTTGATTTAAATCGTGTTTATATGATCAAATGCATGCCGAAAACATGTGTCACACTTAGGTGCAAGCTATTAGGATCATTGCAAAAATTAAATTAATTTTATTTATTAAATGAAATGTCAATTTTTTCAAAAACAATGCATAAAGTCGAATTAATTTGATTGAAATCATATTTATATGATCAAATGCATGCCGAAAACATGTGTCACTCTTAGGTGCAAGCTATTAGGATCATTGCAAAAATTAAATTTATTTTATTTATTAAATGAAATGTCAATTTTTTCAAAAACAATGCATAAAGTCTGATATATTTGATTCAAATCGTTTTTATATCATCAAATGCATGCCGAAAACAAGTGTCGCACTTAGGTGCAAGCTATTAGGATCATTGCAAAAATTAAATTTATTTTATTTATTAAATGAAATGTCAATTTTTTCAATAACAATGCATAAAGTCTGATATATTTGATTTAAATCGTTTTTATATCATCAAATGCATGCCGAAAACAAGTGTCGCACTTAGGTGCAAGCTATTAGGATCATTGCAAAAATTAAATTTATTTTATTTATTAAATGAAATGTCAATTTTTTCAAAAACAATGCATAAAGTCGAATTAATTTGATTGAAATCATATTTATATGATCAAATGCATGCCGAAAACATGTGTCACTCTTAGGTGCAAGCTATTAGGATCATTGCAAAAATTAAATTTATTTTATTTATTAAATGAAATTTCAATTTTTTCAATAACAATGCATACAGTCGAATTAATTTCATTAAAATCATGTTTATATGATCAAATGAATGCCGAAAAAATGTGTCGCACTTAGGTGCAAGCTATTAGGATCATTGCAAAAATTAAATTTATTTTATTTATTAAATGAAATGTCAATTTTTTCAAAAACAATGCATAAAGTCGAATTAATTTGATTGAAATCATATTTATATGATCAAATGCATGCCGAAAACATGTGTCACTCTTAGGTGCAAGCTATTAGGATCATTGCAAAAATTAAATTTATTTTATTTATTAAATGAAATTTCAATTTTTTCAATAACAATGCATACAGTCGAATTAATTTGATTAAAATCATGTTTATATGATAAAATGAATTCCGAAAACATGTGTCACACTTAGGTGCAAGCTATTAGGATCATTGCAAAAATTAAATTTATTTTATTTATTGAATGAAATGTCAATTTTTTCAAAAAAATGCATAAAGACGAATTAATTTGATTAAAATCGTTTTTATATGATCAAATGCATGCCGAAAACATGTGTCACACTTAGGTGCAAGCTATTAGGATCATTGCAAAAATAAATTTAATTTATTTATTGAATGAAATTTAATTTTTTTCAAAAATAATGCATAAAGTCGAATTTATTTGATTGAAATCGTGTTTATATGATCAAATGCATGCCGAAAACATGTGTCGCACTTAGGTGCAAGCTATTAGGATTATTGCAAAAATTAAATTTAATTTATTTATTAAATGAAATTTCGATTTTTTCAATAACAATGCATAAAGTTGGATATATTTGATTGAAATCGTGTTTATAACATCAAATGCATGCCAAAAACATGTGTCACTCTTAGGTGCAAGCTATTAGGATCATTGCAAAAATTAAATTTATTTTATTTATTAAATGAAATTTCAATTTTTTCAATAACAATGCATACAGTCGAATTAATTTGATTAAAATCATGTTTATATGATCAAATGCATGCCGAAAACTTGTGTCACACTTAGGTGCAAGCTATTAGGATCATTGCAAAAATTAAATTTATTTTATTTATTAAATGAAATTTCGATTTTTTCAATAACAATGCATAAAGTTGGATATATTTGATTGAAATCGAGTTTATATCATCAAATGCATGAAGAAAACATGTGTCACTCTTAGGTGCAAGCTATTAGGATCATTGCAAAAATTAAATTTATTTTATTTATTAAATGAAATTTCAATTTTTTCAATAACAATGCATACAGTCGAATTAATTTGATTAAAATCATGTTTATATGATCAAATGCATGCCGAAAACTTGTGTCACACTTAGGTGCAAGCTATTAGGATCATTGCAAAAATTAAATTTATTTTATTTATTAAATGAAATTTCAATTTTTTCAATAACAATGCATACAGTCGAATTAATTTGATTAAAATCATGTTTATATGATCAAATGCATGCCGAAAACTTGTGTCACACTTAGGTGCAAGCTATTAGGATCATTGCAAAAATTAAATTTATTTTATTTATTGAATAAAATGTCAATTTTTTCAAAAACAATGCATAAAGACGAATTAATTTAATTAAAATCGTTTTTATATGATCAAATGCATGCCGAAAACATGTGTCACACTTAGGTGCAAGCTATTAGGATCATTGCAAAAATAAATTTAATTTATTTATTGAATGAAATTTAAATTTTTTCAAAAATAATGCATAAAGTCGAATTTATTTGATTAAAATCGTGTTTATATGATCAAATGCATGCCGAAAACATGTGTCGCACTTAGGTGCAAGCTATTAGGATTATTGCAAAAATTAAATTTATTTTATTTATTAAATGAAATTTCGATTTTTTCAATAACAATGCATAAAGTTGGATATATTTGATTGAAATCGTGTTTATATCATCAAATGCATGCCGAAAACATGTGTCACTCTTAGGTGCAAGCTATTAGGATCATTGCAAAAATTAAATTTATTTTATTTATTAAATGAAATTTCAATTTTTTCAATAACAATGCATACAGTCGAATTAATTTGATTGAAATCGTGTTTATATGATCAAATGCATGCCGAAAATATGTGTCACACTTAGGTGCAAGCTATTAGGATCATTGCAAAAATTAAATTAATTTTATTTATTAAATGAAGCTTCTAGTTTTTCAATAACAATGCATAAAGTCTGATATATTTGATTCAAATCATTTTTATATCATCAAATGCATGCCGAAAACAAGTGTCGCACTTAGGTGCAAGCTATTAGGATCATTGCAAAAATTAAATTTATTTTATTTATTAAATGAAATGTCAATTTTTTCAAAAACAATGCATAAAGTCGAATTAATTTGATTGAAATCATATTTATATGATCAAATGCATGCCGAAAACATGTGTCACTCTTAGGTGCAAGCTATTAGGATCATTGCAAAAATTAAATTTATTTTATTTATTAAATGAAATTTCAATTTTTTCAATAACAATGCATACAGTCGAATTAATTTCATTAAAATCATGTTTATATGATCAAATGAATGCCGAAAAAATGTGTCGCACTTAGGTGCAAGCTATTAGGATCATTGCAAAAATTAAATTTATTTTATTTATTAAATGAAATGTCAATTTTTTCAAAAACAATGCATAAAGTCGAATTAATTTGATTGAAATCGTGTTTATATGATCAAATGCATGCCGAAAACATGTGTCACACTTAGGTGCAAGCTATTAGGATCATTGCGAAAATTAAATTTATTTTATTTATTAAATGAAATTTCTATTATTTCAATAACAATGCATAAAGTTGGATATATTTGATTGAAATCGTGTTTATATGATCAAATGCATGCCGAAAACATATGTCACACTTAGGTGCAAGCTATTAGGATCATTGCGAAAATTAAATTAATTTTATTTATTAAATGAAGCTTCTATTTTTTCAATAACAATGCATAAAGTTGGATATATTTGATTGAAATCGTGTTTATATGATCAAATGCATGCCAAAATTATGTGTCACACTTAGGTGCAAGCTATTGGGATCATTGGGAAAATTAAATTAATTTTTTTTATTAAATGAAATTTCGATTTTTTCAATAACAATGCATAAAGTTGGATATATTTGATTGAAATCGTGTTTATATTATCAAATGCATGCCGAAAACATGTGTCACTCTTAGGTGCAAGCTATTAGGATCATTGCAAAAATTAAATTTATTTTATTTATTAAATGAAATTTCAATTTTTTCAATAACAATGCATACAGTCGAATTAATTTCATTAAAATCATGTTTATATGATCAAATGAATGCCGAAAAAATGTGTCGCACTTAGGTGCAAGCTATTAGGATCATTGCAAAAATTAAATTTATTTTATTTATTAAATGAAATGTCAATTTTTTCAAAAACAATGCATAAAGTCGAATTAATTTGATTGAAATCGTGTTTATATGATCAAATGCATGCCGAAAACATGTGTCACACTTAGGTGCAAGCTATTAGGATCATTGCGAAAATTAAATTTATTTTATTTATTAAATTAAATTTCTATTATTTCAATAACAATGCATAAAGTTGGATATATTTGATTGAAATCGTGTTTATATGATCAAATGCATGCCAAAATTATGTGTCACACTTAGGTGCAAGCTATTGGGATCATTGGGAAAATTAAATTAATTTTTTTTATTAAATGAAATTTCGATTTTTTCAATAACAATGCATAAAGTTGGATATATTTGATTGAAATCGTGTTTATATGATCAAATGCATGCCGAAAACATGTGTCACACTTAGGTGCAAGCTATTAGGATCATTGCGAAAATTAAATTTATTTTATTTATTAAATGAAATTTCTATTATTTCAATAACAATGCATAAAGTTGGATATATTTGATTGAAATCGTGTTTAAATGATCAAATGCATGCCGAAAACATGTGTCACACTTAGGTGCAAGCTATTAGGATCATTGCGAAAATTAAATTAATTTTATTTATTAAATGAAATTTCTATTATTTCAATAACAATGCATAAAGTTGGATATATTTGATTGAAATCGTGTTTATATGATCAAATGCATGCCGAAAACATGTGTCACACTTAGGTGCAAGCTATTAGGATCATTGCGAAAATTAAATTAATTTTATTTATTAAATGAAGCTTCTATTTTTTCAATAACAATGCATAAAGTTTGATATATTTGATTGAAATCGTGTTTATATGATCAAATGCATGCCAAAATTATGTGTCACACTTAGGTGCAAGCTATTGGGATCATTGGGAAAATTAAATTAATTTTTTTTATTAAATGAAATTTCGATTTTTTCAATAACAATGCATAAAGTTGGATATATTTGATTGAAATCGTGTTTATATTATCAAATGCATGCCGAAAACATGTGTCACTCTTAGGTGCAAGCTATTAGGATCATTGCAAAAATTAAATTTATTTTATTTATTAAATGAAATTTCAATTTTTTCAATAACAATGCATACAGTCGAATTAATTTCATTAAAATCATGTTTATATGATCAAATGAATGCCGAAAAAATGTGTCGCACTTAGGTGCAAGCTATTAGGATCATTGCAAAAATTAAATTTATTTTATTTATTAAATGAAATGTCAATTTTTTCAAAAACAATGCATAAAGTCGAATAATTTGATTGAAATCGTGTTTATATGATCAAATGCATGCCGAAAACATGTGTCACACTTAGGTGCAAGCTATTAGGATCATTGCGAAAATTAAATTAATTTTATTTATTAAATGAAATTTCAATTTTTTCAATAACAATGCATACAGTCGAATTAATTTCATTAAAATCATGTTTATATGATCAAATGAATGCCGAAAACATGTGTCACACTTAGGTGCAAGCTATTAGGCTCATTGCGAAAATTAAATTAATTTTATTTATTAAATGAAATTTCTATTATTTCAATAACAATGCATAAAGTTGGATATATTTGATTGAAATCGTGTTTATATGATCAAATGCATGCCAAAATTATGTGTCACACTTAGGTGCAAGCTATTGGGATCATTGGGAAAATTAAATTAATTTTTTTTATTAAATGAAATTTCGATTTTTTCAATAACAATGCATAAAGTTGGATATATTTGATTGAAATCGTGTTTATATTATCAAATGCATGCCGAAAACATGTGTCACTCTTAGGTGCAAGCTATTAGGATTATTGCAAAAATTTAATTTAATTTTTTTATTAAATGAAATGTCAATTTTTTCAAAAACAATGCATAAAGTCGAATTAATTTGATTGAAATCAAGTTTAAATGATCAAATGTATGCCGAAAACATGTGTCACACTTAGGAGCAATCTAATAGGATCATTGCAAAAATTAAATTAATTTTATTTATTAAGTGGAATTTCAATTTTTTCAATAACAATGCATAAAGACAAATTTATTTGATTGAAATCATGTTTAAAGGATTAAATGTGTGCCTAAAACATGTGTCGCACTTAGGTGCAAGCTATAAGGATCAATGCAAAAATTAAATTTATTTTATTTATAAAATGGAATTTCAATTTTTTCAATACCAATGCATAAAGTCGAATTAATTTGATTGAAATCAAGTTTAAATGATCAAATGAATGCCGAAAACATTTGTCGCACTTAGGTGCAAGCTATTAGGATCATTGCAAAAATTAAATTTATTTTATTTATTAAATTTAATTTCAATTTTACAATAACAATGCATAAAGTCGAATTTATTTGATTAAAATCAAGTTTAAATGATCAAATGCATGCCGAAAACATGTGTCGCACTTAGGTGCAAGCTATTGGGATCATTGCAAAAATTAAATTTATTTTATTTATTAAATGAAATTTCAATTTTTTCAATAACAATGCATAAAGTCGAATTAATTTGATTGAAATCGTGTTCAGATGATCAAATGCATGCCAAAACCATGTGTCACACTCAGGTGCAAGCTATTGGGATCATTGCAAAAATTAAATTTATTTTATTTATTAAATGAAATTTCAATTTTTTCAATAACAATGCATAAAGTCAAATTAATTTGATTAAAATCATGTTTATATGATCAAATGAATGCCGAAAACATGTGTCGCACTTAGGTGCAAGCTATTGGGATCATTGCAAAAATTAAATTTATTTTATTTATTAAATGAAATTTCAATTTTTTCAATAACAATGCATAAAGTCGAATTAATTTGATTAAAATCATGTTTATATGATCAAATGAATGCCGAAAACATGTGTCGCACTTAGGTGCAAGCTATAAGGATCATTGCAAAAATTAAATTTAGTTTATTTATTGAATGAAATGTCAATTTTTTCAAAAACAATGCATAAAGTCGAATTAATTTGATTGAAATCGTGTTTATATGATCAAATGCATGCCGAAAACATGTGTCACACTTAGGTGCAAGCTATTAGGATCATTGCGAAAATTAAATTAATTTTATTTATTAAATGAAATTTCTATTTTTTCAATAACAATGCATAAAGTTGGATATATTTGATTGAAATTGTGTTTATATGATCAAATGCATGCGAAAACATGTGTCACACTTAGGTGCAAGCTATTAGGATCATTGCAAAAATTAAATTTATTTTATTTATTGAATGAAATGTCAATTTTTTCAAAAACAATGCATAAAGTCGAATTAATTTGATTGAAATCGTTTTTATATGATCAAATGCATGCCGAAAACATGTGTCACACTTAGGTGCAAGCTATTAGGATCATTGCAAAAATTAAATTTAATTTATTTATTGAATGAAATTTTAATTTTTTCAAAAAAAATGCATAAAGTCGAATTTATTTGATTGAAATCGTTTTTATATGATCAAATGCATGCCGAAAACATGTGTCGCACTTAGGTGCAAGCTATTAGGATTATTGCAAAAATTAAATTTAATTTATTTATTAAATGAAATTTCGATTTTTTCAATAACAATGCATAAAGTTGGATATATTTGATTGAAATCGTGTTTATATCATCAAATGCATGCCGAAAACATGTGTCACTCTTAGGTGCAAGCTATTAGGATCATTGCAAAAATTAAATTTATTTTATTTATTAAATGAAATTTCAATTTTTTCAATAACAATGCATACAGTCGAATTAATTTGATTGAAATCGTGTTTATATGATCAAATGCATGCCGAAAACATGTGTCACACTTAGGTGCAAGCTATTAGGATCATTGCAAAAATTAAATTAATTTTATTTATTAAATGAAGCTTCTATTTTTTCAATAACAATGCATAAAGTCTGATATATTTGATTCAAATCGTTTTTATATCATCAAATGCATGCCGAAAACAAGTGTCGCACTTAGGTGCAAGCTATTAGGATCATTGCAAAAATTAAATTTATTTTATCTATTAAATGAAATGTCAATTTTTTCAAAAACAATGCATAAAGTCGAATTAATTTGATTGAAATCATATTTATATGATCAAATGCATGCCGAAAACGTGTGTCACTCTTAGGTGCAAGCTATTAGGATCATTGCAAAAATTAAATTTATTTTATTTATTAAATGAAATTTCAATTTTTTCAATAACAATGCATACAGTCAAATTAATTTCATTAAAATCATGTTTATATGATCAAATGAATGCCGAAAAAATGTGTCGCACTTAGGTGCAAGCTATTAGGATCATTGCAAAAATTAAATTTATTTTATTTATTAAATGAAATGTCAATTTTTTCAAAAACAATGCATAAAGTCGAATTAATTTGATTGAAATCGTTTTTATATGATCAAATGCATGCCGAAAACATATGTCACACTTAGGTGCAAGCTATTAGGATCATTGCAAAAATTAAATTTAATTTATTTATTGAATGAAATTTTAATTTTTTCAAAAAAAATGCATAAAGTCGAATTTATTTGATTGAAATCGTTTTTATATGATCAAATGCATGCCGAAAACATGTGTCGCACTTAGGTGCAAGCTATTAGGATTATTGCAAAAATTAAATTTAATTTATTTATTAAATGAAATTTCGATTTTTTCAATAACAATGCATAAAGTTGGATATATTTGATTGAAATCGTGTTTATATCATCAAATGCATGCCGAAAACATGTGTCACTCTTAGGTGCAAGCTATTAGGATCATTGCAAAAATTAAATTTATTTTATTTATTAAATGAAATTTCAATTTTTTCAAAAACAATGCATAAAGTCGAATTAATTTGATTGAAATCGTGTTTATATGATCAAATGCATGCCGAAAACATGTGTCACACTTAGGTGCAAGCTATTAGGATCATTGCGAAAATTAAATTAATTTTATTTATTAAATGAAGCTTCTATTTTTTCAATAACAATGCATACAGTCGAATTAATTTCATTAAAATCATGTTTATATGATCAAATGAATGCCGAAAAAATGTGTCGCACTTAGGTGCAAGCTATTAGGATCATTGCAAAAATTAAATTTATTTTATTTATTAAATGAAATTTAAATTTTTTCAATAACAATGCATACAGTCGAATTAATTTCATTAAAATCATGTTTATATGATCAAATGAATGCCGAAAAAATGTGTCGCACTTAGGTGCAAGCTATTAGGATCATTGCAAAAATTAAATTTATTTTATTTATTAAATGAAATTTCAATTTTTTCAAAAACAATGCATAAAGTCGAATTAATTTGATTTAAATCGTGTTTATATGATCAAATGCATGCCGAAAACATATGTCACACTTAGGTGCAAGCTATTAGGATCATTGCAAAAATTAAATTAATTTTATTTATTAAATGAAATGTCAATTTTTTCAAAAACAATGCATAAAGTCGAATTAATTTGATTGAAATCATATTTATATGATCAAATGCATGCCGAAAACATGTGTCACTCTTAGGTGCAAGCTATTAGGATCATTGCAAAAATTAAATTTATTTTATTTATTAAATGAAATGTCAATTTTTTCAAAAACAATGCATAAAGTCTGATATATTTGATTCAAATCGTTTTTATATCATCAAATGCATGCCGAAAACAAGTGTCGCACTTAGGTGCAAGCTATTAGGATCATTGCAAAAATTAAATTTATTTTATTTATTAAATGAAATTTCAATTTTTTCAAAAACAATGCATAAAGTCGAATTAATTTGATTTAAATCGTGTTTATATGATCAAATGCATGCCGAAAACATGTGTCACACTTAGGTGCAAGCTATTAGGATCATTGCAAAAATTAAATTAATTTTATTTATTAAATGAAATGTCAATTTTTTCAAAAACAATGCATAAAGTCGAATTAATTTGATTGAAATCATATTTATATGATCAAATGCATGCCGAAAACATGTGTCACTCTTAGGTGCAAGCTATTAGGATCATTGCAAAAATTAAATTTATTTTATTTATTAAATGAAATGTCAATTTTTTCAAAAACAATGCATAAAGTCTGATATATTTGATTCAAATCGTTTTTATATCATCAAATGCATGCCGAAAACAAGTGTCGCACTTAGGTGCAAGCTATTAGGATCATTGCAAAAATTAAATTTATTTTATTTATTAAATGAAATGTCAATTTTTTCAATAACAATGCATAAAGTCTGATATATTTGATTTAAATCGTTTTTATATCATCAAATGCATGCCGAAAACAAGTGTCGCACTTAGGTGCAAGCTATTAGGATCATTGCAAAAATTAAATTTATTTTATTTATTAAATGAAATGTCAATTTTTTCAAAAACAATGCATAAAGTCGAATTAATTTGATTGAAATCATATTTATATGATCAAATGCATGCCGAAAACATGTGTCACTCTTAGGTGCAAGCTATTAGGATCATTGCAAAAATTAAATTTATTTTATTTATTAAATGAAATTTCAATTTTTTCAATAACAATGCATACAGTCGAATTAATTTCATTAAAATCATGTTTATATGATCAAATGAATGCCGAAAAAATGTGTCGCACTTAGGTGCAAGCTATTAGGATCATTGCAAAAATTAAATTTATTTTATTTATTAAATGAAATGTCAATTTTTTCAAAAACAATGCATAAAGTCGAATTAATTTGATTGAAATCATATTTATATGATCAAATGCATGCCGAAAACATGTGTCACTCTTAGGTGCAAGCTATTAGGATCATTGCAAAAATTAAATTTATTTTATTTATTAAATGAAATTTCAATTTTTTCAATAACAATGCATACAGTCGAATTAATTTGATTAAAATCATGTTTATATGATAAAATGAATTCCGAAAACATGTGTCACACTTAGGTGCAAGCTATTAGGATCATTGCAAAAATTAAATTTATTTTATTTATTGAATGAAATGTCAATTTTTTCAAAAAAATGCATAAAGACGAATTAATTTGATTAAAATCGTTTTTATATGATCAAATGCATGCCGAAAACATGTGTCACACTTAGGTGCAAGCTATTAGGATCATTGCAAAAATAAATTTAATTTATTTATTGAATGAAATTTAATTTTTTTCAAAAATAATGCATAAAGTCGAATTTATTTGATTGAAATCGTGTTTATATGATCAAATGCATGCCGAAAACATGTGTCGCACTTAGGTGCAAGCTATTAGGATTATTGCAAAAATTAAATTTAATTTATTTATTAAATGAAATTTCGATTTTTTCAATAACAATGCATAAAGTTGGATATATTTGATTGAAATCGTGTTTATAACATCAAATGCATGCCAAAAACATGTGTCACTCTTAGGTGCAAGCTATTAGGATCATTGCAAAAATTAAATTTATTTTATTTATTAAATGAAATTTCAATTTTTTCAATAACAATGCATACAGTCGAATTAATTTGATTAAAATCATGTTTATATGATCAAATGCATGCCGAAAACTTGTGTCACACTTAGGTGCAAGCTATTAGGATCATTGCAAAAATTAAATTTATTTTATTTATTAAATGAAATTTCGATTTTTTCAATAACAATGCATAAAGTTGGATATATTTGATTGAAATCGAGTTTATATCATCAAATGCATGAAGAAAACATGTGTCACTCTTAGGTGCAAGCTATTAGGATCATTGCAAAAATTAAATTTATTTTATTTATTAAATGAAATTTCAATTTTTTCAATAACAATGCATACAGTCGAATTAATTTGATTAAAATCATGTTTATATGATAAAATGAATTCCGAAAACATGTGTCACACTTAGGTGCAAGCTATTAGGATCATTGCAAAAATTAAATTTATTTTATTTATTGAATGAAATGTCAATTTTTTCAAAAACAATGCATAAAGACGAATTAATTTGATTAAAATCGTTTTTATATGATCAAATGCATGCCGAAAACATGTGTCACACTTAGGTGCAAGCTATTAGGATCATTGCAAAAATAAATTTATTTTATTTATTGAATGAAATTTAAATTTTTTCAAAAATAATGCATAAAGTCGAATTTATTTGATTAAAATCGTGTTTATATGATCAAATGCATGCCGAAAACATGTGTCGCACTTAGGTGCAAGCTATTAGGATTATTGCAAAAATTAAATTTAATTTATTTATTAAATGAAATTTCGATTTTTTCAATAACAATGCATAAAGTTGGATATATTTGATTGAAATCGTGTTTATAACATCAAATGCATGCCGAAAACATGTGTCACTCTTAGGTGCAAGCTATTAGGATCATTGCAAAAATTAAATTTATTTTATTTATTAAATGAAATTTCAATTTTTTCAATAACAATGCATACAGTCGAATTAATTTGATTAAAATCATGTTTATATGATCAAATGCATGCCGAAAACTTGTGTCACACTTAGGTGCAAGCTATTAGGATCATTGCAAAAATTAAATTTATTTTATTTATTGAATGAAATGTCAATTTTTTCAAAAACAATGCATAAAGACGAATTAATTTAATTAAAATCGTTTTTATATGATCAAATGCATGCCGAAAACATGTGTCACACTTAGGTGCAAGCTATTAGGATCATTGCAAAAATAAATTTAATTTATTTATTGAATGAAATTTAAATTTTTTCAAAAATAATGCATAAAGTCGAATTTATTTGATTAAAATCGTGTTTATATGATCAAATGCATGCCGAAAACATGTGTCGCACTTAGGTGCAAGCTATTAGGATTATTGCAAAAATTAAATTTAATTTATTTATTAAATGAAATTTCGATTTTTTCAATAACAATGCATAAAGTTGGATATATTTGATTGAAATCGTGTTTATATCATCAAATGCATGCCGAAAACATGTGTCACTCTTAGGTGCAAGCTATTAGGATCATTGCAAAAATTAAATTTATTTTATTTATTAAATGAAATTTCAATTTTTTCAATAACAATGCATACAGTCGAATTAATTTGATTGAAATCGTGTTTATATGATCAAATGCATGCCGAAAATATGTGTCACACTTAGGTGCAAGCTATTAGGATCATTGCAAAAATTAAATTAATTTTATTTATTAAATGAAGCTTCTAGTTTTTCAATAACAATGCATAAAGTCTGATATATTTGATTCAAATCATTTTTATATCATCAAATGCATGCCGAAAACAAGTGTCGCACTTAGGTGCAAGCTATTAGGATCATTGCAAAAATTAAATTTATTTTATTTATTAAATGAAATGTCAATTTTTTCAAAAACAATGCATAAAGTCGAATTAATTTGATTGAAATCATATTTATATGATCAAATGCATGCCGAAAACATGTGTCACTCTTAGGTGCAAGCTATTAGGATCATTGCAAAAATTAAATTTATTTTATTTATTAAATGAAATTTCAATTTTTTCAATAACAATGCATACAGTCGAATTAATTTCATTAAAATCATGTTTATATGATCAAATGAATGCCGAAAAAATGTGTCGCACTTAGGTGCAAGCTATTAGGATCATTGCAAAAATTAAATTTATTTTATTTATTAAATGAAATGTCAATTTTTTCAAAAACAATGCATAAAGTCGAATTAATTTGATTGAAATCGTGTTTATATGATCAAATGCATGCCGAAAACATGTGTCACACTTAGGTGCAAGCTATTAGGATCATTGCGAAAATTAAATTTATTTTATTTATTAAATGAAATTTCTATTATTTCAATAACAATGCATAAAGTTGGATATATTTGATTGAAATCGTGTTTATATGATCAAATGCATGCCGAAAACATGTGTCACACTTAGGTGCAAGCTATTAGGATCATTGCGAAAATTAAATTAATTTTATTTATTAAATGAAGCTTCTATTTTTTCAATAACAATGCATAAAGTTGGATATATTTGATTGAAATCGTGTTTATATGATCAAATGCATGCCAAAATTATGTGTCACACTTAGGTGCAAGCTATTGGGATCATTGGGAAAATTAAATTAATTTTTTTTATTAAATGAAATTTCGATTTTTTCAATAACAATGCATAAAGTTGGATATATTTGATTGAAATCGTGTTTATATTATCAAATGCATGCCGAAAACATGTGTCACTCTTAGGTGCAAGCTATTAGGATCATTGCAAAAATTAAATTTATTTTATTTATTAAATGAAATTTCAATTTTTTCAATAACAATGCATACAGTCGAATTAATTTCATTAAAATCATGTTTATATGATCAAATGAATGCCGAAAAAATGTGTCGCACTTAGGTGCAAGCTATTAGGATCATTGCAAAAATTAAATTTATTTTATTTATTAAATGAAATGTCAATTTTTTCAAAAACAATGCATAAAGTCGAATTAATTTGATTGAAATCGTGTTTATATGATCAAATGCATGCCGAAAACATGTGTCACACTTAGGTGCAAGCTATTAGGATCATTGCGAAAATTAAATTTATTTTATTTATTAAATTAAATTTCTATTATTTCAATAACAATGCATAAAGTTGGATATATTTGATTGAAATCGTGTTTATATGATCAAATGCATGCCAAAATTATGTGTCACACTTAGGTGCAAGCTATTGGGATCATTGGGAAAATTAAATTAATTTTTTTTATTAAATGAAATTTCGATTTTTTCAATAACAATGCATAAAGTTGGATATATTTGATTGAAATCGTGTTTATATGATCAAATGCATGCCGAAAACATGTGTCGCACTTAGGTGCAAGCTGTTAGGATCATTGCGAAAATTAAATTTATTTTATTTATTAAATGAAATTTCTATTATTTCAATAACAATGCATAAAGTTGGATATATTTGATTGAAATCGTGTTTAAATGATCAAATGCATGCCGAAAACATGTGTCACACTTAGGTGCAAGCTATTAGGATCATTGCGAAAATTAAATTAATTTTATTTATTAAATGAAATTTCTATTATTTCAATAACAATGCATAAAGTTGGATATATTTGATTGAAATCGTGTTTATATGATCAAATGCATGCCGAAAACATGTGTCACACTTAGGTGCAAGCTATTAGGATCATTGCGAAAATTAAATTAATTTTATTTATTAAATGAAGCTTCTATTTTTTCAATAACAATGCATAAAGTTTGATATATTTGATTGAAATCGTGTTTATATGATCAAATGCATGCCAAAATTATGTGTCACACTTAGGTGCAAGCTATTGGGATCATTGGGAAAATTAAATTAATTTTTTTTATTAAATGAAATTTCGATTTTTTCAATAACAATGCATAAAGTTGGATATATTTGATTGAAATCGTGTTTATATTATCAAATGCATGCCGAAAACATGTGTCACTCTTAGGTGCAAGCTATTAGGATCATTGCAAAAATTAAATTTATTTTATTTATTAAATGAAATTTCAATTTTTTCAATAACAATGCATACAGTCGAATTAATTTCATTAAAATCATGTTTATATGATCAAATGAATGCCGAAAAAATGTGTCGCACTTAGGTGCAAGCTATTAGGATCATTGCAAAAATTAAATTTATTTTATTTATTAAATGAAATGTCAATTTTTTCAAAAACAATGCATAAAGTCGAATAATTTGATTGAAATCGTGTTTATATGATCAAATGCATGCCGAAAACATGTGTCACACTTAGGTGCAAGCTATTAGGATCATTGCGAAAATTAAATTAATTTTATTTATTAAATGAAATTTCAATTTTTTCAATAACAATGCATACAGTCGAATTAATTTCATTAAAATCATGTTTATATGATCAAATGAATGCCGAAAACATGTGTCACACTTAGGTGCAAGCTATTAGGCTCATTGCGAAAATTAAATTAATTTTATTTATTAAATGAAATTTCTATTATTTCAATAACAATGCATAAAGTTGGATATATTTGATTGAAATCGTGTTTATATGATCAAATGCATGCCAAAATTATGTGTCACACTTAGGTGCAAGCTATTGGGATCATTGGGAAAATTAAATTAATTTTTTTTATTAAATGAAATTTCGATTTTTTCAATAACAATGCATAAAGTTGGATATATTTGATTGAAATCGTGTTTATATTATCAAATGCATGCCGAAAACATGTGTCACTCTTAGGTGCAAGCTATTAGGATTATTGCAAAAATTTAATTTAATTTTTTTATTAAATGAAATGTCAATTTTTTCAAAAACAATGCATAAAGTCGAATTAATTTGATTGAAATCAAGTTTAAATGATCAAATGTATGCCGAAAACATGTGTCACACTTAGGAGCAATCTAATAGGATCATTGCAAAAATTAAATTAATTTTATTTATTAAGTGGAATTTCAATTTTTTCAATAACAATGCATAAAGACAAATTTATTTGATTGAAATCATGTTTAAAGGATTAAATGTGTGCCTAAAACATGTGTCGCACTTAGGTGCAAGCTATAAGGATCAATGCAAAAATTAAATTTATTTTATTTATAAAATGGAATTTCAATTTTTTCAATACCAATGCATAAAGTCGAATTAATTTGATTGAAATCAAGTTTAAATGATCAAATGAATGCCGAAAACATTTGTCGCACTTAGGTGCAAGCTATTAGGATCATTGCAAAAATTAAATTTATTTTATTTATTAAATTTAATTTCAATTTTACAATAACAATGCATAAAGTCGAATTTATTTGATTAAAATCAAGTTTAAATGATCAAATGCATGCCGAAAACATGTGTCGCACTTAGGTGCAAGCTATTGGGATCATTGCAAAAATTAAATTTATTTTATTTATTAAATGAAATTTCAATTTTTTCAATAACAATGCATAAAGTCGAATTAATTTGATTGAAATCGTGTTCAGATGATCAAATGCATGCCAAAACCATGTGTCACACTCAGGTGCAAGCTATTGGGATCATTGCAAAAATTAAATTTATTTTATTTATTAAATGAAATTTCAATTTTTTCAATAACAATGCATAAAGTCAAATTAATTTGATTAAAATCATGTTTATATGATCAAATGAATGCCGAAAACATGTGTCGCACTTAGGTGCAAGCTATTGGGATCATTGCAAAAATTAAATTTATTTTATTTAATAAATGAAATTTCAATTTTTTCAATAACAATGCATAAAGTCGAATTAATTTGATTAAAATCATGTTTATATGATCAAATGAATGCCGAAAACATGTGTCGCACTTAGGTGCAAGCTATAAGGATCATTGCAAAAATTAAATTTAGTTTATTTATTGAATGAAATGTCAATTTTTTCAAAAACAATGCATAAAGTCGAATTAATTTGATTGAAATCGTGTTTATATGATCAAATGCATGCCGAAAACATGTGTCACACTTAGGTGCAAGCTATTAGGATCATTGCGAAAATTAAATTAATTTTATTTATTAAATGAAATTTCTATTTTTTCAATAACAATGCATAAAGTTGGATATATTTGATTGAAATTGTGTTTATATGATCAAATGCATGCGAAAACATGTGTCACACTTAGGTGCAAGCTATTAGGATCATTGCAAAAATTAAATTTATTTTATTTATTGAATGAAATGTCAATTTTTTCAAAAACAATGCATAAAGTCGAATTAATTTGATTGAAATCGTTTTTATATGATCAAATGCATGCCGAAAACATATGTCACACTTAGGTGCAAGCTATTAGGATCATTGCAAAAATTAAATTTAATTTATTTATTGAATGAAATTTTAATTTTTTCAAAAAAAATGCATAAAGTCGAATTTATTTGATTGAAATCGTTTTTATATGATCAAATGCATGCCGAAAACATGTGTCGCACTTAGGTGCAAGCTATTAGGATTATTGCAAAAATTAAATTTAATTTATTTATTAAATGAAATTTCGATTTTTTCAATAACAATGCATAAAGTTGGATATATTTGATTGAAATCGTGTTTATATCATCAAATGCATGCCGAAAACATGTGTCACTCTTAGGTGCAAGCTATTAGGATCATTGCAAAAATTAAATTTATTTTATTTATTAAATGAAATTTCAATTTTTTCAATAACAATGCATACAGTCGAATTAATTTGATTGAAATCGTGTTTATATGATCAAATGCATGCCGAAAACATGTGTCACACTTAGGTGCAAGCTATTAGGATCATTGCAAAAATTAAATTAATTTTATTTATTAAATGAAGCTTCTATTTTTTCAATAACAATGCATAAAGTCTGATATATTTGATTCAAATCGTTTTTATATCATCAAATGCATGCCGAAAACAAGTGTCGCACTTAGGTGCAAGCTATTAGGATCATTGCAAAAATTAAATTTATTTTATCTATTAAATGAAATGTCAATTTTTTCAAAAACAATGCATAAAGTCGAATTAATTTGATTGAAATCATATTTATATGATCAAATGCATGCCGAAAACGTGTGTCACTCTTAGGTGCAAGCTATTAGGATCATTGCAAAAATTAAATTTATTTTATTTATTAAATGAAATTTCAATTTTTTCAATAAAAATGCATACAGTCAAATTAATTTCATTAAAATCATGTTTATATGATCAAATGAATGCCGAAAAAATGTGTCGCACTTAGGTGCAAGCTATTAGGATCATTGCAAAAATTAAATTTATTTTATTTATTAAATGAAATGTCAATTTTTTCAAAAACAATGCATAAAGTCGAATTAATTTGATTGAAATCGTTTTTATATGATCAAATGCATGCCGAAAACATATGTCACACTTAGGTGCAAGCTATTAGGATCATTGCAAAAATTAAATTTAATTTATTTATTGAATGAAATTTTAATTTTTTCAAAAAAAATGCATAAAGTCGAATTTATTTGATTGAAATCGTTTTTATATGATCAAATGCATGCCGAAAACATGTGTCGCACTTAGGTGCAAGCTATTAGGATTATTGCAAAAATTAAATTTAATTTATTTATTAAATGAAATTTCGATTTTTTCAATAACAATGCATAAAGTTGGATATATTTGATTGAAATCGTGTTTATATCATCAAATGCATGCCGAAAACATGTGTCACTCTTAGGTGCAAGCTATTAGGATCATTGCAAAAATTAAATTTATTTTATTTATTAAATGAAATTTCAATTTTTTCAATAACAATGCATAAAGTCGAATTAATTTGATTGAAATCGTGTTTATATGATCAAATGCATGCCGAAAACATGTGTCACACTTAGGTGCAAGCTATTAGGATCATTGCGAAAATTAAATTAATTTTATTTATTAAATGAAGCTTCTATTTTTTCAATAACAATGCATACAGTCGAATTAATTTCATTAAAATCATGTTTATATGATCAAATGAATGCCGAAAAAATGTGTCGCACTTAGGTGCAAGCTATTAGGATCATTGCAAAAATTAAATTTATTTTATTTATTAAATGAAATTTAAATTTTTTCAATAACAATGCATACAGTCGAATTAATTTCATTAAAATCATGTTTATATGATCAAATGAATGCCGAAAAAATGTGTCGCACTTAGGTGCAAGCTATTAGGATCATTGCAAAAATTAAATTTATTTTATTTATTAAATGAAATGTCAATTTTTTCAAAAACAATGCATAAAGTCGAATTAATTTGATTGAAATCGTTTTTATATGATCAAATGCATGCCGAAAACATATGTCACACTTAGGTGCAAGCTATTAGGATCATTGCAAAAATTAAATTTAATTTATTTATTGAATGAAATTTTAATTTTTTCAAAAAAAATGCATAAAGTCGAATTTATTTGATTGAAATCGTTTTTATATGATCAAATGCATGCCGAAAACATGTGTCGCACTTAGGTGCAAGCTATTAGGATTATTGCAAAAATTAAATTTAATTTATTTATTAAATGAAATTTCGATTTTTTCAATAACAATGCATACAGTCAAATTAATTTCATTAAAATCATGTTTATATGATCAAATGAATGCCGAAAAAATGTGTCGCACTTAGGTGCAAGCTATTAGGATCATTGCAAAAATTAAATTTATTTTATTTATTAAATGAAATGTCAATTTTTTCAAAAACAATGCATAAAGTCGAATTAATTTGATTGAAATCATATTTATATGATCAAATGCATGCCGAAAACGTGTGTCACTCTTAGGTGCAAGCTATTAGGATCATTGCAAAAATTAAATTTATTTTATTTATTAAATGAAATTTCAATTTTTTCAATAACAATGCATACAGTCGAATTAATTTGATTGAAATCGTGTTTATATGATCAAATGCATGCCGAATACATGTGTCACACTTAGGTGCAAGCTATTAGGATCATTGCAAAAATTAAATTAATTTTATTTATTAAATGAAGCTTCTATTTTTTCAATAACAATGCATAAAGTCTGATATATTTGATTCAAATCGTTTTTATATCATCAAATGCATGCCGAAAACAAGTGTCGCACTTAGGTGCAAGCTATTAGGATCATTGCAAAAATTAAATTTATTTTATCTATTAAATGAAATGTCAATTTTTTCAAAAACAATGCATAAAGTCGAATTAATTTGATTGAAATCATATTTATATGATCAAATGCATGCCGAAAACGTGTGTCACTCTTAGGTGCAAGCTATTAGGATCATTGCAAAAATTAAATTTATTTTATTTATTAAATGAAATTTCAATTTTTTCAATAACAATGCATACAGTCAAATTAATTTCATTAAAATCATGTTTATATGATCAAATGAATGCCGAAAAAATGTGTCGCACTTAGGTGCAAGCTATTAGGATCATTGCAAAAATTAAATTTATTTTATTTATTAAATGAAATGTCAATTTTTTCAAAAACAATGCATAAAGTCGAATTAATTTGATTGAAATCGTTTTTATATGATCAAATGCATGCCGAAAACATATGTCACACTTAGGTGCAAGCTATTAGGATCATTGCAAAAATTAAATTTAATTTATTTATTGAATGAAATTTTAATTTTTTCAAAAAAAATGCATAAAGTCGAATTTATTTGATTGAAATCGTTTTTATATGATCAAATGCATGCCGAAAACATGTGTCGCACTTAGGTGCAAGCTATTAGGATTATTGCAAAAATTAAATTTAATTTATTTATTAAATGAAATTTCGATTTTTTCAATAACAATGCATAAAGTTGGATATATTTGATTGAAATCGTGTTTATATGATCAAATGCATGCCGAAATTATGTGTCACACTTAGGTGCAAGCTATTGGGATCATTGGGAAAATTAAATTAATTTTTTTTATTAAATGAAATTTCGATTTTTTCAATAACAATGCATAAAGTTGGATATATTTGATTGAACTCGTGTTTATATTATCAAATGCATGCCGAAAACATGTGTCACTCTTAGGTGCAAGCTATTAGGATCATTGCAAAAATTAAATTTATTTTATTCATTAAATGAAATTTCAATTTTTTCAATAACAATGCATACAGTCGAATTAATTTCATTAAAATCATGTTTATATGATCAAATGAATGCCGAAAAAATGTGTCGCACTTAGGTGCAAGCTATTAGGATCATTGCAAAAATTAAATTTATTTTATTTATTAAATGAAATTTAAATTTTTTCAATAACAATGCATACAGTCGAATTAATTTCATTAAAATCATGTTTATATGATCAAATGAATGCCGAAAAAATGTGTCGCACTTAGGTGCAAGCTATTAGGATCATTGCAAAAATTAAATTTATTTTATTTATTAAATGAAATGTCAATTTTTTCAAAAACAATGCATAAAGTCGAATTAATTTGATTGAAATCGTGTTTATATGATCAAATGCATGCCGAAAACGTGTGTCACTCTTAGGTGCAAGCTATTAGGATCATTGCAAAAATTAAATTTATTTTATTTATTAAATGAAATTTCAATTTTTTCAATAACAATGCATACAGTCGAATTAATTTGATTGAAATCGTGTTTATATGATCAAATGCATGCCGAAAACATGTGTCACTCTTAGGTGCAAGCTATTAGGATCATTGCAAAAATTAAATTTATTTTATTTATTAAATGAAATTTCAATTTTTTCAATAACAATGCATACAGTCGAATTAATTTCATTAAAATCATGTTTATATGATCAAATGAATGCCGAAAAAATGTGTCGCACTTAGGTGCAAGCTATTAGGATCATTGCAAAAATTAAATTTATTTTATTTATTAAATGAAATTTCAATTTTTTCAATAACAATGCATACAGTCGAATTAATTTCATTAAAATCATGTTTATATAATCAAATGCATGCCGAAAACATGTGTCACTCTTAGGTGCAAGCTATTAGGATCATTGCAAAAATTAAATTTATTTTATTTATTAAATGAAATTTCAATTTTCTCAATAACAATGCATACAGTCGAATTAATTTCATTAAAATCATGTTTATATGATCAAATGAATGCCGAAAAAATGTGTCGCACTTAGGTGCAAGCTATTAGGATCATTGCAAAAATTAAATTTATTTTATTTATTAAATGAAATGTCAATTTTTTCAAAAACAATGCATAAAGTCGAATTAATTTGATTGAAATCGTGTTTATATGATCAAATGCATGCCGAAAACATGTGTCACACTTAGGTGCAAGCTATTAGGATCATTGCGAAAATTAAATTAATTTTATTTATTAAATGAAATTTCTATTATTTCAATAACAATGCATAAAGTTGGATATATTTGATTGAAATCGTGTTTATATGATCAAATGCATGCCGAAAACATGTGTCACACTTAGGTGCAAGCTATTGGGATCATTGCGAAAATTAAATTAATTTTTTTTATTAAATGAAATTTCGATTTTTTCAATAACAATGCATAAAGTCGAATTTATTTGATTGAAATTGTTTTTGTATGATCAAATGCATGCCGAAAACATGTGTCGTACTTAGGTGCAAGCTATTAGGATTATTGCAAAAATTTTATTTAATTTTTTTATTAAATGAAATGTCAATTTTTTCAAAAACAATGCATAAAGTCGAATTAATTTGATTGAAATCAAGTTTAAATGATCAAATGCATGCCGAAAACATGTGTCACACTTAGGAGCAATCTATTAGGATCATTGCAAAAATTAAATTAATTTTATTTATTAAGTGGAATTTCAATTTTTTCAATAACAATGCATAAAGTCAAATTTATTTGATTGAAATCATGTTTAAATGATTAAATGTGTGCCTAAGACATGTGTCGCACTTAGGTGCAAGCTATAAGGATCAATGCAAAAATTAAATTTATTTTATTTATAAAATGGAATTTCAATTTTTTCAATAACAATGCATAAAGTCGAATTAATTTGATTGAAATCAAGTTTAAATGATCAAATGAATGCCGAAAACATTTGTCGCACTTAGGTGCAAGCTATTAGGATCATTGCAAAAATTAAATTTATTTTATTTATTAAATTTAATTTCAATTTTACAATAACAATGCATAAAGTCGAATTTATTTGATTAAAATCAAGTTTAAATGATCAAATGCATGCCGAAAACATGTGTCGCACTTAGGTGCAAGCTATTGGGTTCATTGCAAAAATTAAATTTATTTTATTTATTAAATGAAATTTCAATTTTTTCAATAACAATGCATAAAGTCGAATTAATTTGATTGAAATCGTGTTCAGATGATCAAATGCATGCCAAAACCATGTGTCACACTCAGGTGCAAGCTATTGGGATCATTGCAAAAATTAAATTTATTTTATTTATTAAATGAAATTTCAATTTTTTCAATAACAATGCATAAAGTCGAATTAATTTGATTGAAATCGTGTTCAGATGATCAAATGCATGCCAAAAACATGTGTCACACTTAGGAGCAAGCTATTAGGATCATTGCAAAAATTAAATTAATTTTATTTATTAAGTGGAATTTCAATTTTTTCAATAACAATGCATAAAGTCGAATTTATTTGATTGAAATCATGTTTAAATGATTAAATGTATGCCTAAAACCTGTGTCGCACTTAGGTGCAAGCTATAAGGATCAATGCAAAAATTAAATTTATTTTATTTATTAAATGGAATTTCAATTTTTTCAATAACAATGCATAAAGTCGAATTAATTTGATTGAAATCAAGTTTAAATAATCAAATGCATGCCGAAAACATGTGTCGCACTTAGGTGCAAGCTATTGGGATCATTGCAAAAATTAAATTTTATTTTATTTATTAAATGAAATTTCAATTTTTTCAATAACAATCCATAAAGTCGAATTAATTTGATTGAAATCGTGTTTAAATGATCAAATGCATGCCAAAAATATGTGTCACACTTAGGTGCAAGCTATTAGGATCATTGCAAAAATTAAATTTATTTTATTTATTGAATGAAATTTCAATTTTTACAATAACAATCCATAAAGTCGAATTAATTTGATTGAAATCGTGTTTATATGATCAAATGCATGCCGAAAACATGTGTCGCACTTAGGTGCAAGCTATTGGGATCATTGCAAAAATTAAATTTATTTTATTTATTAAATGAAATTTCAATGTTTTCAATAACAATCCATAAAGTCGAATTAATTTGATTGAAATCGTGTTCAGATGATCAAATGCATGCCGAAAACATCTGTCACACTTAGGTGCAAGCTATTAGGATCATTGCAAAAATTAAATTTATTTTATTTATTAGATGTAATTTCAATTTTACAATAACAATGCATAAGGTCGAATTTATTTGATTAAAATCAAGTTTAAATGATTAAATGCATGCCGAAAACATGTGTCACACTTAGGAGCAAGCTATAGGGATCATTGCAAAAATTAAATTAATTTTATTTATTTAGTGGAATTTCAATTTTTTCAATAACAATGCATAAAGTCGAAATCATGTTTAAATAATTAAATGTATGCCCAAAACATGTGTCGCACTTAGGTGCAAGCTATAAGGATCATTGCAAAAATTAAATTTATTTTATTTATTAAATGGAATTTCAATTTTTTCAATAACAATGCATAAAGTCGAATTTATTTGATTAAAATCATGTTTATATGATCAAATGAATGCCGAAAACATTTGTCGCACTTAGGTGCAAGCTATTAGGATCATTGCAAAAATTAAATTTATTTTATTGATTGAATGAAATTTCAATTTTTTCAAAAACATTGCATAAAGTCGAATTAATTTGATTGAAATCGTGTTTAGATGATCAAATGCATGCCGAAAACATGTGTCACACTTAGGTGCAAGCTACTAGGATCATTGCACAAATTAAATTTATTTTATTTATTAAATGTAATTTCAATTTTACAATAACAATGCATAAAGTCGAATTTATTTGATTAAAATCAAGTTTAAATGATCAAATGCATGCCGAAAACATGTGTCGCACTTAGGTGCAAGCTGTTAGGATCATTGCATAAATTAAATTTATTTTATTTATTAAATGAAATTTCAATTTTTTCAAAAACAATGCATAAAGTCGGATATATTTGATTGAAATCGTGTTTAGATGATCAAATGCATGCCGAAAACATGTGTCACACTTAGGTGCAAGCTATTAGGATCATTGCAAAAATTAAATTTATTTTATTTATTAAATGAAATTTCAATTTTTTCAATAACAATGCATAAAGTCGAATTAATTAGATTGAAATCGTGTTCAGAGGATCAAATGCATGCCAAAAACATGTGTCACACTTAGGTGCAAGCTATTGGGATCATTGCAAAAATTAAATTTATTTTATTTATTAAATGATATTTCAATTTTTTCAATAACAATGCATAAAGTCGAATTAATTTGATTGAAATCGCGTTCAGATGATCAAATGCATGCCAAAAACATGTGTCACACTTAGGTGCAAGCTATTAGGATCATTGCAAAAATTAAATTTATTTTATTTATTAAATGTAATTTCAATTTTTTCAATAACAATGCATAAAGTCGAATTAATTTGATTGAAATCAAGTTTAAATGATCAAATGCATGCTGAAAACATGTGTCACATTTATGAGCAAGCTATTAGGATCATTGCAAAAATTAAATAATTTTATTTATTAAGTGGAATTTCAATTTTTTCAATAACAATGCATAAAGTCGAATTAATTTGATTAAAATCAAGTTTAAATGATCAAATGCATGCCGAAAACATGTGTCGCACTTAGGTACAAGCTATTGGGATCATTGCAAAAATTAAATTTATTTTATTTATTAAATGAAATGTCAATTTTTTCAAAAACAATGCATCAAGTCGAATTAATTTGATTGAAATCGTGTTTAAATGATCAAATGCATGCCGAAAACATGTGTCACACTTAGGTGCAAGCTATTAGGATCATTGCAAAAATTAAATTTACTTTATTTATTGAATGAAATTTCAATTTTTTCAATAACAATCCATAAAGTCGAATTAATTTGATTGAAATCGTGTTTATATGATCAAATGTATGCCGAAAACATGTGTCGCACTTAGGTGCAAGCTATTAGGATCATTGCAAAAATTAAATTTATTTTATTTATTCAATGTAATTTCAATTTTACAATAACAATGCATAAAGTCGAATTTATTTGATTAAAATCAAGTTTAAATGATCAAATGCATGCCGAAAACATGTGTCGCACTTAGGTGCAAGCTATTGGGATTATTGCAAAAATTAAATTAAATTTATTTATTAATTGAAATGTCAATTTTTTCAAAAACAATGCATAAAGTCGAATTAATTTAATTGAAATCGTGTTCAGATGATCAAATGCATGCCGAAAACATTTGTCACACTTAGGTGCAAGCTATTAGGATCATTGCGAAAATTAAATTAATTTTATTTATTAAGTGGAGTTTCAATTTTTTCAATAACAATGCATAAAGTCGAATTTATTTGATAGAAATCGTTTTTATATAATCAAATGCATGCCGAAAACATGTGTCACACTTAGGAGCAAGCTATTAGGATCATTGCAAAAATTAAATTTATTTTATTTATTAAATGTAATTTCAATTTTTTCAATAACAATGCATAAAGTCGAATTAATTTGACTGAAATCAAGTTTAAATGATCAAATGCATGCCGAAAACATGTGTCACACTTAGGAGCAAGCTATTAGGATCATTGCAAAAATTAAATTTATTTTATTTATTAAATGTAAATTTGATTGAAATCGTGTTTATATCATCAAATGCATGCCGAAAACATGTGTCACTCTTAGGTGCAAGCTATTAGGATCATTGCAAAAAATTAATTTAGTTTATTTATTGAATGAAATGTCAACTTTTTCAAAAACAATGCATAAAGTCGAATTAATTTGATTGAAATCGTTTTTATATGATCAAATGCATGCCGAAAACATGTGTCACACTTAGGTGCAAGCTATTAGGATCATTGCAAAAATTAAATTTATTTTATTTATTGAATGAAATGTCAATTTTTTCAAAAACAATGCATAAAGTCGAATTAATTTGATAGAAATCGTTTTTATATAATCAAATGCATGCCGAAAACATGTGTCACACTTAGGAGCAAGCTATTAGGATCATTGCAAAAATTAAATTTATTTTATTTATTAAATGTAATTTCAATTTTTTCAATAACAATGCATAAAGTCGAATTAATTTGACTGAAATCAAGTTTAAATGATCAAATGCATGCCGAAAACATGTGTCACACTTAGGAGCAAGCTATTAGGATCATTGCAAAAATTAAATTTATTTTATTTATTAAATGTAATTTCAATTTTTTCAATAACAATGCATAAAGTCGAATTAATTTGACTGAAATCAAGTTTAAATGATCAAATGCATGCCGAAAACATGTGTCACACTTAGGAGCAAGCTATTAGGATCATTGCAAAAATTAAATTTATTTTATTTATTAAATGTAAATTTGATTGAAATCGTGTTTATATCATCAAATGCATGCCGAAAACATGTGTCACTCTTAGGTGCAAGCTATTAGGATCATTGCAAAAATTAAATTTAGTTTATTTATTGAATGAAATGTCAACTTTTTCAAAAACAATGCATAAAGTCGAATTAATTTGATTGAAATCGTTTTTATATGATCAAATGCATGCCGAAAACATGTGTCACACTTAGGTGCAAGCTATTAGGATCATTGCAAAAATTAAATTTAATTTATTTATTGAATGAAATTTCAATTTTTTCAAAAAAAATGCATAAAGTCAAATTTATTTGATTGAAATCGTTTTTATATGATCAAATGCATGCCGAAAACTTGTGTCGCACTTAGGTGCAAGCTATTAGGATTATTGCAAAAATTAAATTTAATTTATTTATTAAATGAAATTTCTATTTTTTCAATAACAATGCATAAAGTCTGATATATTTGATTCAAATCGTTTTTATATCATCAAATGCATGCCGAAAACATGTGTCACTCTTAGGTGCAAGCTATTAGGATCATTGCAAAAATTAAATTTATTTTATTTATTAAATGAAATTTCAATTTTTTCAATAACAATGCATACAGTCGAATTAATTTGATTGAAATCGTGTTTATATGATCAAATGAATGCCGAAAACATGTGTCACTCTTAGGTGCAAGCTATTAGGATCATTGCAAAAATTAAATTTAGTTTATTTATTGAATGAAATGTCAATTTTTTCAAAAACAATGTATAAAGTCGAATTAATTTGATTGAAATCGTGTTTATATGATCAAATGCATGCCGAAAACATGTGTCACACTTAGGTGCAAGCTATTAGGATCATTGCGAAAATTAAATAAAAATTTATTTATTAAATGAAATTTCTATTTTTTCAATAACAATGCATAAAGTTGGATATATTTGATTGAAATCGTTTTTATATGATCAAATGCATGCCGAAAACATGTGTCACACTTAGGTGCAAGCTATTAGGATCAATGCAAAAATTAAATTTATTTTATTTATTGAATGAAATGTCAATTTTTTCAAAAACAATGCATAAAGACGAATTAATTTGATTAAAATCTTTTTTATTTGATCAAATGCATGCCGAAAACATGTGTCACACTTAGGTGCAAGCTATTAGGATTATTGCAAAAATTAAATTTAATTTATTTATTAAATGAAATTTCGATTTTTTCAATAACAATGCATAAAGTTGGATATATTTGATTGAAATCGTGTTTATATCATCAAATGCATGCCGAAAACATGTGTCACTCTTAGGTGCAAGCTATTAGGATCATTGCAAAAATTAAATTTATTTTATTTATTAAATGAAATTTCAATTTTATCAATAACAATGCATACAGTCGAATTAATTTGAATAAAATCATGTTTATATGATCAAATGAATGCCGAAAACATGTGTCGCACTTAGGTGCAAGCTATTGGGATCATTGCAAAAATTAAATTTATTTTATTTATTAAATGAAATGTCAATTTTTTCAAAAACAATGCATAAAGTCGAATAAATTTGATTGAAATCGTGTTTATATAATCAAATGCATTCCGAAAACATGTGTCACACCTAGGTGCAAGCTATTAGGATCATTGCGAAAATTAAATTAATTTTATTTATTAAATGAAATTTCTATTTTTTCAATAACAATGCATAAAGTTGGATATATTTGATTGAAATCGTGTTTATATGACCAAATTCATGCCGAAAACTTGTGTCTCACTTAGGTGCAAGCTATTAGGATCATTGCAAAAATTAAATTTAGTTTATTTATTGAATGAAATGTCAACTTTTTCAAAAACAATGCATAAAGTCGAATTAATTTGATTGAAATCGTTTTTATATGATCAAATGCATGCCGAAAACATGTGTCACACTTAGGTGCAAGCTATTAGGATCATTGCAAAAATTAAATTAAATTTATTTATTGAATGAAATTTCAATTTTTTCAAAAAAAATGCATAAAGTCAAATTTATTTGATTGAAATCGTTTTTATATGATCAAATGCATGCCGAAAACTTGTGTCGCACTTAGGTGCAAGCTATTAGGATTATTGCAAAAATTAAATTTAATTTATTTATTAAATGAAATTTCTATTTTTTCAATAACAATGCATAAAGTCTGATATATTTGATTCAAATCGTTTTTATATCATCAAATGCATGCCGAAAACATGTGTCACTCTTAGGTGCAAGCTATTAGGATCATTGCAAAAATTAAATTTATTTTATTTATTAAATGAAATTTCAATTTTTTCAATAACAATGCATACAGTCGAATTAATTTGATTAAAATCATGTTTATATGATCAAATGAATGCCGAAAACATGTGTCGCACTTAGGTGCAAGCTATTAGGATCATTGCAAAAATTAAATTTAGTTTATTTATTTAATGAAATGTCAATTTTTTCAAAAACAATGCATAAAGTCGAATTAATTTGATTGAAATCGTGTTTATATGATCAAATGCATGCCGAAAACATGTGTCACACTTAGGTGCCAGCTATTAGGATCATTGCGACAATTAAATTAATTTTATTTATTAAATGAAATTTCTATTTTTTCAATAACAATGCATAAAGTTGGATATATTTGATTGAAATCGTGTTTATATGATCAAATTCATGCCGAAAACTTGTGTCTCACTTAGGTGCAAGCTATTAGGATCATTGCAAAAATTAAATTTATTTTATTTATTAAATGAAATTTCAATTTTTTCAATAACAATGCACACAGTCGAATTAATTTGATTGAAATCGTGTTTATATGATCAAATGCATGCCGAAAACATGTGTCACACTTAGGTGCAAGCTATTAGGATCATTGCGAAAATTAAATTAATTTTATTTATTAAATGAAATTTCTATTTTTTCAATAACAATGCATAAAGTTGGATATATTTGATTGAAATCGTGTTTATATGATCAAATGCATGCCGAAAACTTGTGTCGCACTTAGGTGCAAGCTATTAGGATTATTGCAAAAATTAAATTTAATTTATTTATTAAATGAAATTTCTATTTTTTCAATAACAATGCATAAAGTTGGATATATTTGATTAAAATCGTTTTTATATCATCAAATGCATGCCGAAAACCAGTGTCACTCTTAGGTGCAAGCTATTAGGATCATTGCAAAAATTAAATTTATTTTATTTATTAAATGAAATGTCAATTTTTTCAAAAACAATGCATAAAGTCGAATTAATTTGATTGAAATCGTGTTTATATGATCAAATGCATGCCGAAAACATGTGTCACACTTAGGTGCAAGCTATTAGGATCATTGCAAAAATTAAATTAATTTTATTTATTAAATGAAGCTTCTATTTTTTCAATAACAATGCATAAAGTCTGATATATTTGATTCAAATCGTTTTTATATCATCAAATGCATGCCGAAAACATGTGTCACTCTTAGGTGCAAGCTATTAGGATCATTGCAAAAATTAAATTTAATTTATTTATTAAATGAAATTTCAATTTCTTCAATAACAATGCATACAGTCGAATTAATTTGATTAAAATCATGTTTATATGATCAAATGAATGCCGAAAACAAGTGTCGCACTTAGGTGCAAGCTATTAGGATCATTGCAAAAATTAAATTTATTTTATTTATTAAATGAAATGTCAATTTTTTCAAAAACAATGCATAAAGTCGAATTAATTTGATTGAAATCATATTTATATGATCAAATGCATGCCGAAAACATGTGTCACACTTAGGAGCAATCTATTAGGATCATTGCAAAAATTAAATTAATTTTATTTATTAAGTGGAATTTCAATTTTTTCAATAACAATGCATAAAGTCAAATTTATTTGATTGAAATCATGTTTAAATGATTAAATGTATGCCTAAAACATGTGTCGCACTTAGGTGCAAGCTATTAGGATCATTGCAAAAATTAAATTTATTTTATTTATTAAATGAAATGTCAATTTTTTCAAAAACAATGCATAAAGTCGAATTAATTTGATTGAAATCGTGTTTATATGATCAAATGCATGCCGAAAACATGTGTCACACTTAGGTGCAAGCTATTAGGATCATTGCAAAAATTAAATTAATTTTATTTATTAAATGAAGCTTCTATTTTTTCAATAACAATGCATAAAGTCTGATATATTTGATTCAAATCGTTTTTATATCATCAAATGCATGCCGAAAACATGTGTCACTCTTAGGTGCAAGCTATTAGGATCATTGCAAAAATTAAATTTATTTTATTTATTAAATGAAATGTCAATTTTTTCAAAAACAATGCATAAAGTCGAATTAATTTGATTGAAATCGTGTTTATATGATCAAATGCATGCCTAAAACATGTGTCGCACTTAGGTGCAAGCTATTAGGATCATTGCAAAAATTAAATTTATTTTATTTATTAAATGAAATGTCAATTTTTTCAAGAACAATGCATAAAGTCGAATTAATTTGATTGAAATCGTGTTTATATGATCAAATGCATGCCGAAACATGTGTCACACTTAGGTGCAAGCCATTAGGATCATTGCAAAAATTAAATTTAATTTATTTATTGAATGAAATTTCAATTTTTTCAAAAAAAATGCATAAAGTCAAATTAATTTGATTGAAATCATATTTATATGATCAAATGCATGCCGAAAACATGTGTCACACTTAGGAGCAATCTATTAGGATCATTGCAAAAATTAAATTAATTTTATTTATTAAGTGGAATTTCAATTTTTTCAATAACAATGCATAAAGTCAAATTTATTTGATTGAAATCATGTTTAAATGATTAAATGTATGCCTAAAACATGTGTCGCACTTAGGTGCAAGCTATTAGGATCATTGCAAAAATTAAATTTATTTTATTTATTAAATGAAATGTCAATTTTTTCAAAAACAATGCATAAAGTCGAATTAATTTGATTGAAATCGTGTTTATATGATCAAATGCATGCCGAAAACATGTGTCACACTTAGGTGCAAGCTATTAGGATCATTGCAAAAATTAAATTAATTTTATTTATTAAATGAAGCTTCTATTTTTTCAATAACAATGCATAAAGTCTGATATATTTGATTCAAATCGTTTTTATATCATCAAATGCATGCCGAAAACATGTGTCACTCTTAGGTGCAAGCTATTAGGATCATTGCAAAAATTAAATTTAATTTATTTATTAATTGAAATTTCAATTTCTTCAATAACAATGCATACAGTCGAATTAATTTGATTGAAATCGTGTTTAGATGATCAAATGCATGCCGAAAACATGTGTCACACTTAGGTGCAAGCTACTAGGATCATTGCACAAATTAAATTTATTTTATTTATTAAATGTAATTTCAATTTTACAATAACAATGCATAAAGTCGAATTTATTTGATTAAAATCAAGTTTAAATGATCAAATGCATGCCGAAAACATGTGTCGCACTTAGGTGCAAGCTGTTAGGATCATTGCATAAATTAAATTTATTTTATTTATTAAATGAAATTTCAATTTTTTCAAAAACAATGCATAAAGTCGGATATATTTGATTGAGATCGTGTTTAGATGATCAGATGCATGCCGAAAACATGTGTCACACTTAGGTGCAAGCTATTAGGATCATTGCAAAAATTAAATTTATTTTATTTATTAAATGAAATTTCAATTTTTTCAATAACAATGCATAAAGTCGAATTAATTAGATTGAAATCGTGTTCAGATGATCAAATGCATGCCAAAAACATGTGTCACACTTAGGTGCAAGCTATTGGGATCATTGCAAAAATTAAATTTATTTTATTTATTAAATGATATTTCAATTTTTTCAATAACAATGCATAAAGTCGAATTAATTTGATTGAAATCGCGTTCAGATGATCAAATGCATGCCAAAAACATGTGTCACACTTAGGTGCAAGCTATTGGGATAATTGCAAAAATTAAATTTATTTTATTTATTAAATGTAATTTCAATTTTTTCAATAACAATGCATAAAGTCGAATTAATTTGATTGAAATCAAGTTTAAATGATCAAATGCATGCTGAAAACATGTGTCACATTTATGAGCAAGCTATTAGGATCATTGCAAAAATTAAATAATTTTATTTATTAAGTGGAATTTCAATTTTTTCAATAACAATGCATAAAGTCGAATTAATTTGATTAAAATCAAGTTTAAATGATCAAATGCATGCCGAAAACAAACATGTGTCGCACTTAGGTACAAGCTATTGGGATCATTGCAAAAATTAAATTTATTTTATTTATTAAATGGAATTTCAATTTTTTCAATAACAATGCATAAAGTCGAATTTATTTGAATAAAATCATGTTTATATGATCAAATGAATGCCGGAAACATGTGTCGCACTCAGGAGCAAGCTATTAGGATCATTGCGAAAATTAAATTTAATTTATTTATTGAATGAAATTACAATTTTTTCAAAAACAATGCATAAAGTCGCATTAATTTGATTGAAATCGTTTTGTTATGATCAAATGCATGCCGAAGACATGTGTCACACTTAGGTGCAAGCTATTAGGATCATTGCAAAAATTAAATTTAATTTATTGAATGAAATTTCAATTTTTTCAAAAACAATGCATAAAGTCGAATTTATTTGATTGAAATCGTTTTTAAATGATCAAATGCATGCCGAAAACATGTGTCGCACTTAGGTGCAAGCTATTAGGATTATTGCAAAAATTAAATTAAATTTATTTATTAAATGAAATTTCGATTTTTCCAATAACAATGCATAAAGTTGGATATATTTGATTGAAATCGTGTTTATATGATCAAATGCATACCGTAAACATGTGTCACACTTAGGTGCAAGCTATTAGGATCATTGCAAAAATTAAATTTATTTTATTTATTGAATGAAATGTCAATTTTTTCAAAAACAATGCATAAAGTCGAATTAATTTGATAGAAATCGTTTTTATATAATCAAATGCATGCCGAAAACATGTGTCACACTTAGGAGCAAGCTATTAGGATCATTGCAAAAATTAAATTTATTTTATTTATTAAATGTAATTTCAATTTTTTCAATAACAATGCATAAAGTCGAATTAATTTGATTGAAATCAAGTTTAAATGATCAAATGCATGCCGAAAACATGTGTCACACTTAGGAGCAAGCTATTAGGATCATTGCAAAAATTAAATTTATTTTATTTATTAAATGTAAATTTGATTGAAATCGTGTTTATATCATCAAATGCATGCCGAAAACATGTGTCACTCTTAGGTGCAAGCTATTAGGATCATTGCAAAAATTAAATTTAGTTTATTTATTGAATGAAATGTCAACTTTTTCAAAAACAATGCATAAAGTCGAATTAATTTGATTGAAATCGTTTTTATATGATCAAATGCATGCCGAAAACATGTGTCACACTTAGGTGCAAGCTATTAGGATCATTGCAAAAATTAAATTTAATTTATTTATTGAATGAAATTTCAATTTTTTCAAAAAAAATGCATAAAGTCAAATTTATTTGATTGAAATCGTTTTTATATGATCAAATGCATGCCGAAAACTTGTGTCGCACTTAGGTGCAAGCTATTAGGATTATTGCAAAAATTAAATTTAATTTATTTATTAAATGAAATTTCTATTTTTTCAATAACAATGCATAAAGTCTGATATATTTGATTCAAATCGTTTTTATATCATCAAATGCATGCCGAAAACATGTGTCACTCTTAGGTGCAAGCTATTAGGATCATTGCAAAAATTAAATTTATTTTATTTATTAAATGAAATTTCAATTTTTTCAATAACAATGCATACAGTCGAATTAATTTGATTAAAATCATATTTATATGATCAAATGAATGCCGAAAACATGTGTCACTCTTAGGTGCAAGCTATTAGGATCATTGCAAAAATTAAATTTAGTTTATTTATTGAATGAAATGTCAATTTTTTCAAAAACAATGTATAAAGTCGAATTAATTTGATTGAAATCGTGTTTATATGATCAAATGCATGCCGAAAACATGTGTCACACTTAGGTGCAAGCTATTAGGATCATTGCGAAAATTAAATAAATTTTATTTATTAAATGAAATTTCTATTTTTTCAATAACAATGCATAAAGTTGGATATATTTGATTGAAATCGTTTTTATATGATCAAATGCATGCCGAAAATATGTGTCACACTTAGGTGCAAGCTATTAGGATCAATGCAAAAATTAAATTTATTTTATTTATTGAATGAAATGTCAATTTTTTCAAAAACAATGCATAAAGACGAATTAATTTGATTAAAATCTTTTTTATTTGATCAAATGCATGCCGAAAACATGTGTCACACTTAGGTGCAAGCTATTAGGATTATTGCAAAAATTAAATTTATTTTATTTATTAAATGAAATTTCAATTTTTTCAATAACAATGCATAAAGTTGGATATATTTGATTGAAATCGTGTTTATATTATCAAATGCATGCCGAAAACATGTGTCACTCTTAGGTGCAAGCTATTAGGATCATTGCAAAAATTAAATTTATTTTATTTATTAAATGAAATTTCAATTTTATCAATAACAATGCATACAGTCGAATTAATTTGAATAAAATCATGTTTATATGATCAAATGAATGCCGAAAACATGTGTCGCACTTAGGTGCAAGCTATTGGGATCATTGCAAAAATTAAATTTATTTTATTTATTAAATGAAATGTCAATTTTTTCAAAAACAATGCATAAAGTCGAATAAATTTGATTGAAATCGTGTTTATATAATCAAATGCATGCCGAAAACATGTGTCACACCTAGGTGCAAGCTATTAGGATCATTGCGAAAATTAAATTAATTTTATTTATTAAATGAAATTTCTATTTTTTCAATAACAATGCATAAAGTTGGATAAATTTGATTGAAATCGTGTTTATATGATCAAATTCATGCCGAAAACTTGTGTCTCACTTAGGTGCAAGCTATTAGGATCATTGCAAAAATTAAATTTAGTTTATTTATTGAATGAAATGTCAACTTTTTCAAAAACAATGCATAAAGTCGAATTAATTTGATTGAAATCGTTTTTATATGATCAAATGCATGCCGAAAACATGTGTCACACTTAGGTGCAAGCTATTAGGATCATTGCAAAAATTAAATTAAATTTATTTATTGAATGAAATTTCAATTTTTTCAAAAAAAATGCATAAAGTCAAATTTATTTGATTGAAATCGTTTTTATATGATCAAATGCATGCCGAAAACTTGTGTCGCACTTAGATGCAAGCTATTAGGATTATTGCAAAAATTAAATTTAATTTATTTATTAAATGAAATTTCTATTTTTTCAATAACAATGCATAAAGTCTGATATATTTGATTCAAATCGTTTTTATATCATCAAATGCATGCCGAAAACATGTGTCACTCTTAGGTGCAAGCTATTAGGATCATTGCAAAAATTAAATTTATTTTATTTATTAAATGAAATTTCAATTTTTTCAATAACAATGCATACAGTCGAATTAATTTGATTAAAATCATGTTTATATGATCAAATGAATGCCGAAAACATGTGTCGCACTTAGGTGCAAGCTATTAGGATCATTGCAAAAATTAAATTTAGTTTATTTATTGAATGAAATGTCAATTTTTTCAAAAACAATGCATAAAGTCGAATTAATTTGATTGAAATCGTGTTTATATGATCAAATGCATGCCGAAAACATGTGTCACACTTAGGTGCAAGCTATTAGGATCATTGCGACAATTAAATTAATTTTATTTATTAAATGAAATTTCTATTTTTTCAATAACAATGCATAAAGTTAAATATATTTGATTGAAATCGTGTTTATATGATCAAATTCATGCCGAAAACTTGTGTCTCACTTAGGTGCAAGCTATTAGGATCATTGCAAAAATTAAATTTATTTTATTTATTGAATGAAATGTCAATTTTTTCAAAAACAATGCATAAAGTCGAATTAATTTGATTGAAATCGTTTTTATATGATCAAATGCTTGCCCAAAACATATGTCACACTTAGGTGCAAGCTATTAGGATCATTGCAAAAATTAAATTTAATTTATTTATTGAATGAAATTTTAATTTTTTCAAAAAAAATGCATAAAGTCGAATTTATTTGATTGAAATCGTTTTTATTTGATCAAATGCATGCCGAAAACATGTGTCGCACTTAGGTGCAAGCTATTAGGATTATTGCAAAAATTAAATTTAATTTATTTATTGAATGAAATTTCAATTTTTTCAAAAAAAATGCATTAAGTCAAATTTATTTGATTGAAATCGTTTTTATATGATCAAATGCATGCCGAAAACATGTGTCACACTTAGGTGCAAGCTATTAGGATCATTGCAAAAATTAAATTAAATTTATTTATTGAATGAAATTTCAATTTTTTCAAAAAAAATGCATAAAGTCAAATTTATTTGATTGAAATCGTTTTTATATGATCAAATGCATGCCGAAAACTTGTGTCGCACTTAGGTGCAAGCTATTAGGATTATTGCAAAAATTAAATTTAATTTATTTATTAAATGAAATTTCTATTTTTTCAATAACAATGCATAAAGTCTGATATATTTGATTCAAATCGTTTTTATATCATCAAATGCATGCCGAAAACATGTGTCACTCTTAGGTGCAAGCTATTAGGATCATTGCAAAAATTAAATTTATTTTATTTATTAAATGAAATTTCAATTTTTTCAATAACAATGCATACAGTCGAATTAATTTGATTAAAATCATGTTTATATGATCAAATGAATGCCGAAAACATGTGTCGCACTTAGGTGCAAGCTATTAGGATCATTGCAAAAATTAAATTTAGTTTATTTATTGAATGAAATGTCAATTTTTTCAAAAACAATGCATAAAGTCGAATTAATTTGATTGAAATCGTGTTTATATGATCAAATGCATGCCGAAAACATGTGTCACACTTAGGTGCAAGCTATTAGGATCATTGCGACAATTAAATTAATTTTATTTATTAAATGAAATTTCTATTTTTTCAATAACAATGCATAAAGTTGGATATATTTGATTGAAATCGTGTTTATATGATCAAATTCATGCCGAAAACTTGTGTCTCACTTAGGTGCAAGCTATTAGGATCATTGCAAAAATTAAATTTATTTTATTTATTGAATGAAATGTCAATTTTTTCAAAAACAATGCATAAAGTCGAATTAATTTGATTGAAATCGTTTTTATATGATCAAATGCTTGCCCAAAACATATGTCACACTTAGGTGCAAGCTATTAGGATCATTGCAAAAATTAAATTTAATTTATTTATTGAATGAAATTTTAATTTTTTCAAAAAAAATGCATAAAGTCGAATTTATTTGATTGAAATCGTTTTTATTTGATCAAATGCATGCCGAAAACATGTGTCGCACTTAGGTGCAAGCTATTAGGATTATTGCAAAAATTAAATTTAATTTATTTATTGAATGAAATTTCAATTTTTTCAAAAAAAATGCATAAAGTCAAATTTATTTGATTGAAATCGTTTTTATATGATCAAATGCATGCCGAAAACTTGTGTCGCACTTAGGTGCAAGCTATTAGGATTATTGCAAAAATTAAATTTAATTTATTTATTAAATGAAATTTCGATTTTTTCAATAACAATGCATAAAGTTAGATATATTTGATTGAAATCGTGTTTATATCATCAAATGCATGCCGAAAACACGTGTCACTCTTAGGTGCAAGCTATTAGGATCATTGCAAAAATTAAATTTATTTTATTTATTAAATGAAATTTCAATTTTTTCAATAACAATGCACACAGTCGAATTAATTTGATTGAAATCGTGTTTATATGATCAAATGCATGCCGAAAACATGTTTCACACTTAGGTGCAAGCTATTAGGATCATTGCGAAAATTAAATTAATTTTATTTATTAAATGAAATTTCTATTTTTTCAATAACAATGCATAAAGTTGGATATATTTGATTGAAATCGTGTTTATATGATCAAATGCATGCCGAAAACTTGTGTCACACTTAGGTGCAAGCTATTAGGATCATTGCGAAAATTAAATTTAATTTATTTATTGAATGAAATTTCAATTTTTTAAAAAAAATGCATAAAGTCAAATTTATTTGATTGAAATCGTTTTTATATGATCAAATGCATGCCGAAAACTTGTGTCGCACTTAGGTGCAAGCTATTAGGATTATTGCAAAAATTAAATTTAATTTATTTATTAAATGAAATTTCTATTTTTTCAATAACAATGCATAAAGTTGGATATATTTGATTAAAATCGTTTTTATATCATCAAATGCATGCCGAAAACCAGTGTCACTCTTAGGTGCAAGCTATTAGGATCATTGCAAAAATTAAATTTATTTTATTTATTAAATGAAATGTCAATTTTTTCAAAAACAATGCATAAAGTCGAATTAATTTGATTGAAATCGTGTTTATATGATCAAATGCATGCCGAAAACATGTGTCACACTTAGGTGCAAGCTATTAGGATCATTGCAAAAATTAAATTAATTTTATTTATTAAATGAAGCTTCTATTTTTTCAATAACAATGCATAAAGTCTGATATATTTGATTTAAATCGTTTTTATATCATCAAATGCATGCCGAAAACATGTGTCACTCTTAGGTGCAAGCTATTAGGATCATTGCAAAAATTAAATTTAATTTATTTATTAAATGAAATTTCAATTTCTTCAATAACAATGCATACAGTCGAATTAATTTGATTAAAATCATGTTTATATGATCAAATGAATGCCGAAAACAAGTGTCGCACTTAGGTGCAAGCTATTAGGATCATTGCAAAAATTAAATTTATTTTATTTATTAAATGAAATGTCAATTTTTTCAAAAACAATGCATAAAGTCGAATTAATTTGATTGAAATCATATTTATATGATCAAATGCATGCCGAAAACATGTGTCACACTTAGGAGCAATCTATTAGGATCATTGCAAAAATTAAATTAATTTTATTTATTAAGTGGAATTTCAATTTTTTCAATAACAATGCATAAAGTCAAATTTATTTGATTGAAATCATGTTTAAATGATTAAATGTATGCCTAAAACATGTGTCGCACTTAGGTGCAAGCTATTAGGATCATTGCAAAAATTAAATTTATTTTATTTATTAAATGAAATGTCAATTTTTTCAAGAACAATGCATAAAGTCGAATTAATTTGATTGAAATCGTGTTTATATGATCAAATGCATGCCGAAACATGTGTCACACTTAGGTGCAAGCCATTAGGATCATTGCAAAAATTAAATTTAATTTATTTATTGAATGAAATTTCAATTTTTTCAAAAAAAATGCATAAAGTCAAATTAATTTGATTGAAATCATATTTATATGATCAAATGCATGCCGAAAACATGTGTCACACTTAGGAGCAATCTATTAGGATCATTGCAAAAATTAAATTAATTTTATTTATTAAGTGGAATTTCAATTTTTTCAATAACAATGCATAAAGTCAAATTTAATTGATTGAAATCATGTTTAAATGATTAAATGTATGCCTAAAACATGTGTCGCACTTAGGTGCAAGCTATTAGGATCATTGCAAAAATTAAATTTATTTTATTTATTAAATGAAATGTCAATTTTTTCAAAAACAATGCATAAAGTCGAATTAATTTTATTGAAATCGTGTTTATATGATCAAATGCATGCCGAAAACATGTGTCACACTTAGGTGCAAGCTATTAGGATCATTGCAAAAATTAAATTAATTTTATTTATTAAATGAAGCTTCTATTTTTTCAATAACAATGCATAAAGTCTGATATATTTGATTCAAATCGTTTTTATATCATCAAATGCATGCCGAAAACATGTGTCACTCTTAGGTGCAAGCTATTAGGATCATTGCAAAAATTAAATTTAATTTATTTATTAAATGAAATTTCAATTTCTTCAATAACAATGCATTCAGTCTTATTAATTTGATTAAAATCATGTTTATATGATCAAATGAATGCCGAAAACAAGTGTCGCACTTAGGTGCAAGCTATTAGGATCATTGCAAAAATTAAATTTATTTTATTTATTAAATGAAATGTCAATTTTTTCAAAAACAATGCATAAAGTCGAATTAATTTGATTAAAATCATATTTATATGATCAAATGCATGCCGAAAACATGTGTCACACTTAGGAGCAATCTATTAGGATCATTGCAAAAATTAAATTAATTTTATTTATTAAGTGGAATTTCAATTTTTTCAATAACAATGCATAAAGTCAAATTTATTTGATTGAAATCATGTTTAAATGATTAAATGTATGCCTAAAACATGTGTCGCACTTAGGTGCAAGCTATTAGGATCATTGCGAAAATTAAATTTAGTTTATTTATTGAATTCAAAAACAATGCATAAAGTCGAATTAATTTGATTGAAATCGTTTTTATATGATCAAATTCATGCCGAAAACATGTGTCACACTTAGGTGCAAGCCATTAGGATCATTGCAAAAAATAAATTTAATTTATTTATTGAATGAAATTTCAATTTTTTCAAAAAAAATGCATAAAGTCAAATTTATTTGATTGAAATCGTTTTTATATGATCAAATGCATGCCGAAAACTTGTGTCGCACTTAGGTGCAAGCTATTAGGATTATTGCAAAAATTAAATTTAATTTATTTATTAAATGAAATTTCTATTTTTTCAATAACAATGCATAAAGTTGGATATATTTGATTAAAATCGTGTTTATATGATCAAATAATTGCCGAAAACATGTGTCGCACTTAGGTGCAAGCTATTAGGATCATTGCAAAAATTAAATTTAATTTATTCATTGAATGAAATTTCAATTTTTTCAAAAACAATGCATAAAGTCGAATTTATTTGATTGAAATCGTTTTTATATGATCAAATGCATGCCGAAAACATGTGTCGCACTTAGGTGCAAGCTATTGGGATTATTGCAAAAATTAAATTAAATTCATTTATTAATTGAAATGTCAATTTTTTCAAAAACATTGCATAAAGTCGAATTAATTTGATTGAAATCGTGTTTATTTGATCAAATGCATGCCGAAAACATGTGTCGCACTTAGGTGCAAGCCATTAGGATCATTGCAAAAATTAAATTTAATTTATTTATTGAATGAAATTTAAATTTTTTTAAAAACAATGCATAATGTCGAATTTATTTGATTGAAATCGTTTTTATATGATCAAATGCATGCCGAAAACATGTGTCACACTTAGGTGCAAGCTATTAGGATCATTGCAAAAATTAAATTTATTTTATTTATGGAATGAAATGTCAATTTTTTCAAAAATAATGCATAAAGTCGAATTAATTTGATTGAAATAAATCGTTTTTATATGATCAAATGCATGCCGAAAACATGTGTCGCACTTAGGTGCAAGCTATTAGGATTATTGCAAAAATTAAATTTAATTTATTTATTAAATGAAATGTCAATTTTTTCAAAAGCAATGCATAAAGTAGAATTAATTTTATTGAAATCGTGTTTATATGATCAAATGCATGCCGAAAACATGTATCACACTTAGGTGCAAGCTATTGGGATCATTGCGAAAATTAAATTAATTTTATTTATTAAATGAAATTTCAATTTTTTCAATAACAATGCATAAAGTTGGATATATTTGATTAAAATCGTGTTTATATGATCAAATAATTGCCGAAAACATGTGTCGCACTTAGGTGCAAGCCATTAGGATCATTGCAAAAATTAAATTTAATTTATTTATTGAATGAAATTTCAATTTTTTCAAAAACAATGCATAAAGTCGAATTCATTTGATTGAAATCGTTTTTATATGATCAAATGCATGCCGAAAACATGTGTCGCACTTAGGTGCAAGCTATTGGGATTATTACATAAATTAAATTAAAATTATTTATTAATTGAAATGTCAATTTTTTCAAAAACAATGCATAAAGTCAAATTAATTTGATTGAAATCGTGTTTATTTAATCAAATGCATGCCGAAAACATGTGTCACACTTAGGTGCAAGCTATCAGGATCATTGCAAAAATTAAATTAATTTTATTTATTAAATGAAATTTCAATTTTTTCAATAACAATGCATAAAGTTGGATATATTTGATTGAAATCGTGTTTATATTATCAAATGCATGCCGAAAACATGTGTCACTCTTAGGTGCAAGCTATTAGGATTATTGCAAAAATTTAATTTAATTTTTTTATTAAATGAAATGTCAATTTTTTCAAAAACAATGCATAAAGTCGAATTAATTTGATTGAAATCAAGTTTAAATGATCAAATGCATGCCGAAAACATGTGTCACACTTAGGAGCAATCTATTAGGATCATTGCAAAAATTAAATTAATTTTATTTATTAAGTGGAATTTCAATTTTTTCAATAACAATGCATAAAGACAAATTTATTTGATTGAAATCATGTTTAAAGGATTAAATGTGTGCCTAAAACATGTGTCGCACTTAGGTGCAAGCTATAAGGATCAATGCAAAAATTAAATTTATTTTATTTATAAAATGGAATTTCAATTTTTTCAATACCAATGCATAAAGTCGAATTAATTTGATTGAAATCAAGTTTAAATGATCAAATGAATGCCGAAAACATTTGTCGCACTTAGGTGCAAGCTATTAGGATCATTGCAAAAATTAAATTTATTTTATTTATTAAATTTAATTTCAATTTTACAATAACAATGCATAAAGTCGAATTTATTTGATTAAAATCAAGTTTAAATGATCAAATGCATGCCGAAAACATGTGTCGCACTTAGGTGCAAGCTATTGGGATCATTGCAAAAATTAAATTTATTTTATTTATTAAATGAAATTTCAATTTTTTCAATAACAATGCATAAAGTCGAATTAATTTGATTGAAATCGTGTTCAGATGATCAAATGCATGCCAAAAACATGTGTCACACTTAGGTGCAAGCTATTGGGATCATTGCAAAAATTAAATTTATTTTATTTATTAAATGAAATTTCAATTTTTTCAATAACAATGCATAAAGTCGAATTAATTTGATTAAAATCATGTTTATATGATCAAATGAATGCCGAAAACATGTGTCGCACTTAGGTGCAAGCTATTGGGATCATTGCAAAAATTAAATTTATTTTATTTATTAAATGAAATTTCAATTTTTTCAATAACAATGCATAAAGTCGAATTAATTTGATTAAAATCATGTTTATATGATCAAATGAATGCCGAAAACATGTGTCGCACTTAGGTGCAAGCTATAAGGATCATTGCAAAAATTAAATTTAGTTTATTTATTGAATGAAATGTCAATTTTTTCAAAAACAATGCATAAAGTCGAATTAATTTAATTGAAATCGTGTTTATATGATCAAATGCATGCCGAAAACATGTGTCACACTTAGGTGCAAGCTATTAGGATCATTGCGAAAATTAAATTAATTTTATTTATTAAATGAAATGTCAATTTTTTCAAAAACAATGCATAAAGTCGAATTAATTTGATTGAAATCGTTTTTATATGATCAAATGCATGCCGAAAACATATGTCACACTTAGGTGCAAGCTATTAGGATCATTGCAAAAATTAAATTTAATTTATTTATTGAATGAAATTTTAATTTTTTCAAAAAAAATGCATAAAGTCGAATTTATTTGATTGAAATCGTTTTTATATGATCAAATGCATGCCGAAAACATGTGTCGCACTTAGGTGCAAGCTATTAGGATTATTGCAAAAATTAAATTTAATTTATTTATTAAATGAAATTTCGATTTTTTCAATAACAATGCATAAAGTTGGATATATTTGATTGAAATCGTGTTTATATCATCAAATGCATGCCGAAAACATGTGTCACTCTTAGGTGCAAGCTATTAGGATCATTGCAAAAATTAAATTTATTTTATTTATTAAATGAAATTTCAATTTTTTCAAAAACAATGCATAAAGTCGAATTAATTTGATTGAAATCGTGTTTATATGATTAAATGCATGCCGAAAACATGTGTCACACTTAGGTGCAAGCTATTAGGATCATTGCAAAAATTAAATTAATTTTATTTATTAAATGAAGCTTCTATTTTTTCAATAACAATGCATAAAGTCTGATATATTTGATTCAAATCGTTTTTATATCATCAAATGCATGCCGAAAACAAGTGTCGCACTTAGGTGCAAGCTATTAGGATCATTGCAAAAATTAAATTTATTTTATCTATTAAATGAAATGTCAATTTTTTCAAAAACAATGCATAAAGTCGAATTAATTTGATTGAAATCATATTTATATGATCAAATGCATGCCGAAAACATGTGTCACTCTTAGGTGCAAGCTATTAGGATCATTGCAAAAATTAAATTTATTTTATTTATTAAATGAAATTTCAATTTTTTCAATAACAATGCATACAGTCAAATTAATTTCATTAAAATCATGTTTATATGATCAAATGAATGCCGAAAAAATGTGTCGCACTTAGGTGCAAGCTATTAGGATCATTGCAAAAATTAAATTTATTTTATTTATTAAATGAAATGTCAATTTTTTCAAAAACAATGCATAAAGTCGAATTAATTTGATTGAAATCGTTTTTATATGATCAAATGCATGCCGAAAACATATGTCACACTTAGGTGCAAGCTATTAGGATCATTGCAAAAATTAAATTTAATTTATTTATTGAATGAAATTTTAATTTTTTCAAAAAAAATGCATAAAGTCGAATTTATTTGATTGAAATCGTTTTTATATGATCAAATGCATGCCGAAAACATGTGTCGCACTTAGGTGCAAGCTATTAGGATTATTGCAAAAATTAAATTTAATTTATTTATTAAATGAAATTTCGATTTTTTCAATAACAATGCATAAAGTTGGATATATTTGATTGAAATCGTGTTTATATCATCAAATGCATGCCGAAAACATGTGTCACTCTTAGGTGCAAGCTATTAGGATCATTGCAAAAATTAAATTTATTTTATTTATTAAATGAAATTTCAATTTTTTCAAAAACAATGCATAAAGTCGAATTAATTTGATTGAAATCGTGTTTATATGATCAAATGCATGCCGAAAACATGTGTCACACTTAGGTGCAAGCTATTAGGATCATTGCAAAAATTAAATTAATTTTATTTATTAAATGAAATTTCAATTTTTTCAAAAACAATGCATAAAGTCGAATTAATTTGATTGAAATCAAGTTTAAATGATCAAATGCATGCTGAAAACATGTGTCACATTTATGAGCAAGCTATTAGGATCATTGCAAAAATTAAATAATTTTATTTATTAAGTGGAATTTCAATTTTTTCAATAACAATGCATAAAGTCGAATTAATTTGATTAAAATCAAGTTTAAATGATCAAATGCATGCCGAAAACATGTGTCGCACTTAGGTACAAGCTATTGGGATCATTGCAAAAATTAAATTTATTTTATTTATTAAATGAAATGTCAATTTTTTCAAAAACAATGCATCAAGTCGAATTAATTTGATTGAAATCGTGTTTAAATGATCAAATGCATGCCGAAAACATGTGTCACACTTAGGTGCAAGCTATTAGGATCATTGCAAAAATTAAATTTACTTTATTTATTGAATGAAATTTCAATTTTTTCAATAACAATCCATAAAGTCGAATTAATTTGATTGAAATCGTGTTTATATGATCAAATGTATGCCGAAAACATGTGTCGCACTTAGGTGCAAGCTATTAGGATCATTGCAAAAATTAAATTTATTTTATTTATTCAATGTAATTTCAATTTTACAATAACAATGCATAAAGTCGAATTTATTTGATTAAAATCAAGTTTAAATGATCAAATGCATGCCGAAAACATGTGTCGCACTTAGGTGCAAGCTATTGGGATTATTGCAAAAATTAAATTAAATTTATTTATTAATTGAAATGTCAATTTTTTCAAAAACAATGCATAAAGTCGAATTAATTTGATTGAAATCGTGTTCAGATGATCAAATGCATGCCGAAAACATTTGTCACACTTAGGTGCAAGCTATTAGGATCATTGCGAAAATTAAATTAATTTTATTTATTAAATGGAATTTCAATTTTTTCAATAACAATGCATAAAGTCAATTTAATTTGATTGAAATCAAGTTTAAATGATCAAATGCATGCCGAAAACATGTGTCGCACTTAGGTGCAAGCTATTGGGATCATTGCAAAAATTAAATTTAATTTATTTATTAAATGAAATTTCGATTTTTTCAATAACAATGCATAAAGTTGGATATATTTGATTGAAATCGTGTTTATATCATCAAATGCATGCCGAAAACATGTGTCACTCTTAGGTGCAAGCTATTAGGATCATTGCAAAAATTAAATTAATTTTATTTATTAAATGAAGCTTCTATTTTTTCAATAACAATGCATAAAGTCTGATATATTTGATTCAAATCGTTTTTATATCATCAAATGCATGCCGAAAACAAGTGTCGCACTTAGGTGCAAGCTATTAGGATCATTGCAAAAATTAAATTTATTTTATCTATTAAATGAAATGTCAATTTTTTCAAAAACAATGCATAAAGTCGAATTAATTTGATTGAAATCATATTTATATGATCAAATGCATGCCGAAAACATGTGTCACTCTTAGGTGCAAGCTATTAGGATCATTGCAAAAATTAAATTTATTTTATTTATTAAATGAAATTTCAATTTTTTCAATAACAATGCATACAGTCAAATTAATTTCATTAAAATCATGTTTATATGATCAAATGAATGCCGAAAAAATGTGTCGCACTTAGGTGCAAGCTATTAGGATCATTGCAAAAATTAAATTTATTTTATTTATTAAATGAAATGTCAATTTTTTCAAAAACAATGCATAAAGTCGAATTAATTTGATTGAAATCGTTTTTATATGATCAAATGCATGCCGAAAACATATGTCACACTTAGGTGCAAGCTATTAGGATCATTGCAAAAATTAAATTTAATTTATTTATTAAATGAAATTTCAATTTTTTCAATAACAATGCATACAGTCAAATTAATTTCATTAAAATCATGTTTATATGATCAAATGAATGCCGAAAACAAGTGTCGCACTTAGGTGCAAGCTATTAGGATCATTGCAAAAATTAAATTTATTTTATTTATTAAATGAAATTTCAATTTTTTCAATAACAATGCATACAGTCAAATTAATTTCATTAAAATCATGTTTATATGATCAAATGCATGCCGAAAACAAGTGTCGCACTTAGGTGCAAGCTATTAGGATCATTGCAAAAATTAAATTTATTTTATTTATTAAATGAAATGTCAATTTTTTCAAAAACAATGCATAAAGTCGAATTAATTTGAGTGAAATCATATTTATATGATCAAATGCATGCCGAAAACATGTGTCACTCTTAGGTGCAAGCTATTAGGATCATTGCAAAAATTAAATTTATTTTATTTATTAAATGAAATTTCAATTTTTTCAATAACAATGCATACAGTCAAATTAATTTCATTAAAATCATGTTTATATGATCAAATGAATGCCGAAAAAATGTGTCGCACTTAGGTGCAAGCTATTAGGATTATTGCAAAAATTAAATTTAATTTATTTATTAAATGAAATTTCGATTTTTTCAATAACAATGCATAAAGTTGGATATATTTGATTGAAATCGTTTTTATATCATCAAATGCATGCCGAAAACATGTGTCACTCTTAGGTGCAAGCTATTAGGATCATTGCAAAAATTAAATTTATTTTATTTATTAAATGAAATTTCAATTTTTTCAAAAACAATGCATAAAGTCGAATTAATTTGATTGAAATCGTGTTTATATGATCAAATGCATGCCGAAAACATGTGTCACACTTAGGTGCAAGCTATTAGGATCATTGCAAAAATTAAATTAATTTTATTTATTAAATGAAGCTTCTATTTTTTCAAAAACAATGCATAAAGTCTGATATATTTGATTCAAATCGTTTTTATATCATCAAATGCATGCCGAAAACAAGTGTCGCACTTAGGTGCAAGCTATTAGGATCATTGCAAAAATTAAATTTATTTTATTTATTAAATGAAATGTCAATTTTTTCAAAAACAATGCATAAAGTCGAATTAATTTAATTGAAATCATATTTATATGATCAAATGCATGCCGAAAACATGTGTCACTCTTAGGTGCAAGCTATTAGGATCATTGCAAAAATTAAATTTATTTTATTTATTAAATGAAATTTCAATTTTTTCAATAACAATGCATACAGTCGAATTAATTTCATTAAAATCATGTTTATATGATCAAATGAATGCCGAAAAAATGTGTCGCACTTAGGTGCAAGCTATTAGGATCATTGCGAAAATTAAATTTATTTTATTTATTAAATGAAATTTCAATTTTTTCAATAACAATGCATACAGTCGAATTAATTTCATTAAAATCATGTTTATATGATCAAATGAATGCCGAAAAAATGTGTCGCACTTAGGTGCAAGCTATTAGGATCATTGCGAAAATTAAATTTATTTTATTTATTAAATGAAATTTCAATTTTTTCAATAACAATGCATACAGTCGAATTAATTTCATTAAAATCATGTTTATATGATCAAATGAATGCCGAAAAAATGTGTCGCACTTAGGTGCAAGCTATTAGGATCATTGCGAAAATTAAATTTATTTTATTTATTAAATGAAATTTCTATTATTTCAATAACAATGCATAAAGTTGGATATATTTGATTGAACTCGTGTTTATATGATCAAATGCATGCCGAAAACATGTGTCACTCTTAGGTGCAAGCTATTAGGATCATTGCAAAAATTAAATTTATTTTATTTATTAAATGAAATTTCAATTTTTTCAATAACAATGCATACAGTCGAATTAATTTCATTAAAATCATGTTTATATGATCAAATGAATGCCGAAAAAATGTGTCGCACTTAGGTGCAAGCTATTAGGATCATTGCAAAAATTAAATTTATTTTATTTATTAAATGAAATTTCAATTTTTTCAATAACAATGCATACAGTCGAATTAATTTCATTAAAATCATGTTTATATGATCAAATGCATGCCGAAAACATGTGTCACTCTTAGGTGCAAGCTATTAGGATCATTGCAAAAATTAAATTTATTTTATTTATTAAATGAAATTTCAATTTTCTCAATAACAATGCATACAGTCGAATTAATTTCATTAAAATCATGTTTATATGATCAAATGAATGCCGAAAAAATGTGTCGCACTTAGGTGCAAGCTATTAGGATCATTGCAAAAATTAAATTTAGTTTATTTATTGAATGAAATGTCAACTTTTTCAAAAACAATGCATAAAGTCGAATTAATTTGATTGAAATCGTTTTTATATGATCAAATGCATGCCGAAAACATGTGTCACACTTAGGTGCAAGCTATTAGGATCATTGCAAAAATTAAATTAAATTTATTTATTGAATGAAATTTCAATTTTTTCAAAAAAAAATGCATAAAGTCAAATTTATTTGATTGAAATCGTTTTTATATGATCAAATGCATGCCGAAAACTTGTGTCGCACTTAGGTGCAAGCTATTAGGATTATTGCAAAAATTAAATTTAATTTATTTATTAAATGAAATTTCTATTTTTTCAATAACAATGCATAAAGTCTGATATATTTGATTCAAATCGTTTTTATATCATCAAATGCATGCCGAAAACATGTGTCACTCTTAGGTGCAAGCTATTAGGATTATTGCAAAAATTAAATTTATTTTATTTATTAAATGAAATTTCAATTTTTTCAATAACAATGCATACAGTCGAATTAATTTGATTAAAATCATGTTTATATGATCAAATGAATGCCGAAAACATGTGTCGCACTTAGGTGCAAGCTATTAGGATCATTGCAAAAATTAAATTTAGTTTATTTATTGAATGAAATGTCAATTTTTTCAAAAACAATGCATAAAGTCGAATTAATTTGATTGAAATCGTGTTTATATGATCAAATGCATGCCGAAAACATGTGTCACACTTAGGTGCAAGCTATTAGGATCATTGCGACAATTAAATTAATTTTATTTATTAAATGAAATTTCTATTTTTTCAATAACAATGCATAAAGTTGGATATATTTGATTGAAATCGTGTTTATATGATCAAATTCATGCCGAAAACTTGTGTCTCACTTAGGTGCAAGCTATTAGGATCATTGCAAAAATTAAATTTATTTTATTTATTGAATGAAATGTCAATTTTTTCAAAAACAATGCATAAAGTCGAATTAATTTGATTGAAATCGTTTTTATATGATCAAATGCTTGCCCAAAACATATGTCACACTTAGGTGCAAGCTATTAGGATCATTGCAAAAATTAAATTTAATTTATTTATTGAATGAAATTTTAATTTTTTCAAAAAAAATGCATAAAGTCGAATTTATTTGATTGAAATCGTTTTTATTTGATCAAATGCATGCCGAAAACATGTGTCGCACTTAGGTGCAAGCTATTAGGAGTATTGCAAAAATTAAATTTAATTTATTTATTGAATGAAATTTCAATTTAAAAAAAAAAAATGCATAAAGTCAAATTTATTTGATTGAAATCGTTTTTATATGATCAAATGCATGCCGAAAACTTGTGTCGCACTTAGGTGCAAGCTATTAGGATTATTGCAAAAATTAAATTTAATTTATTTATTAAATGAAATTTCTATTTTTTCAATAACAATGCATAAAGTTGGATATATTTGATTAAAATCGTTTTTATATCATCAAATGCATGCCGAAAACATGTGTCACTCTTAGGTGCAAGCTATTAGGATCATTGCAAAAATTAAATTTAATTTATTTATTAAATGAAATTTCAATTTCTTCAATAACAATGCATACAGTCGAATTAATTTGATTAAAATCATGTTTATATGATCAAATGAATGCCGAAAACAAGTGTCGCACTTAGGTGCAAGCTATTAGGATCATTGCAAAAATTAAATTTATTTTATTTATTAAATGAAATGTCAATTTTTTCAAAAACAATGCATAAAGTCGAATTAATTTGATTGAAATCATATTTATATGATCAAATGCATGCCGAAAACATGTGTCACACTTAGGAGCAATCTATTAGGATCATTGCAAAAATTAAATTAATTTTATTTATTAAGTGGAATTTCAATTTTTTCAATAACAATGCATAAAGTCAAATTTATTTGATTGAAATCATGTTTAAATGATTAAATGTATGCCTAAAACATGTGTCGCACTTAGGTGCAAGCTATTAGGATCATTGCAAAAATTAAATTTATTTTATTTATTAAATGAAATTTCAATTTTTTCAAGAACAATGCATAAAGTCGAATTAATTTGATTAAAATCGTGTTTATATGATCAAATGCATGCCGAAACATGTGTCACACTTAGGTGCAAGCCATTAGGATCATTGCAAAAATTAAATTTAATTTATTTATTGAATGAAATTTCAATTTTTTCAAAAAAAATGCATAAAGTCAAATTAATTTGATTGAAATCATATTTATATGATCAAATGCATGCCGAAAACATGTGTCACACTTAGGAGCAATCTATTAGGATCATTGCAAAAATTAAATTAATTTTATTTATTAAGTGGAAATTCAATTTTTTCAATAACAATGCATAAAGTCAAATTTATTTGATTGAAATCATGTTTAAATGATTAAATGTATGCCTAAAACATGTGTCGCACTTAGGTGCAAGCTATTAGGATCATTGCAAAAATTAAATTTATTTTATTTATTAAATGAAATGTCAATTTTTTCAAAAACAATGCATAAAGTCGAATTAATTTGAATGAAATCGTGTTTATATGATCAAATGCATGCCGAAAACATGTGTCACACTTAGGTGCAAGCTATTAGGATCATTGCAAAAATTAAATTAATTTTATTTATTAAATGAAGCTTCTATTTTTTCAATAACAATGCATAAAGTCTGATATATTTGATTCAAATCGTTTTTATATCATCAAATGCATGCCGAAAACATGTGTCACTCTTAGGTGCAAGCTATTAGGATCATTGCAAAAATTAAATTTAATTTATTTATTAAATGAAATTTCAATTTCTTCAATAACAATGCATACAGTCGAATTAATTTGATTAAAATCATGTTTATATGATCAAATAAATGCCGAAAACAAGTGTCGCACTTAGGTGCAAGCTATTAGGATCATTGCAAAAATTAAATTTATTTTATTTATTAAATGAAATGTCAATTTTTTCAAAAACAATGCATAAAGTCGAATTAATTTGATTGAAATCATATTTATATGATCAAATGCATGCCGAAAACATGTGTCACACTTAGGAGCAATCTATTAGGATCATTGCAAAAATTAAATTAATTTTATTTATTAAGTGGAATTTCAATTTTTTCAATAACAATGCATAAAGTCAAATTTATTTGATTGAAATCATGTTTAAATGATTAAATGTATGCCTAAAACATGTGTCGCACTTAGGTGCAAGCTATTAGGATCATTGCAAAAATTAAATTTATTTTATTTATTAAATGAAATGTCAATTTTTTCAAAAACAATGCATAAAGTCGAATTAATTTGAATGAAATCGTGTTTATATGATCAAATGCATGCCGAAAACATGTGTCACACTTAGGTGCAAGCTATTAGGATCATTGCAAAAATTAAATTAATTTTATTTATTAAATGAAGCTTCTATTTTTTCAATAACAATGCATAAAGTCTGATATATTTGATTCAAATCGTTTTTATATCATCAAATGCATGCCGAAAACATGTGTCACTCTTAGGTGCAAGCTATTAGGATCATTGCAAAAATTAAATTTAATTTATTTATTAAATGAAATTTCAATTTCTTCAATAACAATGCATTCAGTCTTATTAATTTGATTAAAATCATGTTTATATGATCAAATGAATGCCGAAAACAAGTGTCGCACTTAGGTGCAAGCTATTAGGATCATTGCAAAAATTAAATTTATTTTATTTATTAAATGAAATGTCAATTTTTTCAAAAACAATGCATAAAGTCGAATTAATTTGATTGAAATCATATTTATATGAACAAATGCATGCCGAAAACATGTGTCACACTTAGGAGCAATCTATTAGGATCATTGCAAAAATTAAATTAATTTTATTTATTAAGTGGAATTTCAATTTTTTCAATAACAATGCATAAAGTCAAATTTATTTGATTGAAATCATGTTTAAATGATTAAATGTATGCCTAAAACATGTGTCGCACTTAGGTGCAAGCTATTAGGATCATTGCGAAAATTAAATTTAGTTTATTTATTGAATTCAAAAACAATGCATAAAGTCGAATTAATTTGATTGAAATCGTTTTTATATGATCAAATTCATGCCGAAAACATGTGTCACACTTAGGTGCAAGCCATTAGGATCATTGCAAAAATTAAATTTAATTTATTTATTGAATGAAATTTCAATTTTTTCAAAAAAAATGCATAAAGTCAAATTTATTTGATTGAAATCGTTTTTATATGATCAAATGCATGCCGAAAACTTGTGTCGCACTTAGGTGCAAGCTATTAGGATTATTGCAAAAATTAAATTTAATTTATTTATTAAATGAAATTTCTATTTTTTCAATAACAATGCATAAAGTTGGATATATTTGATTAAAATCGTGTTTATATGATCAAATAATTGCCGAAAACATGTGTCGCACTTAGGTGCAAGCCATTAGGATCATTGCAAAAATTAAATTTAATTTATTTATTGAATGAAATTTCAATTTTTTCAAAAACAATGCATAAAGTCGAATTCATTTGATTGAAATCGTTTTTATATGATCAAATGCATGCCGAAAACATGTGTCGCACTTAGGTGCAAGCTATTGGGATTATTACATAAATTAAATTAAAATTATTTATTAATTGAAATGTCAATTTTTTCAAAAACAATGCATAAAGTCGAATTAATTTGATTGAAATCGTGTTTATATGATCAAATGCATGCCGAAAACATGTGTCGCACTTAGGTGCAAGCTATTAGGATCATTGCAAAAATTAAATTTAATTTATTTAATGAATGAAATTTCAATTTTTTCAAAAACAATGCATAAAGTCGAATTTATTTGATTGAAATCGTTTTTATATGATCAAATTCATGCCGAAAACATGTGTCGCACTTAGGTGCAAGCCATTAGGATCATTGCAAAAATTAAATTTAATTTATTTATTGAATGAAATTTCAATTTTTTCAAAAACAATGCATAAAGTCGAATTTATTTGATTGAAATCGTTTTTATATGATCAAATTCATGCCGAAAACATGTGTCGCACTTAGGTGCAAGCTATTGGGATTATTGCAAAAATTAAATTAAATTCATTTATTAATTGAAATGTCAATTTTTTCAAAAACATTGCATAAAGTCGAATTAATTTGATTGAAATCGTGTTTATTTGATCAAATGCATGCCGAAAACATGTGTCGCACTTAGGTGCAAGCCATTAGGATCATTGCAAAAATTAAATTTAATTTATTTATTGAATGAAATTTCAATTTTTTCAAAAACAATGCATAAAGTCGAATTTATTTGATTGAAATCGTTTTTATATGATCAAATTCATGCCGAAAACATGTGTCGCACTTAGGTGCAAGCTATTGGGATTATTGCAAAAATTAAATTAAATTCATTTATTAATTGAAATGTCAATTTTTTCAAAAACATTGCATAAAGTCGAATTAATTTGATTGAAATCGTGTTTATATGATCAAATGCATGCCGAAAACATGTGTCACACTTAGGTGCAAGCTATTAGGATCATTGCAAAAATTAAATTTATTTTATTTATGAAATGAAATGACAATTTTTTCAAAAATAATGCATAAAGTCGAATTAATTTGATTGAAATAAATCGTTTTTATATGATCAAATGCATGCCGAAAACATGTGTCGCACTTAGGTGCAAGCTATTAGGATTATTGCAAAAATTAAATTTAATTTATTTATTAAATGAAATGTCAATTTTTTCAAAAACAATGCATAAAGTAGAATTAATTTTATTGAAATCGTGTTTATATGATCAAATGCATGCCGAAAACATGTATCACACTTAGGTGCAAGCTATTGGGATCATTGCGAAAATTAAATTAATTTTATTTATTAAATGAAATTTCAATTTTTTCAATAACAATGCATAAAGTTGGATATATTTGATTAAAATCGTGTTTATATGATCAAATAATTGCCGAAAACATGTGTCGCACTTAGGTGCAAGCCATTAGGATCATTGCAAAAATTAAATTTAATTTATTTATTGAATGAAATTTCAATTTTTTCAAAAACAATGCATAAAGTCGAATTCATTTGATTGAAATCGTTTTTATATGATCAAATTCATGCCGAAAACATGTGTCGCACTTAGGTGCAAGCTATTGGGATTATTACATAAATTAAATTAAAATTATTTATTAATTGAAATGTCAATTTTTTCAAAAACAATGCATAAAGTCAAATTAATTTGATTGAAATCGTGTTTATTTAATCAAATGCATGCCGAAAACATGTGTCACACTTAGGTGCAAGCTATCAGGATCATTGCAAAAATTAAATTAATTTGATTTATTAAATGAAATTTCAATTTTTTCAATAACAATGCATAAAGTTGGATATATTTGATTGAAATCGTGTTTATATGATCAAATGCATGCCGAAAACATGTGTCACTCTTAGGTGCAAGCTATCAGGATCATTGCAAAAATTACATTTATTTTATTTATTAAATGAAATTTCAATTTTTTCCATTACAATGCATTAAGTCGAATTTATTTAATTGAAATCAAGTTTAAAAAATCAAATGCATGCCGAAAACATGTGTCAAACTTAGGTGCAAGCTATCAGGATCATTGCGAAAATTAAATTAATTTTATTTATTAAGTGAAATTTCAATTTTTTCAATAACAATGCATAAAATTGGATTTATTTGATTGAAATCGTGTTTATATGATCAAATGCATGCCGAAAACATGTGTCACACTTAGGTGCAAGCTATTAGGATCATTGCGAAAATTAAATTTATTTTATTGATTAAATGAAATTTCGATGTTTTCAATAACAATGCATAAAGTTGGATATATTTGATTGAAATCGTGTTTATATAATCAAATGCATGCCGAAAACATGTGTCACTCTTAGGTGCAAGCTATCAGGATCATTGCAAAAATTACATTTATTTTATTTATTAAATGAAATTTCAATTTTTTCCATTACAATGCATTAAGTCGAATTTATTTAATTGAAATCAAGTTTAAAAAATCAAATGCATGCCGAAAACATGTGTCAAACTTAGGTGCAAGCTATCAGGATCATTGCGAAAATTAAATTAATTTTATTTATTAAGTGAAATTTCAATTTTTTCAATAACAATGCATAAAATTGGATTTATTTGATTGAAATCGTGTTTATATGATCAAATGCATGCCGAAAACATGTGTCACGCTTAGGTGCAAGCTATTAGGATCATTGCGAAAATTAAATTTATTTTATTGATTAAATGAAATTTCGATGTTTTCAATAACAATGCATAAAGTTGGATATATTTGATTGAAATCGTGTTTATATAATCAAATGCATGCCGAAAACATGTGTCACTCTTAGGTGCAAGCTATTGGGATCATTGCGAAAATTAAATTTATTTTATTGATTAAATGAAATTTCGATGTTTTCAATAACAATGCATAAAGTTGGATATATTTGATTGAAATCGTGTTTATATAATCAAATGCATGCCGAAAACATGTGTCACTCTTAGGTGCAAGCTATCAGGATCATTGCGAAAATTACATTTATTTTATTTATTAAATGAAATTTCAATTTTTTCCATTACAATGCATTAAGTCGAATTTATTTAATTGAAATCAAGTTTAAAAAATCAAATGCATGCCGAAAACATGTGTCAAACTTAGGTGCAAGCTATCAGGATCATTGCGAAAATTAAATTAATTTTATTTATTAAGTGAAATTTCAATTTTTTCAATAACAATGCATAAAATTGGATTTATTTGATTGAAATCGTGTTTATATGATCAAATGCATGCCGAAAACATGTGTCACGCTTAGGTGCAAGCTATTAGGATCATTGCGAAAATTAAATTTATTTTATTGATTAAATGAAATTTCGATGTTTTCAATAACAATGCATAAAGTTGGATATATTTGATTGAAATCGTGTTTATATAATCAAATGCATGCCGAAAACATGTGTCACTCTTAGGTGCAAGCTATTGGGATCATTGCGAAAATTAAATTTATTTTATTGATTAAATGAAATTTCGATGTTTTCAATAACAATGCATAAAGTTGGATATATTTGATTGAAATCGTGTTTATATAATCAAATGCATGCCGAAAACATGTGTCAAACTTAGGTGCAAGCTATCAGGATCATTGCGAAAATTAAATTCATTTTATTTATTAAGTGAAATTTCAATTTTTTCAATAACAATGCATAAAATTGGATTTATTTGATTGAAATCGTGTTTATATGATCAAATGCATGCCGAAAACATGTGTCACGCTTAGGTGCAAGCTATTGGGATCATTGCGAAAATTAAATTTATTTTATTGATTAAATGAAATTTCGATGTTTTCAATAACAATGCATAAAGTTGGATATATTTGATTGAAATCGTGTTTATATAATCAAATGCATGCCGAAAACATGTGTCACTCTTAGGTGCAAGCTATCAGGATCATTGCAAAAATTACATTTATTTTATTTATTAAATGAAATTTCAATTTTTTCCATTACAATGCATTAAGTCGAATTTATTTAATTGAAATCAAGTTTAAAAAATCAAATGCATGCCGAAAACATGTGTCAAACTTAGGTGCAAGCTATCAGGATCATTGCGAAAATTAAATTAATTTTATTTATTAAGTGAAATTTCAATTTTTTCAATAACAATGCATAAAATTGGATTTATTTGATTGAAATCGTGTTTATATGATCAAATGCATGCCGAAAACATGTGTCACGCTTAGGTGCAAGCTATTAGGATCATTGCAAAAATTAAATTTATTATATTTATTAAATGAAATGTCAATTTTTTCAAAAACAATGAATAAAGTCGAATTAAATTGATTGAAATCATGTTTATATGATCAAATGCATGCCGAAAACATGTGTCACACTTAGGTGCAAGCTATTAGGATCATTGCGAAAATTAAATTAATTTTATTTAATAAATGGAATTTCAATTTTTTCAATAACAATGCATAAAGTCGAATTTATTTGATTAAAATCGTATTTAAATGATCAAATCAATGCCTAAAACATGTGTCGCTTTTAGGTGCAAGCTATTAGGATTATTGCAAAAATTAAATTTAATTTATTTATTAAATGAAATGTCAATTTTTTCAATAACAATGCATAAAGTCGAATTAATTTGATTAAAATCATGTTTATATGATCAAATGAATGCCGAAAACATGTGTCGCACTTAGGTGCAAGCTATTAGGATCATTGCAAAAATTAAATTTAATTTATTTATTAAATGAAATGTCAATTTTTTCAAAAACAATGCATAAAGTCGAATTAATTTGATTGAAATCGTGTTTATATGATCAAATGCATGCCGAAAACATGTGTCACACTTAGGTGCAAGCTATTAGGATCATTGCAAAAATTAAATTTAATTGATTTATTAAATGAAATGTCAATTTTTTCAAAAACAATGCATAAAGTCGAATTAATTTGATTGAAATCGTGTTTATATGATCAAATGCATGCCGAAAACATGTGTCACACTTAGGTGCAAGCTATTAGGATCATTGCAAAAATTAAATTTATTTTATTTATTAAATGAAATTTCAATTTTTTCAATAACAATGCATAAAGTCGAATTTATTTGATTGAAATCGTTTTTATATGATCAAATGCATGCCGAAAACATGTGTCGCACTTAGGTGCAAGCTATTAGGATTATTGCAAAAATTAAATTTAATTTATTTATTAAATGAAATGTCAATTTTTTCAAAAACAATGCATAAAGTCGAATTAATTTGATTGAAATCGTGTTTATAAGATCAAATGCATGCCGAAAACATGTGTCACACTTAGGTGCAAGCTATCAGGATCATTGCAAAAATTAAATTTATTTTATTTAATAAATGGAATTTCAATTTTTTCAATAACTATGCATAAAGTCGAATTTATTTGATTAAAATCGTATTTAAATGATCAAATCAATGCCTAAAACATGTGTCGCTTTTAGGTGCAAGCTATTAGGATCATTGCGAAAATTAAATTTATTTTATTTATTAAATGAAATTTCTATTTTTTCAATTACAATGCATAAAGTGGGATATGTTTGATTGAAATTGTGTTTATGTGATTAAATGCATGCCGAAAACATGTGTCATACTTAGGTGCAAGCTATTAGGATCATTGCGAAAATTAAATTAATTTTATTTATTAAATGAAATTTCAATTTTTTCAATTACAATGCATAAAGTCGAATTTATTTGATTAAAATCGTGTTTAAATGATCAAATGCATGAATAAAACATGTGTCGCACTTAGGTGCAAGCTATTAAGATTATTGCAAAAATTAAATTTAATTTATTTATTAAATGAAATTTTAATTTTTTCAATTACAATGCATAAAGTAGAATTTATTTAATTGAAATCAAGTTTAAATGATCAAATGCATGCCGAAAACATGTGTCGCACTTAGGTGCAAGCTATTGGGATTATTGCAAAAATTAAATTAAATTTATTTATTAATTGAAATGTCAATTTTTTCAAAAACAATGCATAAAGTCGAATTAATTTGATTGAAATCGTGTTTAATTGATCAAATGCATGCCGAAAACATGTGTTACACTTAGGTGCAAGCTATTGGGATCATTGCGAAAATTAAATTAATTTTATTTATTAAATGAAATTTCGATTTTTTCAATAACAATGCATAAAATTGTTATTGAAAAAATCGAAATTTCATTTAATAAGCATGCCGAAAACATGTGTCACACTTTGGTGCAAGCTATTAGGATCATTGCAAAAATTAAATTTATTTTATTTATGAAATAAAATTTCAATTTTTTCAATAACAATGCATAAAGTCGAATTAATTTGATTGAAATCGTGTTAATATGATCAAATGCATGCCGAAAACATGTGTCGCACTTAGGTGCAAGCTATTAGGATCATTGCGAAAATTAAATTAATTTCATTTATTAAATGAAATTTCTATTTTTTCAATAACAATGCATAAAGTTGGATATATTTGATTGAAATCGTGTTTATATGATCAAATGCATGCCAAAAACATGTGTCACTCTTAGGTACAAGCTATTAGGATCATTGCAAAAATTACATTTATTTTATTTATTAAATGAAATTTCAATTTTTTCAATAACAATGCATAAAGTCGAATTTATTTGATTGAAATCGTTTTTATATGATCAAATGCATGCCGAAAACATGTGTCACACTTAGGTGCAAGCTATAAGGATCATTGCAAAAATTAAATTTATTTTATTTATTAAATGGAATTTCAATTTTTTAATAACAATGCATAAAGTCGAATTTATTTGATTAAAATCATGTTTATTTGATCAAATAATTGCTGAAAACATGTGTCGCACTTAGGTGCAAGCAATTAGGATCATTGCAAAAATTAAATTTATTTTATTTATTGAATGAAATTTCAATTTTTTCAATAACAATGCATAAAATTGTTATTGAAAAAATCGAAATTTCATTTAATAAGCATGCCGAAAACATGTGTCACACTTTGGTGCAAGCTATTAGGATCATTGCAAAAATTAAATTTATTTTATTTATGAAATAAAATGTCAATTTTTTCAAAAACAATGCATAAAGTCGAATCTATTTGATTGAAATCGTGTTTATATGATCAAATGCATGCCGAAAACATGTGTCACACTTAGGTGCAAGCTATTAGGATCATTGCGAAAATTAAATTAATTTCATTTATTAAATGAAATTTCTATTTTTTCAATAACAATGCATAAAGTTGGATATATTTGATTGAAATCGTGTTTATATGATCAAATGCATGCCAAAAACATGTGTCACTCTTAGGTACAAGCTATTAGGATCATTGCAAAAATTACATTTATTTTATTTATTAAATGAAATTTCAATTTTTTCAATAACAATGCATAAAGTCGAATTTATTTGATTGAAATCGTTTTTATATGATCAAATGCATGCCGAAAACATGTGTCACACTTAGGTGCAAGCTATAAGGATCATTGCAAAAATTAAATTTATTTTATTTATTAAATGGAATTTCAATTTTTTAATAACAATGCATAAAGTCGAATTTATTTGATTAAAATCATGTTTATTTGATCAAATAATTGCTGAAAACATGTGTCGCACTTAGGTGCAAGCAATTAGGATCATTGCAAAAATTAAATTTATTTTATTTATTGAATGAAATTTCAATTTTTTCAATAACAATGCATAAAGTCGAATTAATTTGATTGAAATCGTGTTTATATGATCAAATGCATGCCGAAAACATGTGTCGCACTTAGGTGCAAGCTGTTAGGATCATTGCAAAAATTAAATTTATTTTATTTATTAAATGGAATTTCAATTTTTTAATAACAATGCATAAATTAAATTTATTTTATTTATTAAATGAAATTTCAATTTTTCCAATAACAATGCATAAAGTCTAATTTATTTGATTGAAATCGTGTTTATATGATCAAATGCATGCCGAAAACATATGTCACACTTAGGTGCAAGCCATTAGGATCATTGCAAAAATTAAATTTATTTCATTAATTAAATGAAATTTCAATTTTTTCAATAACAATGCATAAAGTCGAATTTATTTGATTTAAATCGTGTTTATGTGATCAAAAGCATGCCTAAAACATGTGTCGCACTTAGGTGCAAGCTATTAGGATCATTTCAAAAATTAAATTTAATTTATTTATTGAATGAAATTTCAATTTTTTCAAAAACAATGCATAAAGTCGAATATATTTGATCAAAATCATGTTTATATGATCAAATCCATGCCTAAAAGATGTGTCGCACCTAGGTGCAAGCTATTAGGATCATTGCAAAAATTAAATTTATTTTATTGATTAAATTAAATTTCAATTTTTTCAATATCAATGCATAAAATCGAATTAATTTGATTGAAATCGTGTTTTTATGATCAAATGCATGCCGAAAACATGTGTCGCACTTAGGTGCAAGCTATTAGGATCATTGCAAAAATTAAATTTATTTTATTTATTAAATGAAATTTCAGTTTTTTCAATAACAGTGCATGAAGTCGATTTAATTTGATTGAAATCGTGTTTATATGATCAAACGCATGCCGAAAACATGTGTCGCACTTAGGTTCAAGCTGTTAGGATCTTTGCAAAAATTAAATTTATTTTATTTATTAAATGAAATTTCAATTTTTCCAATAACAATGCATAAAGTCTAATTTATTTGATTGAAATCGTGTTTATATGATCAAATGCATGCCGAAAACATGTATCGCACTTAGGTTCAAGCTGTTAGGATCATTGCAAAAATTAAATTTATTTTATTTATTAAATGAAATTTCGATTTTTTCAATAACAATGCATAAAGTCGAATTAATTTGATTGAAACCGTGTTTATATGATCAAACGCATGCCGAAAACATGTGTCGCACTTAGGTTCAAGCTGTTAGGATCATTGCAAAAATTAAATTTATTTTATTTATTGAATGAAATTTAAATTTCTTCAAAAACAATGCATAAAGTCGAATATATTTGATCAAAATCATGTTTATATGATCAAATCCATGCCTAAAAGATGTGTCGCACCTAGGTGCAAGCAATTAGGATCATTGCAAAAATTAAATTTATTTTATTTATTAAATGAAATTTCAGTTTTTTCAATAACAGTGCATAAAGTCGATTTAATTTGATTGAAATCGTGTTTATATGATCAAACGCATGCCGAAAACATGTGTCGCACTTAGGTTCAAGCTGTTAGGATCATTGCAAAAATTAAATTTATTTTATTTATTAAATGAAATTTCAATTTTTCCAATAACAATGCATAAAGTCTAATTTATTTGATTGAAATCGTGTTTATATGATCAAATGCATGCCGAAAACATGTGTCGCACTTAGGTTCAAGCTGTTAGGATCATTGCAAAAATTAAATTTATTTTATTGATTGATGGTTGAGGCGTTAACTTCGTGATACATTTTGGAACTTTAAATAAAACAGTTTCTTTGTTAATATCACACTTTATTGTTTAGTGACTCGAGTTTCGATCATAAGCTGATCATTTTCAAACTTTAAGTTTGAAAATGATCAGCTTATGATCGAAACTCGAGTCACTAAACAATAAAGTGTGATATTAACAAAGAAACTGTTTTATTTAAATTTATTTTATTTATTAAATGAAATTTCGATTTTTTCAATAACAATGCATAAAGTCGAATTAATTTGATTGAAACCGTGTTTATATGATCTAACGCATGCCGAAAACATGTGTCGCACTTAGGTTCAAGCTGTTAGGATCATTGCAAAAATTAAATTTATTTTATTTATTAAATGAAATTTCAATTTTTCCAATAACAATGCATAAAGTCTAATTCATTTGATTGAAATCGTGTTTATATGATCAAATGCATGCCGAAAACAGTGTCACACTTAGGTGCGAGCTATTGAGATCATTGCGAAAATTAAATTTATTTTATTTATTAAATGAAATTTCGATTTTTTCAATAACAATGCATAAAGTTGAATTAATTTGATTGAAATCGTGTTTATATGATCAAATGCATGCCGAAAACATGTGTCGCACTTAGGTGCGAGCTATTGAGATCATTGCGAAAATTAAATTTATTTTATTTATTAAATGAAATTTCAATTTTTCCAATAACAATGCATAAAGTCTAATTTATTTGATTTAAATCGTGTTTATATGATCAAATGCATGCCGAAAACATATGTCACACTTAGGTGCAAGCCATTAGGATCATTGCAAAAATTAAATTTATTTCATTAATTAAATGAAATTTCAATTTTTTCAATAACAATGCATAAAGTCGAATTTATTTGATTTAAATCGTGTTTATGTGATCAAAAGCATGCCTAAAACATGTGTCACACTTAGGTGCAAGCTATTAGGATCATTGCAAAAATTAAATTTATTTTATTTATTAAATGAAATTTCAATTTTTCCAATAACAATGCATAAAGTCTAATTCATTTGATTGAAATCGTGTTTATATGATCAAATGCATGCCGAAAACAGTGTCACACTTAGGTGCGAGCTATTGAGATCATTGCGAAAATTAAATTTATTTTATTTATTAAATGAAATTTCGATTTTTTCAATAACAATGCATAAAGTTGAATTAATTTGATTGAAATCGTGTTTATATGATCAAATGCATGCCGAAAACATGTGTCGCACTTAGGTGCGAGCTATTGAGATCATTGCGAAAATTAAATTTATTTTATTTATTAAATGAAATTTCAATTTTTCCAATAACAATGCATAAAGTCTAATTTATTTGATTTAAATCGTGTTTATATGATCTAACGCATGCCGAAAACATGTGTCGCACTTAGGTGCAAGCTATTGGGATCATTGCGAAAATTAAATTAATTTTATTTATTAAGTGAAATTTCGATTTTTTCAATAACAATGCATAAAGTCGAATTAATTTGATTAAAATCATGTTTATATGATCTAATGAATGCCGAAAACATGTGTCGCACTTAGGTGCAAGCTATTAGGATCATTGCAAAAATTAAATTAATTTTACTTATTAAGTGGAACTTCAATTTTTTTCAATAACAATGCATAAAGTCAAATTTATTTGATTGAAATCGTGTTTAAATGATCAAATGCATGCCTAAAACATGTGTCGCACTTAGGTGCAAGCTGTTAGGATCATTGCAAAAATTAAATTTATTTTATTTATTAAATGAAATTTCAATTTTTTAATTACAATGCATAAAGTCGAATTTATTTGATTTAAATCGTGTTTATGTGATCAAAAGCATGCCTAAAACATGTGTCGCACTTAGGTGCAAGCTATTAGGATCATTGCAAAAATTAAATTTATTTTATTTATTAAATGAAATTTCAATTTTTTCAATAACAATGCATAAAGTCGAATTAATTTGATTAAAATCATGTTTATATGATCTAATGAATGCCGAAAACATGTGTCGCACTTAGGTGCAAGCTATTAGGATCATTGCAAAAATTAAATTAATTTTATTTATTAAGTGGAACTTCAATTTTTTTCAATAACAATGCATAAAGTCAAATTTATTTGATTGAAATCGTGTTTAAATGATCAAATGCATGCCTTAAACATGTGTCGCACTTAGGTGCAAGCTGTTAGGATCATTGCAAAAATTAAATTTATTTTATTTATTAAATGAAATTTCAATTTTTTAATTACAATGCATAAAGTCGAATTTATTTGATTTAAATCGTGTTTATGTGATCAAAAGCATGTCTAAAACATGTGTCGCACTTAGGTGCAAGCTGTTAGGATCATTGCAAAAATTAAATTTATTTCATTAATTAAATGAAATTTCAATTTTTTAATTACAATGCATAAAGTCGAATTTATGTGATTTAAATCGTGTTTATGTGATCAAAAGCATGCCTAAAACATGTGTCGCACTTAGGTGCAAGCTATTGGGATAATTGCGAAAATTAAATTAATTTTATTTATTAGGTGGAACTTCAATTTTTTCAATAACAATGCATAAAGTCGAATTTATTTGAATAAAATCATGTTTATATGATCAAATGAATGCCGAAAACATGTGTCGCACTTAGGTGCAAGCTATTAGGATCATTGCAAAAATTAAATTGAATTTATTTATTAAATGAAATTTCAATTTTTTCAATAACAATGCATAAAGTCGGATATATTTGATTGAAATCGTGTTTAGATGATCAAATGCATGCCAAAAACATGTGTCGCACTTAGGTGAAAGCTATTAGGATTATTGCAAAAATTAAATTTAATTTATTTATTAAATGAAATGTCAATTTTTTCAAAAACAATGCATAATGTCGAATTAATTTGATTGAAATCGTGTTTATATGATCAAATGCATGTAATGTAATGTAATGTAATGTAGTTTATTGGTGCTAATATATAATAATATTTACACAGGTCTCTTAAATCTAGGTAAGTCAAGTTATAAATAAAAGAAGCTACATTAATCATTGATCAGCCATATTAAATTAATATTAATTTGCGCTTATGCTAGACACAAAAAGTTCATAAAAGAATAAATAGTACATACACAAATAGGCTTATAACATATATATCTAAAATTAACATTTAAAAATCATTGTAAAATATCTATAAGTAAAACTTAAAAATCATTGTAAAATATGTATAAATAAAAGTTGACATTTACAAATATGTTAATAAAATATACAAATAAATAAAATCTCACATTTACAATTATGTCGATAAAATTATATAAATAAAATAAAATTGGATAAAATAGACATACAAACATTTTAAAAATCATTTCCCATACTATTGAAGTCGAAATTGAGGTATTCTTCGAAACTATAAAATGCCTGCTCAATTAACACAGTTTTTATTCGTTTTTTAAATGCATTTAAATTAAGATTTCGAAGATTCATTGGCAGAGCATTTAAAAATTTAATAGAATAATACCTCACACCACTCTGGGATTTAACTAGTCTGGTTGCACTTGGATATATATTACATTTGTTCCTTGTATTATGTTCGTGAATATCTGCATGACAATTGTACAAGTGAGAATTGGTCTTGATGTGAACTAAGCATTCATATATGTATAAAGATGGCAGAGTTAAGATATTTTGTTCTTTGAATGCTTGTCTACAATCATCTCTGTAATTGTATTTAGAGATTATTCTCAAAGCTCTTCTTTGGAGCCCAAATATTCGATGTCTTATCGCGGAATGTCCCCATATAATTAATCCATATGATAAGTGGGGTTGAAAATAAGACATGTAAGCATGTTTTAACATTTGTTTGGATATGGAAAAGGATAATCTATGTAGGAGAAAAATATTACTGCTAAGTTTCTTAGCTAAAACTTCCCCATGGGAACCCCAAGTTAGCAGTCCATCCAAGTGCAAACCCAGAAACGTTACATCGTGAGTATTAGGCTGCGTATTCTTGGATAGTGTCGAAATTAGTGTTGCCGTTTTGTCATCGTTTATTTTAAGTCCATTACTTGAAAACCAGTCAAACGCTCTCGATCGTGACAGCAAACTTTTATTCCTGGCATCTTCCAGTGATTTGCCGTATTCGCTGATGGTCGTATCATCAGCATGCCGAAAACATGTGTCACACTTAGGTGCAAGCTATTTGGGATCATTGCGAAAATTAAATTAATTTTATTTATGGAGTGGAATATCAATTTTTTCAATAACAATGCATAAAGTCGAATTTATTTGATTTTTGATTGAAATCATATTTAAATGATTAAATGTATGCCTAAAACATGTGTCGCACTTAGGTGCAAGCTATAAGGATCATTGCAAAAATTAAATTTATTTTATTTATTAGAAGGAATTTCAATTTTTTCAATAACAATGCATAAAGTCGAGTTTATTTGAATAAAATCAAGTTTATATGATCAAATGAATGCCGAAAACATGTGTCGCACTTAGGAGCAAGCTATTAGGATCAATGCAAAAATTAAATTAATTTTATTTATTAAGTCGAATTTCAATTTTTTCAATAACAATGCAGTAAGTCGAATTTATTTAAATAAAATCATGTTTATATGATCAAATGAATGCCGAAAACATGTGTCGCACTTAGGAGCAAGCTATTAGGATCATTGCGAAAATTAAATTAATTTAATTTATTAAATGAAAATTCTATTTTTTCAATAACAATGCTTAAAGTTGGATATATTTGATTGAAATCGTGTTTATATGATCAAATGCATGCAGAAAACATGTGTCACACTTAGGAGCAAGCTATTAGAATCATTGCGAAAATTAAATTAATTTTATTTATTAAATGAAATTTCTATTTCTTCAATAACAATGCATAAAGTTTGATATATTTGTTTGAAATCGTGTTTATATGATCAAATGCATGCCGAAAACATGTGTCGCACTTAGGTGCAAGCTATTGGGATCATTGCAAAAATCAAATTTATTTTATTTATTAAGTGGAATTTCAATTTTTTCAATAACAATGCAAAAAGTCGAATTTATTTGAATAAAATCATGTTTATATGATCAAATGAATGCCGAAAACATGTGTCGCACTTAGGAGCAAGCTATTAGGATCAATGCAAAAATTAAATTAATTTTATTTATTAAATGAAATTTCTATTTTTTCAATAACAATGCATAAAGTTGAATATATTTGATTGAAATCGTGTTTATATGATCAAATGCATGCCGAAAAACATGTGTCACACTTAGGTGCAAGCTATTGGGATCATTGCGAAAATTAAATTAATTTTATTTATTAAGTGAAATTTCGATTTTTTCAATAACAATGCATAAAGTTGGATATATTTGATTGAAATCGTGTTTATATGATCAAATGCATGCCGAAAACATGTGTCACTCTTAGGTGCAAGCTATTAGGATCATTGCAAAAATTAAATTTATTTTATTTATTAAATGAAATTTCAATTTTTTCAATAACAATGCATATAGTCGAATTAATTTGATTAAAATCATGTTTATATGATCAAATGAATGCCGAAAACATGTGTCGCACTTAGGTGCAAGCTATTAGGATCATTGCAAAAATTAAATTTAATTTATTTATTGAATGAAATTTCAATTTTTTCAAAAACAATGCATAAAGTCGAATTTATTTGATTGAAATCGTTTTTATATGATCAAATGCATGCCGAAAACATGTGTCGCACTTAGGTGCAAGCTATTAGGATTATTGCAAAAATTAAATTTAATTTATTTATTAAATGAAATGTCAATTTTTTCAAAAACAATGCATAATGTCGAATTAATTTGATTGAAATCGTGTTTATATGATCAAATGCATGCCGAAAACATGTGTCACACTTAGGTGCAAGCTATTTGGGATCATTGCGAAAATTAAATTAATTTTATTTATGGAGTGGAATATCAATTTTTTCAATAACAATGCATAAAGTCGAATTTATTTGATTTTTGATTGAAATCATATTTAAATGATTAAATGTATGCCTAAAACATGTGTCGCACTTAGGTGCAAGCTATAAGGATCATTGCAAAAATTAAATTTATTTTATTTATTAGAAGGAATTTCAATTTTTTCAATAACAATGCATAAAGTCGAGTTTATTTGAATAAAATCAAGTTTATATGATCAAATGAATGCCGAAAACATGTGTCGCACTTAGGAGCAAGCTATTAGGATCAATGCAAAAATTAAATTAATTTTATTTATTAAGTCGAATTTCAATTTTTTCAATAACAATGCAGTAAGTCGAATTTATTTAAATAAAATCATGTTTATATGATCAAATGAATGCCGAAAACATGTGTCGCACTTAGGAGCAAGCTATTAGGATCATTGCGAAAATTAAATTTATTTTATTTATTAAATGAAATTTCAATTTTTTCAATAACAATGCATAAAGTCGAATTTATTTGATTGAAATCAAGTTTAAAAAATCAAATGCATGCCGAAAAAATGTGTCACACTTAGGTGCAAGCTATCAGGATCATTGCAAAAATTAAATTTATTTTATTTAATAAATGGAATTTCAATTTTTTCAATAACAATGCTTAAAGTCGAATTTATTTGATTAAAATCGTATTTAAATGATCAAATCGATGCCTAAAACATGTGTCGCACTTAGATGCAACCTATTGGGATCATTGCGAAAATTAAATTTATTTTATTTATTAAATGAAATTTCAATTTTTTCAATAACAATGCATAAAGTCGAATTTATTTGATTGAAATCAAGTTTAAAAAATCAAATGCATGCCGAAAAAATGTGTCACACTTAGGTGCAAGCTATCAGGATCATTGCAAAAATTAAATTTATTTTATTTATTAAATGAAATTTCTATTTTTTCAATAACAATGCATAAAGTTTGATTTATTTGATTGAAATCGTGTTTATATGATCAAATGCATGCCGAAAACATGTGTCGCACTTAGGTTCAAGCTGTTAGGATCATTGCAAAAATTAAATTTATTTTATTTATTAAATGAAATTTCGATTTTTTCAATAACAATGCATAAAGTCGAATTAATTTGATTGAAACCGTGTTTATATGATCAAACGCATGCCGAAAACATGTGTCGCACTTAGGTTCAAGCTGTTAGGATCATTGCAAAAATTAAATTTATTTTATTTATTAAATGAAATTTCAATTTTTCCAATAACAATGCATAAAGTCTAATTTATTCGATTGAAATCGTGTTTATATGATCAAATGCATGCCGAAAACATGTGTCACACTTAGGTGCAAGCCATTAGGATCATTGCAAAAATTAAATTTATTTCATTAATTAAATGAAATTTCAATTTTTTCAATAACAATGCATAAAGTCGAATTTATTTGATTTAAATCGTGTTTATGTGATCAAAAGCATGCCTAAAACATGTGTCGCACTAAGGTGCAAGCTATTAGGATCATTGCAAAAATTAAATTTATTTTATTGATTAAATTAAATTTCAATTTTTTCAATATCAATGCATAAAATCGAATTAATTTGATTGAAATCGTGTTTTTATGATCAAATGCATGCCGAAAACATGTGTCGCACTTAGGTGCAAGCTATTAGGATCATTGCAAAAATTAAATTTATTTTATTTATTAAATGAAATTTCAGTTTTTTCAATAACAGTGCATGAAGTCGATTTAATTTGATTGAAATCGTGTTTATATGATCGAACGCATGCCGAAAACATGTGTCGCACTTAGGTTCAAGCTGTTAGGATCTTTGCAAAAATTAAATTTATTTTATTTATTAAATGAAATTTCAATTTTTCCAATAACAATGCATAAAGTCTAATTTATTTGATTGAAATCGTGTTTATATGATCAAATGCATGCCGAAAACATGTATCGCACTTAGGTTCAAGCTGTTAGGATCATTGCAAAAATTAAATTTATTTTATTTATTAAATGAAATTTCGATTTTTTCAATAACAATGCATAAAGTCGAATAAATTTGATTGAAACCGTGTTTATATGATCAAACGCATGCCGAAAACATGTGTCGCACTTAGGTTCAAGCTGTTAGGATCATTGCAAAAATTAAATTTATTTTATTTATTGAATGAAATTTAAATTTCTTCAAAAACAATGCATAAAGTCGAATATATTTGATCAAAATCATGTTTATATGATCAAATCCATGCCTAAAAGATGTGTCGCACCTAGGTGCAAGCAATTAGGATCATTGCAAAAATTAAATTTATTTTATTTATTAAATGAAATTTCAGTTTTTTCAATAACAGTGCATGAAGTCGATTTAATTTGATTGAAATCGTGTTTATATGATCAAACGCATGCCGAAAACATGTGTCGCACTTAGGTTCAAGCTGTTAGGATCATTGCAAAAATTAAATTTATTTTATTTATTAAATGAAATTTCAATTTTTCCAATAACAATGCATAAAGTCTAATTTATTTGATTGAAATCGTGTTTATATGATCAAATGCATGCCGAAAACATGTGTCGCACTTAGGTTCAAGCTGTTAGGATCATTGCAAAAATTAAATTTATTTTATTTATTAAATGAAATTTCGATTTTTTCAATAACAATGCATAAAGTCGAATTAATTTGATTGAAACCGTGTTTATATGATCTAACGCATGCCGAAAACATGTGTCGCACTTAGGTTCAAGCTGTTAGGATCATTGCAAAAATTAAATTTATTTTATTTATTAAATGAAATTTCAATTTTTCCAATAACAATGCATAAAGTCTAATTTATTTGATTGAAATCGTGTTTATATGATCAAATGCATGCCGAAAACATGTGTCACACTTAGGTGCGAGCTATTGAGATCATTGCGAAAATTAAATTTATTTTATTTATTAAATGAAATTTCGATTTTTTCAATAACAATGCATAAAGTCGAATTAATTTGATTGAAATCGTGTTTATATGATCAAATGCATGCCGAAAACATGTGTCGCACTTAGGTGCGAGCTATTGAGATCATTGCGAAAATTAAATTTATTTTATTTATTAAATGAAATTTCGATTTTTTCAATACCAATGCATAAAGTCGAATTAATTTGATTGAAATCGTGTTTATATGATCAAACGCAAGCCGAAAACATGTGTCGCACTTAGGTTCAAGCTGTTAGGATCATTGCAAAAATTAAATTTATTTTATTTATTAAATGAAATTTCAATTTTTCCAATAACAATGCATAAAGTCTAATTTATTTGATTGAAATCGTGTTTATATGATCAAATGCATGCCGAAAACATATGTCACACTTAGGTGCAAGCCATTAGGATCATTGCAAAAATTAAATTTATTTCATTAATTAAATGAAATTTCAATTTTTTCAATAACAATGCATAAAGTCGAATTTATTTGATTTAAATCGTGTTTATGTGATCAAAAGCATGCCTAAAACATGTGTCGCACTAAGGTGCAAGCTATTAGGATCATTGCAAAAATTAAATTTATTTTATTTATTAAATGAAATTTCAATTTTTTCAATAACAATGCATAAAGTCGAATTAATTTGATTAAAATCATGTTTATATGATCAAATGAATGCCGAAAACATGTGTCGCACTTAGGTGCAAGCTATTAGGATCATTGCAAAAATTAAATTTATTTTAAATTCAAAAAACGAAATATAGCCTGAATATATAAATATTCAACCTGTTCGTAACTCTGCAAGCAAAATTAAGTCTTACTAAGACTATAAACAAATAACTTATTGAAACAACTACTTCCCTGGCTGATGCCACGCCGGATATTGAATGATACAAAAGAAATTTGGATGTTATTACTAGTACTACTAGTGAAATAACATTGGTTTAAGATCCCTTACTTCTACCCACAGGACTAACTTGAAAAATGAAACTAAATTGAATTTGAAAACTTTAAATTATAAAACTGAACCCAAAAGTATGTAAAAATTAAGTAAATAGCCATCTGCAGACGCGTTTCGAGATTTATCTCTCATCAGTGCAGCTTCGCATTTAAATTGAATGTTAAAGAATAAAATACACTTACGTGAAGGTGACCGTGACCGTGAAGGAGTCGTAAACAAATGAGGAGATTATAGAAGGGTTGGACTGATTTTATACCTGAATTTAGGTGATTAGTGAAAGTACAGATGTGAAGAAATAAATGATCTTGTTTTCAGTTGGAAAACCGAATACTCGATTTAAATAATAAATAAAATAGAAACTACCTTACTTATTGCAGAGAGTATTAAATAAATTCAAAAAACGAAATATAGCCTGAATATATAAATATTCAACCTGTTCGTAACTCTGCAAGCAAAATTAAGTCTTACTAAGACTATAAACAAATAACTTATTGAAACAACTACTTCCCTGGCTGATGCCACGCCGGATATTGAAGCTATATTCAGGCTATATTTCGTTTTTTGAATTTATTTAATACTCTCTGCAATAAGTAAGGTAGTTTCTATTTTATTTATAAATTTATTTTATTTATTAAATGAAATTTCAGTTTTTTCAATAACAGTGCATGAAGTCGATTTAATTTGATTGAAATCGTGTTTATATGATCAAACGCATGCCGAAAACATGTGTCGCACTTAGGTTCAAGCTGTTAGGATCATTGCAAAAATTAAATTTATTTTATTTATTAAATGAAATTTCGATTTTTTCAATAACAATGCATAAAGTCGAATTAATTTGATTGAAACCGTGTTTATATGATCAAACGCATGCCGAAAACATGTGTCGCACTTAGGTTCAAGCTGTTAGGATCATTGCAAAAATTAAATTTATTTTATTTATTGAATGAAATTTAAATTTCTTCAAAAACAATGCATAAAGTCGAATATATTTGATCAAAATCATGTTTATATGATCAAATCCATGCCTAAAAGATGTGTCGCACCTAGGTGCAAGCAATTAGGATCATTGCAAAAATTAAATTTATTTTATTTATTAAATGAAATTTCAGTTTTTTCAATAACAGTGCATGAAGTCGATTTAATTTGATTGAAATCGTGTTTATATGATCAAACGCATGCCGAAAACATGTGTCGCACTTAGGTTCAAGCTGTTAGGATCATTGCAAAAATTAAATTTATTTTATTTATTAAATGAAATTTCAATTTTTCCAATAACAATGCATAAAGTCTAATTTATTTGATTGAAATCGTGTTTATATGATCAAATGCATGCCGAAAACATGTGTCGCACTTAGGTTCAAGCTGTTAGGATCATTGCAAAAATTAAATTTATTTTATTTATTAAATGAAATTTCGATTTTTTCAATAACAATGCATAAAGTCGAATTAATTTGATTGAAACCGTGTTTATATGATCTAACGCATGCCGAAAACATGTGTCGCACTTAGGTTCAAGCTGTTAGGATCATTGCAAAAATTAAATTTATTTTATTTATTAAATGAAATTTCAATTTTTCCAATAACAATGCATAAAGTCTAATTTATTTGATTGAAATCGTGTTTATATGATCAAATGCATGCCGAAAACATGTGTCACACTTAGGTGCGAGCTATTGAGATCATTGCGAAAATTAAATTTATTTTATTTATTAAATGAAATTTCGATTTTTTCAATAACAATGCATAAAGTCGAATTAATTTGATTGAAATCGTGTTTATATGATCAAATGCATGCCGAAAACATGTGTCGCACTTAGGTGCGAGCTATTGAGATCATTGCGAAAATTAAATTTATTTTATTTATTAAATGAAATTTCGATTTTTTCAATAACAATGCATAAAGCCGAATTAATTTGATTGAAATCGTGTTTATATGATCAAACGCAAGCCGAAAACATGTGTCGCACTTAGGTTCAAGCTGTTAGGATCATTGCAAAAATTAAATTTATTTTATTTATTAAATGAAATTTCAATTTTTCCAATAACAATGCATAAAGTCTAATTTATTTGATTGAAATCGTGTTTATATGATCAAATGCATGCCGAAAACATATGTCACACTTAGGTGCAAGCCATTAGGATCATTGCAAAAATTAAATTTATTTCATTAATTAAATGAAATTTCAATTTTTTCAATAACAATGCATAAAGTCGAATTTATTTGATTTAAATCGTGTTTATGTGATCAAAAGCATGCCTAAAACATGTGTCGCACTAAGGTGCAAGCTATTAGGATCATTGCAAAAATTAAATTTATTTTATTTATTAAATGAAATTTCAATTTTTTCAATAACAATGCATAAAGTCGAATTAATTTGATTAAAATCATGTTTATATGATCAAATGAATGCCGAAAACATGTGTCGCACTTAGGTGCAAGCTATTAGGATCATTGCAAAAATTAAATTTATTTTAAATTCAAAAAACGAAATATAGCCTGAATATATAAATATTCAACCTGTTCGTAACTCTGCAAGCAAAATTAAGTCTTACTAAGACTATAAACAAATAACTTATTGAAACAACTACTTCCCTGGCTGATGCCACGCCGGATATTGAATGATACAAAAGAAATTTGGATGTTATTACTAGTACTACTAGTGAAATAACATTGGTTTAAGATCCCTTACTTCTACCCACAGGACTAACTTGAAAAATGAAACTAAATTGAATTTGAAAACTTTAAATTATAAAACTGAACCCAAAAGTATGTAAAAATTAAGTAAATAGCCATCTGCAGACGCGTTTCGAGATTTATCTCTCATCAGTGCAGCTTCGCATTTAAATTGAATGTTAAAGAATAAAATACACTTACGTGAAGGTGACCGTGACCGTGAAGGAGTCGTAAACAAATGAGGAGATTATAGAAGGGTTGGACTGATTTTATACCTGAATTTAGGTGATTAGTGAAAGTACAGATGTGAAGAAATAAATGATCTTGTTTTCAGTTGGAAAACCGAATACTCGATTTAAATAATAAATAAAATAGAAACTACCTTACTTATTGCAGAGAGTATTAAATAAATTCAAAAAACGAAATATAGCCTGAATATATAAATATTCAACCTGTTCGTAACTCTGCAAGCAAAATTAAGTCTTACTAAGACTATAAACAAATAACTTATTGAAACAACTACTTCCCTGGCTGATGCCACGCCGGATATTGAAGCTATATTCAGGCTATATTTCATTTTTTGAATTTATTTAATACTCTCTGCAATAAGTAAGGTAGTTTCTATTTTATTTATAAATTTATTTTATTTATTAAATGAAATTTCAGTTTTTTCAATAACAGTGCATGAAGTCGATTTAATTTGATTGAAATCGTGTTTATATGATCAAACGCATGCCGAAAACATGTGTCGCACTTAGGTTCAAGCTGTTAGGATCTTTGCAAAAATTAAATTTATTTTATTTATTAAATGAAATTTCAATTTTTCCAATAACAATGCATAAAGTCTAATTTATTTGATTGAAATCGTGTTTATATGATCAAATGCATGCCGAAAACATGTATCGCACTTAGGTTGAAGCTGTTAGGATCATTGCAAAAATTAAATTTATTTTATTTATTAAATGAAATTTCGATTTTTTCAATAACAATGCATAAAGTCGAATTAATTTGATTGAAACCGTGTTTATATGATCAAACGCATGCCGAAAACATGTGTCGCACTTAGGTTCAAGCTGTTAGGATCATTGCAAAAATTAAATTTATTTTATTTATTGAATGAAATTTAAATTTCTTCAAAAACAATGCATAAAGTCGAATATATTTGATCAAAATCATGTTTATATGATCAAATCCATGCCTAAAAGATGTGTCGCACCTAGGTGCAAGCAATTAGGATCATTGCAAAAATTAAATTTATTTTATTTATTAAATGAAATTTCAGTTTTTTCAATAACAGTGCATGAAGTCGATTTAATTTGATTGAAATCGTGTTTATATGATCAAACGCATGCCGAAAACATGTGTCGCACTTAGGTTCAAGCTGTTAGGATCATTGCAAAAATTAAATTTATTTTATTTATTAAATGAAATTTCAATTTTTCCAATAACAATGCATAAAGTCTAATTTATTTGATTGAAATCGTGTTTATATGATCAAACGCATGCCGAAAACATGTGTCGCACTTAGGTTCAAGCTGTTAGGATCATTGCAAAAATTAAATTTATTTTATTTATTAAATGAAATTTCAATTTTTCCAATAACAATGCATAAAGTCTAATTTATTTGATTGAAATCGTGTTTATATGATCAAATGCATGCCGAAAACATGTGTCACACTTAGGTGCGAGCTATTGAGATCATTGCGAAAATTAAATTTATTTTATTTATTAAATGAAATTTCGATTTTTTCAATAACAATGCATAAAGTCGAATTAATTTGATTGAAATCGTGTTTATATGATCAAATGCATGCCGAAAACATGTGTCGCACTTAGGTGCGAGCTATTGAGATCATTGCGAAAATTAAATTTATTTTATTTATTAAATGAAATTTCGATTTTTTCAATAACAATGCATAAAGCCGAATTAATTTGATTGAAATCGTGTTTATATGATCAAACGCAAGCCGAAAACATGTGTCGCACTTAGGTTCAAGCTGTTAGGATCATTGCAAAAATTAAATTTATTTTATTTATTAAATGAAATTTCAATTTTTCCAATAACAATGCATAAAGTCTAATTTATTTGATTGAAATCGTGTTTATATGATCAAATGCATGCCGAAAACATATGTCACACTTAGGTGCAAGCCATTAGGATCATTGCAAAAATTAAATTTATTTCATTAATTAAATGAAATTTCAATTTTTTCAATAACAATGCATAAAGTCGAATTTATTTGATTGAAATCGTGTTTATGTGATCAAAAGAATGCCTAAAACATGTGTCGCACTAAGGTGCAAGCTATTAGGATCATTGCAAAAATTAAATTTATTTTATTTATTAAATGAAATTTCAATTTTTTCAATAACAATGCATAAAGTCGAATTAATTTGATTAAAATCATGTTTATATGATCTAATGAATGCCGAAAACATGTGTCGCACTTAGGTGCAAGCTATTAGGATCATTGCAAGAATTAAATTAATTTTATTTATTAAGTGGAACTTCAATTTTTTTCAATAACAATGCATAAAGTTAAATTTATCTGATTGAAATCGTGTTTAAATGATAAAATGCATGCCTAAAACATGAGCCGAACATAGGTGCAAGCTGTTAGGATCATTGCAAAAATTAAATTTATTTTATTTATTAAATGAAATTTCAATTTTTTTAATTACAATGAATAAAGTCGAATTTATTTAATTTAAATCGTGTTTATATGATCAAATGCATGCCGAAAACATGTGTCGCACTTAGGTGCAAGCTATTAGGATCATTGCAAAAATTAAATTAATTTTACTTATTAAGTGGAACTTCAATTTTTTTCAATAACAATGCATAAAGTCAAATTTATTTGATTGAAATCGTGTTTAAATGATCAAATGCATGCCTAAAACATGTGTCGCACTTAGGTGCAAGCTGTTAGGATCATTGCAAAAATTAAATTTATTTTATTTATTAAATGAAATTTCAATTTTTTAATTACAATGCATAAAGTCGAATTTATTTGATTTAAATCGTGTTTATGTGATCAAAAGCATGCCTAAAACATGTGTCGCACTTAGGTGCAAGCTATTGGGATAATTGCGAAAATTAAATTAATTTTATTTATTAAGTGGAACTTCAATTTTTTCAATAACAATGCATAAAGTCGAATTTATTTGAATAAAATCATGTTTATATGATCAAATGAATGCCGAAAACATGTGTCGCACTTAGGTGCAAGCTATTAGGATCATTGCAAAAATTAAATTGAATTTATTTATTAAATGAAATTTCAATTTTTTCAATAACAATGCATAAAGTCGGATATATTTGATTGAAATCGTGTTAAGATGATCAAATGCATGCCAAAAACATGTGTCGCACTTAGGTGAAAGCTATTAGGATCATTGCAAAAATTAAATTTATTTTATTTATTAAATGAAATTTCAATTTTTTCAATAACAATGCATAAAGTCGAATTAATTTGATTAAAATCATGTTTATATGATCAAATGCATGCCTAAAACATGTGCCGAACATAGGTGCAAGCTGTTAGGATCATTGCAAAAATTAAATTTATTTCATTAATTAAATGAAATTTCAATTTTTTAATTACAATGCATAAAGTCGAATTTATTTGATTTAAATCGTGTTTATGTGATCAAAAGCATGCCTAAAACATGTGTCGCACTTAGGTGCAAGCTATTGGGATCATTGCGAAAATTAAATTTATTTTATTTATTAAATGTAATTTCAATTTTTTCAATAACAATGCATAAAGTCGAATTAATTTAATTGAAATCAAGTTCAAATGATCAAATGCATGCCATAAACATGTGTCACACTTAGGAGCAAGCTATTAGGATCATTGCAAAAATTAAATAAATTTTATTTATTAAGTGGAATTTAAATTTTTTCAATAACAATGCATAAAGTCGAATTTATTTGAATAAAATCATGTTTATATGATCAAATGAATGCCGAAAACATGTGTCGCACTTAGGAGCAAGCTATTAGGATCAATGCAAAAATTAAATTAATTTTATTTATTAAATGAAATTTCTATTTTTTCAATAACAATGCATAAAGTTGAATATATTTGATTGAAATCGTGTTTATATGATCAAATGCATGCCGAAAAACATGTGTCACACTTAGGTGCAAGCTATTGGGATCATTGCGAAAATTAAATTAATTTTATTTATTAAATGAAATTTCGATTTTTTCAATAACAATGCATAAAGTTGGATATATTTGATTGAAATCGTGTTTATATGATCAAATGCATGCCGAAAACATGTGTCACTCTTAGGTGCAAGCTATTAGGATCATTGCAAAAATTAAATTTATTTTATTTATTAAATGAAATTTCAATTTTTTCAATAACAATGCATATAGTCGAATTAATTTGATTAAAATCATGTTTATATGATCAAATGAATGCCGAAAACATGTGTCGCACTTAGGTGCAAGCTATTAGGATCATTGCAAAAATTAAATTTAATTTATTTATTAAATGAAATGTCAATTTTTTCAAAAACAATGCATAATGTCGAATTAATTTGATTGAAATCGTGTTTATATGATCAAATGCATGCCGAAAACATGTGTCACACTTAGGTGCAAGCTATTTGGGATCATTGCGAAAATTAAATTAATTTTATTTATGGAGTGGAATATCAATTTTTTCAATAACAATGCATAAAGTCGAATTTATTTGATTTTTGATTGAAATCATATTTAAATGATTAAATGTATGCCTAAAACATGTGTCGCACTTAGGTGCAAGCTATAAGGATCATTGCAAAAATTAAATTTATTTTATTTATTAGAAGGAATTTCAATTTTTTCAATAACAATGCATAAAGTCGAGTTTATTTGAATAAAATAAAGTTTATATGATCAAATGAATGCCGAAAACATGTGTCGCACTTAGGAGCAAGCTATTAGGATCAATGCAAAAATTAAATTAATTTTATTTATTAAGTCGAATTTCAATTTTTTCAATAACCAAGCAGTAAGTCGAATTTATTTAAATAAAATCATGTTTATATGATCAAATGAATGCCGAAAACATGTGTCGCACTTAGGAGCAAGCTATTAGGATCATTGCGAAAATTAAATTAATTTAATTTATTAAATGAAAATTCTATTTTTTCAATAACAATGCTTAAAGTTGGATATATTTGATTGAAATCGTGTTTATATGATCAAATGCATGCAGAAAACATGTGTCACACTTAGGAGCAAGCTATTAGGATCATTGCAAAAATTAAATTAATTTTATTTATTAAGTGGAATTTCAATTTTTTCAATAACAATGCATAAAGTCGAATTTCTTTGATTGAAATCGTTTTTATATGATCAAATGCATGCCGAAAACATGTGTCGCGTTTAGGTGTAAGCTGTTAGGATCTTTGCAAAAATTAAATTTATTTTATTTATTAAATGAAATTTCAATTTTTTCAAAAACAATGCATAAAGTCGAATTTATTTGATTGAAATCGTGTTTGTATGATCAGATGCATGCCTAAAACATGTGTCGCACTTAGATGCAACCTATTGGGATCATTGCGAAAATTAAATTTATTTTATTTATTAAATGAAATTTCAATTTTTTCAATAACAATGCATAAAGTCGAATTTATTTGATTGAAATCAAGTTTAAAAAATCAAATGCATGCCGAAAAAATGTGTCACACTTAGGTGCAAGCTATCAGGATCATTGCAAAAATTAAATTTATTTTATTTATTAAATGAAATTTCTATTTTTTCAATAACAATGCATAAAGTTTGATATATTTGATTGAAATCGTGTTTATATGATCAAATGCATGCCGAAAACATGTGTCGCACTTAGATGCAACCTATTGGGATCATTGCGAAAATTAAATTTATTTTATTTATTAAATGAAATTTCAATTTTTTCAATAACAATGCATAAAGTCGAATTTATTTGATTGAAATCAAGTTTAAAAAATCAAATGCATGCCGAAAAAATGTGTCACACTTAGGTGCAAACTACTAGGATCATTGCGAAAATTAAATTTATTTTATTCATTAAATGAAATTTCTATTTTTTCAATAACAAAGCATAAAGTTGGATATATTTGATTGAAATCGTGTTTATATGATCAAATGCATGCCGAAAACATGTGTCACACTTAGGTGCAAGCTATTGGGATCATTGCAAAAATTAAATTTATTTTATTTATTAAATGAAATTTCAATTTTTTCAATAACAATGCATAAAGTCGAATTTATTTGATTGAAATCAAGTTTAAAAAATCAAATGCATGCCGAAAAAATGTGTCACACTTAGGTGCAAGCTATCAGGATCATTGCAAAAATTAAATTTATTTTATTTATTAAATGAAATTTCTATTTTTTCAATAAAAATGCATAAAGTTTGATATATTTGATTGAAATCGTGTTTATATGATCAAATGCATGCCGAAAACATGTGTCGCACTTAGGTGCAAGCTATTGGGATCATTGCAAAAATCAAATTTATTTTATTTATAAAATGAAATTTCAATTTTTTCAATAACAATGCATAAAGTCGAATTAATTTGATTGAAATCATGTTCAGATGATCAAATGCATGCCAAAAACATGTGTCACACTTAGGTGCAAGCTATTGGGATCATTGCAAAAATTAAATTTATTTTATTTATTAAATGTAATTTCAATTTTTTCAATAACAATGCATAAAGTCGAATTAATTTGATTGAAATCAAGTTTAAATGATCAAATGCATGCCGAAAACATGTGTCACACTTAGGAGCAAGCTATTAGGATCATTGCAAAAATTAAATAAATTTTATTTATTAGGTGGAATTTAAATTTTTTCAATAACAATGCATAAAGTCGAATTAATTTGATTGAAATCAAGTTTAAATGATCAAATGCATGCCGAAAACATGTGTCACACTTAGGAGCAAGCTATTAGGATCATTGCAAAAATTCAATTAATTTTATTTATTAAGTGGAATTTCAATTTTTTCAATAACAATGCATAAAGTCGAATTTATTTGATTGAAATCATGTTTAAATGATTAAATGTAAGCCTAAAACATGTGTCGCACTTAGGTGCAAGCCAAAAGGATCATTGCAAAAATTAAATTTATTTTATTTATTAAATGGAATTTAAATTTTTTCAATAACAATGCATAAAGTCGAATTTATTTGAATAAAATCATGTTTATATGATCAAATGAATGCCGAAAACATGTGTCACACCTAGGTGCAAGCTGTTAGGATCATTGCAAAAATTAAATTAATTTTATTTATTAAGTGGAATTTCAATTTTTTCAATAACAATGCATAAAGTCGAATTTATTTGAATAAAATCATGTTTATATGATCAAATTAATGCAGAAAACATGTGTCGCACTTAGGAGCAAGCTATTAGGATCATTGCGAAAATTAAATTAGTTTTATTTATTAAATGAAATTTCTATTTTTTCAATAACAATGCATAAAGTCGAATTAATTTGATTAAAATCAAGTTTAAATGATCAAATGCATGCCGAAAACATGTGTCACACTTAGAAGCAAGCTATTAGGATCATTGCAAAAATTCAATTAATTTTATTTATTAAGTGGAATTTCAATTTTTTCAATAACAATGCATATAGTCGAATTAATTTGATTAAAATCATGTTTATATGATCAAATGAATGCCGAAAACATGTGTCGCACTTAGGTGCAAGCTATTAGGATCATTGCAAAAATTAAATTTAATTTATTTATTGAATGAAATTTCAATTTTTTCAAAAACAATGCATAAAGTCGAATTTATTTGATTGAAATCGTTTTTATATGATCAAATGAATGCCGAAAACATGTGTCACACCTAGGTGCAAGCTATTAGAATCATTGCGAAAATTAAATTAATTTTATTTATTAAATGAAATTTCTATTTCTTCAATAACAATGCATAAAGTTTAATATATTTGTTTGAAATCGTGTTTATATGATCAAATGCATGCCGAAAACATGTGTCACTCTTAGGTGCAAGCTATTAGGATCATTGCAAAAATTAAATTTATTTTATTTATTAAATGAAATTTCAATTTTTTCAATAACAATGCATATAGTCGAATTAATTTGATTAAAATCATGTTTATATGATCAAATGAATGCCGAAAACATGTGTCGCACTTAGGTGCAAGCTATTAGGATCATTGCAAAAATTAAATTTAATTTATTTATTGAATGAAATTTCAATTTTTTCAAAAACAATGCATAAAGTCGAATTTATTTGATTGAAATCGTTTTTATATGATCAAATGCATACCGAAAACATGTGTCGCACTTAGGTGCAAGCTATTAGGATTATTGCAAAAATTAAATTTAATTTATTTATTAAATGAAATGTCAATTTTTTCAAAAACAATGCATAATGTCGAATTAATTTGATTGAAATCGTGTTTATATGATCAAATGCATGCCGAAAACATGTGTCACACTTAGGTGCAAGCTATTTGGGATCATTGCGAAAATTAAATTAATTTTATTTATGGAGTGGAATATCAATTTTTTCAATAACAATGCATAAAGTCGAATTTATTTGATTTTTGATTGAAATCATATTTAAATGATTAAATGTATGCCTAAAACATGTGTCGCACTTAGGTGCAAGCTATAAGGATCATTGCAAAAATTAAATTTATTTTATTTATTAGAAGGAATTTCAATTTTTTCAATAACAATGCATAAAGTCGAGTTTATTTGAATAAAATCAAGTTTATATGATCAAATGAATGTCGAAAACATGTGTCACACTTAGGTGCAAGCTATTGGGATCATTGCAAAAATTAAATTTATTTTATTTATTAAATGTAATTTCAATTTTTTCAATAACAATGCATAAAGTCGAATTAATTTAATTGAAATCAAGTTCAAATGATCAAATGCATGCCATAAACATGTGTCACACTTAGGAGCAAGCTATTAGGATCATTGCAAAAATTAAATAAATTTTATTTATTAAGTGGAATTTAAATTTTTTCAATAACAATGCTTAAAGTCGAATTAATTTGATTGAAATCAAGTTTAAATAATCAAATGCATGCCGAAAACATGTGTCACAGTTAGGAGCAAGCTATTAGGATCATTGCAAAAATTAAATTAATTTTATTTATTAAATGGAATTTCAATTTTTTCAATAGCAATGCATAAAGTCGAATTAATTTGATTGAAATCAAGTTTAAATGATCAAATGCATGCCGAAAACATGTGTCACACTTAGGAGCAAGCTATTAGGATCATTGCAAAAATTAAATTAATTTTATTTATTAAGTGGAATTTCAATTTTTTCAATAACAATGCATAAAGTCGAATTAATTTGATTGAAATCGTGTTTAGATGATCAAATGCATGCCGAAAACATGTGTCACACTCAGGTGAAGGCTATTAGAATCATTGCAAACATTAAATGTATTTTATTAATTAAATAAAATTTCAATTTTTTCAATAACAATGCATAAAGTCGAATTAATTTGATTAAAATCTTGTTTAAAAGATCAAATGCATACCGAAAACATGTGTCACACTTAGGTGCAAGCTATTAGGATCATTGCAAAAATTAAATTTATTTTATTTATTAAATGAAATTTCAATTTTTTCAATAACAATGCATAAAGTCGAATTAATTTGATTGAAATCGTGTTAAGATGATCAAATGCTTGCCGAAAACATGTGTCACACTTAGGTGCAAGCTATTAGGATCATTGCAAAAATTAAATAAATTTTATTTATTAAGTGGAATTTCAATTTTTTCAATAACTATGCATAAAGTCGAATTTATTTGAATAAAATCATGTTTATATGATCAAATGAATGCAGAAAACATGTGTCGCACTTAGGAGCAAGCTATTAGGATCATTGCGAAAATTAAATTAGTTTTAATTGATTGATGGTTGAGGCGTTAACTTCGTGATACATTTTGGAACTTTAAATAAAACAGTTTCTTTGTTAATATCACACTTTATTGTTTAGTGACTCGAGTTTCGATCATAAGCTGATCATTTTCAAACTTAAAGTAAATTAAATTACAATAAACACACGTATTTATGCGGAATGGAATAAGGAGGAGAATACTAGGTCGACCTGGTCGTTAATTATGGGGAAGTCCGGATTACGCTTCGCTTTGTGGATTTCTAGGGACCTACTCGAATCCCTAGAAATCCACAAAGCGAAGCGTAATCCGGACTTCCCCATAATTAACGACCAGGTCGACCTAGTATTCTCCTCCTTATTCCATTCCGCATAAATACGTGTGTTTATTGTAATTTAATTTACTTTAAGTTTGAAAATGATCAGCTTATGATCGAAACTCGAGTCACTAAACAATAAAGTGTGATATTAACAAAGAAACTGTTTTATTTAAATTAGTTTTATTTATTAAATGAAATTTCTATTTTTTCAATAACAATGCATAAAGTCGCTTTAATTTGATTGAAATCAAGTTTAAATGATCAAATGCATGCCGAAAACATGTGTCACACTTAGGAGCAAGCTATTAGGATGATAGCAAAAATTAAATTAATTTTATTTATTAAGTGGAATTTCAATTTTTTCAATAACAATGCATAAAGTCGAATTAATTTGATTAAAATCTTGTTTAAAAGATCAAATGCATACCGAAAACATGTGTCACACTTAGGTGCAAGCTATTAGGATCATTGCAAAAATTAAATTTATTTTATTTATTAAATGAAATTTCAATTTTTTCAATAACAATGCATAAAGTCGAATTAATTTGATTGAAATCGTGTTTAGATGATCAAATGCTTGCCGAAAACATGTGTCACACTTAGGTGCAAGCTATTAGGATCATTGCAAAAATTAAATAAATTTTATTTATTAAGTGGAATTTCAATTTTTTCAATAACTATGCATAAAGTCGAATTTATTTGAATAAAATCATGTTTATATGATCAAATGAATGCAGAAAACATGTGTCGCACTTAGGAGCAAGCTATTAGGATCATTGCGAAAATTAAATTAGTTTTATTTATTAAATGAAATTTCTATTTTTTCAATAACAATGCATAAAGTCGCATTAATTTGATTGAAATCAAGTTTAAATGATCAAATGCATGCCGAAAACATGTGTCACACTTAGGAGCAAGCTATTAGGATGATAGCAAAAATTAAATTAATTTTATTTATTAAGTGGAATTTCAATTTTTTCAATAACAATGCATAAAGTCGAATTAATTTGATTAAAATCTTGTTTAAAAGATCAAATGCATACCGAAAACATGTGTCACACTTAGGTGCAAGCTATTAGGATCATTGCAAAAATTAAATTTATTTTATTTATTAAATGAAATTTCAATTTTTTCAATAACAATGCATAAAGTCGAATTAATTTGATTGAAATCGTGTTTAGATGATCAAATGCTTGCCGAAAACATGTGTCACACTTAGGTGCAAGCTATTAGGATCATTGCAAAAATTAAATAAATTTTATTTATTAAGTGGAATTTCAATTTTTTCAATAACTATGCATAAAGTCGAATTTATTTGAATAAAATCATGTTTATATGATCAAATGAATGCAGAAAACATGTGTCACACTTAGGAGCAAGCTATTAGGATGATAGCAAAAATTAAATTAATTTTATTTATTAAATGGAATTTCAATTTTTTCAATAACAATGCATAAAGTCGAATTAATTTGATTAAAATCGTGTTTAAATGATCAAATGCATACCGAAAACATGTGTCACACTTACTTTGCATCCACTGATATAAAACCAGCGAAGTGGGTGCTGTGGAATCTACTTAATTAACTAAATTGTATAAATCGACATTGTCGACATTGTCGATTGAGCGAGGTGAATGTCTTGGGATTACTTTTTTTTGGTTTACTTGTTTTTGTCGAAACTGATAGTGTCTCGTTCCCTCGAATGGTCGTGAATAAATGTAAATTATAATTAATTCAGTATTTCCTCTGTATTACTTTGTTACCTTTCCGTGGCCCACCTGTATTGTGTAGTTAGCCACCCTGATCGGCCCCTGGGTGCTGTGTAACCCTGTCTCTCCTTAATCTAAAAATGGTACTTTGTTGCGAATCATGTAATAAAAATATTAGCCCTCGCTCTTTATCTCTTAAGTGCCAAGGCTGTAAAAAGTGGAGGCATGCCACGTGTACTAATATACCGGAAGACAGATTGGACTTCTTCTTAGATGAAGCCAAGAAGGAATACGGTGACAAATGGGCTTGTGAACACTGCTCTATTTCCAGTCGTACACTTAAAGCTGATAATATTTCTGTCAGCTCCCTAGAGGATACAATAGCAACAATAATTGCAAAACAATTTGAAATCTTTACAAAACAATTTATGTCATCTATTAACGATGAAATTATTAAATTAAAAGAAAGAGTTGCGTGCTTGGAGAATGAAAAAAAGTCATTACAATTGAACAATAACACTTCAAAAACAACAGTTGAATTAATCTCTGAACTTGATGATCGTAAAAATCGCGCAAGAAATGTAATGATTTATAACCTTCCTGAATCCACTAAGTCTAACCCAGCTGAAAAAATTGATGATGATATTGTTTCCTTAAAAGCCTTATGCAAAGATATTGTTGATGTCAATCCAATAAAACTTTTTCGCATTGGTAAATTATCCAGCAACCCGCGCCCGATTAAAGTTGTACTTTCGGAAGAAAAATATGCTAAACAATTGTTAGTAAAAAGTAAGTTGGTAAAGGGTGGCATTGTAATTAAATCTGACCTAACACATTCGCAACAGAACTACTTAACGCTATTAAGATCTGAATTAAAACGTCGCCTAGAATCAGGAGAAACCAGACTCACCATCAAATATGTTAGGGGTGTCCCTACTATTGTCAATCAGGAAAACTAGTGCATAATGTGACCAGTTCCGCATATAAATTATTAGGTTTTATTATTCGCAATGGACGTGAGTTTAAATCTATAGCAACATTAATCACATTGTATAATTCAATAGTACTTAGTAGATTGAACTATTGTGCATGCGTCTGGTCTCCCGGTTACGCAAAATATATTATTATGTTGGAACGCGTTCAAAGGATATTTGTAAAATTTCTATACTACATGAAATATCACATTTATCCAGATGAAACAGTTAACTACTTTGATCTGCTACTTGAATTCGGACTTCTTTCTATTTCTAATCGTCACAAACTAATCTGCGTAAATGAGTTATTTAAAATAGTGAATGGTTATATCGATAATAGTACCATTTTAGATAATATTAATTTCACTGTACCCAGATTGTCGGCTCGCCATAAGCATACATTTTCTTATCTAACTCCGCGTACTAATAATCATGTCAACGCTCCTCTCAATAAAATGTTTAGGCATTACCATGATGTTCAATACAACGTTGACATTTTTTGCAATAACTTAAAGCAATTTAATATTGACTTAAGGAATAGTCTAATGTAAATTTGAATATCATATCACTCATTAATTGTTTGGTTTAAATCGCTTCATTTGTAACCGTGTCATCGCTACTATGTTGTAAACTGTATTAGATTATTAACAATAACAAATTAGTTTAGTTTTAATGTATAGGTTAACTATAAATTTTTCTAATTATATATGTATAAATATACTCTGTACACCTTACATTTTCTCTGTAATTGGACAATTGTCTGTTGGGAAAATAAATATTATTATTATTATTATTATTATTATTATTATTATTATTATTCTCAACACGCGGATAATCAATTTAATGTTTTCTATCAAAATGTCAATGGATTAAATACTAAAACTACAGAATTTTACAACAATGTGGCACTAAATGATTTTGACGTAATTGCATTAACAGAGACATGGCTCAAGGATGGTGATTATGACCATAAATTATTCCCCCCCAACTACAGCGTTTTCAGGGCAGATAGGAAAATCCGCAAAGGAGGTGGTGCTTTAATTGCACTGAAAGATTGTTTTAAGTGTCTTCTTTTACCGATTACATTTGAACTTGGAAATATTGATATTGTTGCGATCGAAGTAAATATCTGTAAAACTAAAACTGTTATTATTATGTGTGTGTACATACCACCTCGTACTACACTTTATGCCTATAATTTGTTATTCGAAATGATTGAACAGAATTTCAATCTAAAAAATATCATTATTTTGGGCGACTTTAACTTAACCAACTATGTTAATTTTATCACAAATGCAGAACGTCACTCCACTATACTTCCATTGTTGAACTTTATTACTCTGAATAATCTTAAGCAATATAATTTTATAAGAAACCTCAATAATAGAATTTTTGATTTGGTTTTAACGTCGTCGTTTGTATCCTGTGTAGTAGAAAAATCTGAATGTAGTCTGGTTGACGAGGATCGGCATCACCCGTCCCTGCTAATGGACGTACTGTTACCCCAAAAAAGTGTTTTAAATTTCTCACCCTCAGAACGTCACCACGACTTTTACAACTTCCGTAAGGCTAATCTCCGTCTCTTATATGAAGCTATTTCACAAACAGATTGGTCAGAAATAGAACTATCATCTGATACACAAGAATGCTGTGATTTGTTTTATGAAAAGCTGTACAATATCCTGGATAAACACGTTCCCAGGCGCAAACACAAAATTAATAGGAAGCAATATCCTCCTTGGTTTAATGCGGAAATTATTGCTCTCATAAAATTGAAAACTAAATTATTTAAACGCATTAAACAAAACAATGCAACCCTTGAGCATTTTAGATCTGTTCGTCGTTTAATAAAAGAAAAAATTAAGATAAGTCATCGCACATTTATTGCTGCTGCTGAAGATAATATAAACAATGACCCTAACGAATTCTGGAGCTTCATTAACAACAAAAAACGCCAGTCACGTATACCTGGATGTATGAAACATCGAGATACAGTCCTAGAGTCACCTACGGAAATAGTTGAAGGTTTTGCCACACTACCTACTTGCCCCAAGACGATGTTGATGATACCAGCCCACAACTACACCAACCTGCTGCCCTAGGAAACTTTTTTGTGAACGAAGAACAAGTGCTTTGTAGTTTGCGCCGGTTGCGACCTAAACTTACTATGGGTCCGGACAGTATTCCAGCTTTTTTACTGAAAGATTGTGCAGTTTACTTTGTCCGGCCTCTAACATATTTATTTAATTTAGTTTTATCTTGCGGTGTCTTTCCAGATCGATGGAAAACTACACGCATCTGTCCAGTTTTTAAAAAAGGTGATAGGTGCAACATTGAGAATTACCGACCCATAGCATTGATATCGAATTTTAGCAAAATATTTGAGTCAATTCTGTCTGATCTTATTTATTACAAAATGAACAACCTGATTAATATTAGACAACATGGTTTCATAAAAAAGAGATCAACGTTAACCAACTTAATAAACATAACACAGTTTATCTCTGATCATATGGACCGAAGTAATCAGGTTGATGTAATATACACTGATATGAGCAAGGCGTTTGACAGAGTATCTCACAGCCTATTAATTAAATTAATGCATAAATATGATATAAGTGGAAACATAGTGTCGGTACTTTCTTCCTATTTGTCAAATAGAGTTCAATTTGTCTCATACATGGGGACAAAGTCCAGCACCTATATAGCTTGCAGCGGTGTTCCTCAGGGTTCAAACCTTGGCCCGCTATTGTTTGTAATATTTATTAACAGTGTATGTGATGTGCTGGACTGCGAATTTCTCATGTATGCTGACGACATTAAACTCTATGCAGTAATACATAGCCATGAGGATGCCATGAAATTGCAAAATAATTTAACTAAATTAAATAATTGGTGTTATCAAAATAATGTAAACATTAATATATCCAAATGTAATGTCATGTCCTACACACGGTCAACTGTGCCTATTATATTTAACTACATTATAGACAACAGCGTTATATCTCGTGTAAGTTATATCAAAGATCTCGGTATTTACTTCGATAACAAACTGACATTTAACATGCACGTTGAGAAAATATCACTGAATTGTTATAAAACGCTAGGCTTTATAATTAGGAATTGTCGTGAGTTTCAATCAATAAACACCGTGATTAATTTATTCAAGTCACTGATTCTTTCCAAACTTACGTATTGTGCAACGGTCTGGTCTCCAGGATATTTACAATATATTAATGCTTTAGAAAAGGTACAAAAACGTTTCCTAAAATATCTGTATTTCTTTAAACATAGTGCTTATCCCGATTTTAGCATATCCTATAATGCACTGTTATGTGAGTTTCAGATGGAATCAGTGCACAGTAAACATAGATTTATATCCATTACTGATTTGTATAAAATTATACATAGCATAAGCGACAACTCAATGTTTATGGATCTAATTGAAATTAAAGTTCCCAGATCCTCCTCACGACACACGCGCACTTTTTCTTGCAAAACTTCGCGTACAAACCATAATTTGCACTCACCTTTGCATACAATGTTACGGAATTACCATGATGTCCAATATTGCGTAGATATATTCTGTTCAAATGGCAATAAATTCACTTCAGTTCTGAAATCCAGTGTCTTCCAATAATATAATTAATGTAATTAGCCCTGTTATTGTAATATAATTTGTACACATGTTTATATTTATTTAAGAGTATAGCTATGTTGTAAATATGTTAATTATTATAATTTCTCTGTTATTGGGCTTAATGCCTGTTGAGAATAAACGAATAAATAAATAAATAAATTAAATAAATAAATTTTATTTATTAAATAAAATTTCAATTTTTTCAATAACAATGCATAAAGTCAAATTAAATTGATTGAAATCGTGTTCAGATGATCAAATGCATGCCGAAAACATGTGTCACACTTAGGAGCAAGCTATTAGGATCATAGATCATAGAATTTCAATTTTTTCAATAACTATGCATAAAGTCGAATTTATTTGAATAAAATCATGTTTATATGATCAAATGAATGCAGAAAACAAGTGTCGCACTTAGGAGCAAGCTATTAGGATCATTGCGAAAATTAAATTAGTTTTATTTATTAAATGAAATTTCAATTTTTTCAATAACAATGCATAAAGTCGAATTTATTTGATTGAAATCATGTTTAAATGATTAAATGGATGCCTAAAACATGTGTCGCACTTAGGTGCAAGCTATAAGGATCATTGCAAAAATTAAATTTATTTTATTTATTAAATGGAATTTCAATTTTTTCAATAACAGTGCATAAAGCGAATTAATTTGATAGAAATCAAGTTTAAATGATCAAATGCATGCCGAAAACATGTGTCACACTTAGGAGCAAGCTATTAGGATCATTGCAAAAATTAAATAAATTTAATTTATTAAGTGGAATTTCAATTTTTTCAATAACAATGCATAAAGTCGAATTTATTTGAATAAAATCATGTTTATATGATCAAATGAATGCAGAAAACATGTGTCGCACTTAGGAGCAAGCTATTAGGATCATTGCGGAAATTAAATTTATTTTATTTATTAAATGTAATTTCAATTTTTTCAATAACAATGCATAAAGTCGAATTAATTTGATTGAAATAAAGTTTAACTGATTAAATAGATGCCTAAAACATGTGTCGCACTTAGGTGCAAGCTATTAGGATCATTGCAAGAATTATATTAATTTTATTTATTAAGTGGAATTTCAATTTTTTTAATAACAATGCATAAAGTCGAATTAATTTGATTGAAATCGTGTTTAGATGATCAAATGCTTGCCGAAAACATGTGTCACACTTAGGTGCAAGCTATTAGGATCATTGCAAAAATTAAATAAATTTTATTTATTAAGTGGAATTTCAATTTTTTCAATAACAATGCATAAAGTCGAATTTATTTGAATAAAATCATGTTTATATGATCAAATGAATGCAGAAAACATGTGTCATACTTAGGTGCAAGCTATTGGGATCATTGCAAAAATTAAATTTATTTTATTTATTAAATGTAATTTCAATTTTTTCAATGACAATGGATAAAGTCGAATTAATTTGATTGAAATCAAGTTTAAATGATTAAATGGATGCCTAAAACATGTGTCGCACTTAGGTGCAAGCTATTAGGATCTTTGCAAAAATTATATTAATTTTATTTATTAAGTGGAATTTCAATTTTTTTAATAACAATGCATAAAGTCGAATTAATTTGATTGAAATCGTGTTTAGATGATCAAATGCTTGCCGAAAACATGTGTCACACTTAGGTGCAAGCTATTAGGATCATTGCAAAAATTAAATAAATTTTATTTATTAAGTGGAATTTCAATTTTTTCAATAACAATGCATAAAGTCGAATTTATTTGAATAAAATCATGTTTATATGATCAAATGAATGCAGAAAACATGTGTCGCACTTAGGAGCAAGCTATTAGGATCATTGCGAAAATTAAATTAGTTTTATTTATTAAATGAAATTTCTATTTTTTCAATAACAATGCATAAAGTCGAATTAATTTGATTGAAATCAAGTTTAAATGATCAAATGCATGCCGAAAACATGTGTCACACTTAGGAGCAAGCTATTAGGATCATAGCAAAAATTAAATAAATTTTATTTATTAAGTGGAATTTCAGTTTTTTCAATAACAATGCATAAAGTCGAATTTATTTGATTGAAATCATGTTTAAATGATTAAATAGATGCCTAAAACATGTGTCGCACTTAGGTGCAAGCTATAAGGATCATTGCAAAAATTAAATTTATTTTATTTATTAAATGGAATTTCAATTTTTTCAATAACAATGCATAAAGCGAATTAATTTGATTGAAATCAAGTTTAAATGATCAAATGCATGCCGAAAACATGTGTCACACTTAGGAGCAAGCTATTAGGATCATTGCAAAAATTAAATTAATTTTATTAATTAAGTGGAATTACATTTTTTTCAATACCAATGCATAAAGTCGAATTAATTTGATTGAAATCGTGTTTAGATGATCAAATGCATGCCGAAAACATGTGTCACACTTATGTGTAAGCTATAAGGATCGTTGCAAAAATTAAATTTATTTTATTTATTAAATGGAATTTCAATTTTTTCAATAACAATGCATAAAGTCGAATTTATTTGAATAAAATCATGTTTATATGATCAAATGAATGCCGAAAACATGTGTCGCACTTAGGACTAAGCTATTAGGATCATTGCAAAAATTAAATTAATTTTATTTATTAAGTGGAATTTCAATTTTTTCAATAACAATGCTCAAAGTCGAACTTATTTGAATAAAATCATGTTTATATGATCAAATGAATGCCGAAAACATGTGTCGCACTTAGGAGCAAGGTATTAGGGTCATTGCGAAAATTAAATTAATTTTATTTATTAAATGAAATTTCGATTTTTTCAATAACAATGCATAAAGTTGTATATATTTGATTTAAATCGTGTTTATATGATCAAATGCATGCCGAAAACATGTGTCACTCTTAGGTGCAAGCTATTAGGATCATTGCAAAAATTAAATTAATTTTATTTATTAAGTGGAATTTCAATTTTTTCAATAACAATGCATAAAGTCGAATTTATTTGAATAAAATCATGTTTATATGATCAAATGAATGCCGAAAACATGTGTCGCACTTAGGACTAAGCTATTAGGATCATTGCAAAAATTAAATTAATTTTATTTATTAAGTGGAATTTCAATTTTTTCAATAACAATGCATAAAGTCGAATTTATTTAAATAAAATCATGTTTATATGATCAAATGAATGCAGAAAACATGTGTCGCACTTAGGAGCAAGCTATTAGGATCATTGCAAAAATTAAATAAATTTTATTTATGAAGTGGAATTTCAATTTTTTCAATAACAATGCATAAAGTCGAATTTATTTGATTGAAATCGTTTTTATATGATCAAATGCATGCCGAAAACATGTGTCGCAGGATCTTTGCAAAAATTAAATTTTTGCAACACCATATCCTTAAGTTGTCATTATTTGATAGTTTTCAGCCTCTAAAATATATCATTTTTTCATAGTGCAAAATAACTATGCAATAAAAAAATAACTATGAAATAAAAAAGTAACTATGAAATTAAAAAGTAACTATACAATAAAGAAGTAACCAAGTAAAAGTAACTAGAAAACCATTTATTTAATGAAATTGTATTTTAATACTACTATTGTGCACATTGTTAATATTGATTACGGGGAGTGCGTTTTTCGCAACTGGCAAGCTTTCTATATCTATATCTACTTGACGTTCTATAGATACTGCAGAATTTCCATCATTAACCTCTTTCTGTCGTGTTTCCATGCTCTCAGTACATACAGCTCTATTATTATGAATATTTTCACCACCGAAAATCTTTCTTGAAGTTCCCGCCTTCATTTCCAAACTTTCTTCAATATAAGTTTCGGCCACGGCGGATGATTTCCAGCCGCCGTGACGCTTAATGCTTAATATGTCTGCCCCAGTTCCAGCTAAAATGGACGCAGAGGACCTCCTGAATGCATGTCCCGTGTAAGACTCAGGTTGAGGAAGTCGGAGATATTTTGCAATCGTGGATGGCATTGAAGAGAATTGATTTATACCCACACGTTGCACAGTGCACTTTTCCTTGCGGTATTGCACAAAGAAGCTGTCATGGTTTGTATGGGCAGGACGAAGAGCAGTATATTTATCAATGATCTGCAGCACATTGGTACCTTTGATTGGCACATCCATAACGGTAAAAATTCTTTCAATATGTGTCTTCGTATCTGGAATTTTAATAATCAACATTGATTGTTTTCTCTCTATATCCTTTGTTTTAATATTATAAAGTTCCTCGCGACGACAAGCTCCCGCCAAGCCAAGTATTAATACAACTTTCATCATTAAAAACTGCTCATTTGGTGCTCCATCGATGAAATTTTCTATGTCTGCTCTCTCAAAAATCTTGGATTTCTTCGGTCTATAACCTGTACCATGTCTCTTAAGAAAAGCTTTTAATTTTAAAAACTTGCTGATATCAACGTTTCTCTTTGCGTATAGGACGGCCTTTAGCATGGAAAATTTTGCCCACATGCTTGAATTTTTATACTTTTTCGAAAGCTCACCCAGGTACGCTAGTAAGACAGATTCACTAATATTGGCCACCCTGTTTTCTTTGCACCAAGCCGTAAATACCTAGAATTAGGCTTCATAAATCTTACGAGATTTGGAGGGCAACAAATCCAAACTCGCCGCTTCCGCCGCTGCTCTTATATCCGGTGGAGTTCCGCACATTTCTTCATCGCTACTAATCAAGTTTTCACTCATTGAACTGAACTTAACTGAACAAATTAAATTAGAAGTAGTTTGACATAGAGACAAGTGTAACATAAAAAGCCGACTGTGGCGTGTTTTTTGTTTCCGTACCAACATGGATTTTGACGTTCCCACACACTCGATTAAATCGAAATTTATAATCGCTGCGTTCGCTAGCGAAATTTCAAGGCCCGAGACAGAGAAATTCAACTTAAGAATATGGTGTTGCAAAAAATTATGTATACAACTGGTGGCTAAACAGTGCTTTATTTTACTCGTAAGCTTTAGAGCACTCGCTATCGCTCGTACTCTAAACGGCTCACGCGTAAAATAAAGCACTTGTTTAGCCACACGTTGTATAAAATACTATTATTTTATTTATTAAATGAAATTTCAATTTTTTCAAAAACAATGCATAAAGTCGAATTTATTTGATTGAAATCAAGTTTAAAAAATCAAATGCATGCCGAAAACATGTGTCACACTTAGGTGCAAGCTATTAGGATCATTGCAAAAATTAAATTTATTTTATTTAATAAATGGAATTTCAATTTTTTCAATAACAATGCATAAAGTCGAATTTATTTGATTAAAATCGTATTTAAATGATCAAATCGATGCCTAAAACATGTGTCGCACGTAGGTGCAAGCTATTAGGATCATTGCGAAAATTAAATTTATTTTATTTATTAAATGAAATTTCTATTTTTTCAATAACAATGCATAAAGTTGGATATATTTGATTGAAATCGTGTTCAGATGATCAAATGCATGCCAAAAACATGTGTCACACTTAGGTGCAAGCTATTGGGATCATATCAAAAATTAAATTTATTTTATTTATTAAATGTAATTTCAATTTTTTCAATAACAATGCATAAAGTCGAATTAATTTGATTGAAATCAAGTTTAAATGATCAAATGCATGCCATAAACATGTGTCACACTTAGGAGCAAGCTATTAGGATCATTGCAAAAATTAAATTAATTTGATTTATTAAGTGGAATTTCAATTTTTTCAATAACAATGCATAAAGTCGAATTAATTTGATTGAAATCGTGTTTAGATGATCAAATGCACGCCGAAAACATGTGTCACACTTAGGTGCAAGCTATTGGGATCATAGCAAAAATTAAATTTATTTTATTTATTAAATGAAATTTCAATTTTTTCAATAACAATGCATAAAGTCGAATTAAATTGATTGAAATCGTGTTCAGATGATCAAATGCATGCCAAAAACATGTGTCACACTTAGGTGCAAGCTATTAGAATCATCGCAAAAATTAAATGTATTTTATTTATTAAATAAAATTTCAATTTTTTCAATAACAATGCATAAAGTCGAATTAATTTGATTAAAATCGTGTTTAAATGATCAAATGCATGCCGAAAACATGTGTCGCACTTAGGTGCAAGCTATTAGGATCATTGCGAAAATTAAATTAATTTTATTTATTAAATGAAATTTCTATTTTTTCAATAACAATGCACAAAGTCGAATTAATTTGATTGAAATCGTGTTTATATAATCAAATGCATGCCGAAAACATGTGTCGCACTTAGGTGCAAGCTGTTAGGATCTTTGCAAAAATTAAAGTTATTTTATTTATTGAAAGAAATTTCAATTTTTTCAAAAAAATAGCATAAAGTCGAATTTATTTGTTTGAAATCGTGTTTATATGATCAAATGCATGCCGAAAACATGTGTCACACTTAGGTGCAAGCTATTAGGATCATTGCGAAAATTAAATAAATTTTATTTATTAAATGAAATTTCTATTTTTTCAATAACAATGCACAAAGTCGAATTAATTTGATTGAAATCGTGTTTATATAATCAAATGCATGCCGAAAACATGTGTCGCACTTAGGTGCAAGCTGTTAGGATCTTTGCAAAAATTAAAGTTATTTTATTTATTAAATGAAATTTCAATTTTTTCAAAAAAAATGCATAAAGTCGAATTTATTTGATTGAAATCGTTTTTATATGATCAAATGCATGCCGAAAACATGTGTCGCACTTAGGTGCAAGCTATTAGGATTATTGCAAAAAAAAATTTAATTTATTTATTAAATGAAATTTCGATTTTTTCAATAACAATGCATCAAGTTGGATATATTTGATTGAAATCGTTTTACTATCATCAAATGCATGCCGAAAACATGTGTCACTCTTAGGTGCAAGCTATTAGGATCATTGCGAAAATTAAATTTATTTTATTTATTAAATGAAATTTCAATTTTTTCAATAACAATGCATAAAGTCGAATTTATTTGATTGAATTCAAGTTTAAAAAATCAATTGCATGCCGAAAACATGTGTCACACTTAGGTGAAAGCTATCAGGATCATTGCAAAAATTAAATTTATTTTATTTAATAAATAGAATTTCAATTTTTTCAATAACAATGCATAAAGTCGAATTTATTTGATTAAAATCGTATTTAAATGATTAAATCGATGCCTAAAACATGTGTCGCACTTAGGTGCAAGCGATTAGGATCATTGCGAAAATTAAATTTATTTTATTTATTAAATGAAATTTCTATTTTTTCAATAACAATGCATAAAGTTGGATATATTTGATTGAAATCGTGTTTATATGATCAAATGCATGCCGAAAACATGTGTCGCACTTAGGTGCAAGCTATTGGGATCATTTCAAAAATTAAATTTATTTTATTTATTAAATGTAATTTCAATTTTTTCAATAACAATGCATAAAGTCGAATTAATTTGATTGAAATCAAGTTTAAATGATCAAATGCATGCCGAAAACATGTGTCACACTTAGGAGCAAGCTATTAGGATCATTGCAAAAATTAAATTAATTTTATTTATTAAGTGGAATTTCAATTTTTTCAATAACAATGCATAAAGTCGAATTTATTTGATTGAAATCATGTTAAAATGATTAAATGTATGCCTAAAACATGTGTCGCACTTATGTGCAAGCTATAAGGATCGTTGCAAAAATTAAATTTATTTTATTTATTAAATGGAATTTCAATTTTTTCAATAACAATGCATAAAGTCGATATTATTTGAATAAAATCATGTTTATATGATCAAATGAATGCCGAAAACATGTGTCGCTTTTAGGAGCAAGCTATTAGGATCATTGCAAAAATTAAATTAATTTTATTTATTAAGTGGAATTTCAATTTTTTCAATAACAATGCATAAAGTCGAATTTATTTGAAGTAAATCATGTTTATATGATCAAATGAATGCCGAAAACATGTGTCACACTTAGGTGCAAGCCATTAGGATCATTGCGAAAATTAAATTAATTTTATTTATTAAATGAAATTTCTATTTTTTAAATAACAATGCATAAAGTTGGATATATTTGATTTAAATCGTGTTTATATGATTAAATGCATGCCGAAAACATGTGTCACACTTAGGTGCAAGCTATTGGGATCATAGCGAAAATTAAATTAATTTTATTTATTAAATGAAATTTCGATTTTTTCAATAACAATGCATAAAGTTGTATATATTTGATTGAAATCGTGTTTATATGATCAAATGCATGCCGAAAACATGTGTCACTCTTAGGTGCAAGCTATTAGGATCATTGCAAAAATTAAATTTATTTTATTTATTAAAGGAAATTTCAATTTTTTCAATAACAATTCATAAAGTCGAATTTATTTGATTGAAATCATGTTTAAATGATTAAATGTATGCCTAAAACATGTGTGGCACTTCGGTGCAAGCTGTAAGGATCATTGCAAAAATTAAATTTATTTTATTTATTAAATGTAATTTCAATTTTTTCAATAACAATGCATAAAGTCGAATTAATTTGATTGAAATCGTATTTATACGACCAAACGCATGCCGAAAACATTTGTCGCACCTAGGTGCTAGCTATTAGTATCATTGCGAAAATTAAAATTAATTTATTTATTACATAAAATTTCAATTTTTTCATTAACAATGCATAAAGTTAAATCTATTTTAATGAAATCGTGTTTATATGACTAAAAGCATGTTGAAAACATGTGTCGCACTTAGGTGCCAGCTATTAGGATCATTGCAAAAATTAAATTTAATTTATTTATTAAATGAAATTTCAATTTTTTCATTAACAATGCATAGCGTCAATATTATTTTATAGAAATCGTGTTTATATGACCAAAATTAGGCTGAAAACATGTGTTGCACTTTGGTGCTAGCTGTTACGATCATTGCGAAAATTAAATTTAATTCATTTATTAAATGAAATTTCAAATTTTTCATCAACAGCGCATAAAGTCGAATTTATTTGATTGAAATCGTATTTATACGACCAAAAGCATGCCAAAAACGTGTGTTGCACTTAGTTGCTAGCTATTAGGATCATTGCGAACATTAAATTTAATTTATTAATTAAATGAAATTTCAATTTTTTCATCAACAGCGCATAAAGTCGAATTTATTTGATTGAAATCGTATTTATACGACCAAAAGCATGCCGAAAACATGTGTCGCACTTAGGTGCTAGATGTTAGGATTATTGCGAAAATTAAATTTAATTTATTTATTAAATGAAATTTCAATTTTTTCATTAACAATGCATAACGTCAATATTATTTTAATGAAATCGTGTTTATATGACTAAAATTAAGCTGAAAACATGTGTCGCACTTAGGTGCTAGCTTTTAGGATCATTGCGAAAATTAAATTTAATTCATTTATTAAATGAAATTTCAATTTTTTAGTCGATATTATTTGATTGAAATCGTATTTATACGACCAAAAGCATGCCGAAAACATGTGTCGCACGTAGGTGCTAGCTGTTAGGATCATTGCGAAAATTAAATTTAATTCATTTATTAAATGAAATTTCCATTTTTTCATCAACAGCGCATAAAGTCGAATTTATTTGATTAAAATCGTATTTATACGACCAAAAGCATGCCGAAAACATGTGTCGCACTTAGGTGCTAGCTGTTAGGATCATTGCGAAAATTAAATTTAATTCATTTATTAAATGAAATTTCAATTTATTCATCAACAGCGCATAAAGTCGAATTTATTTGATTGAAATCGTATTTATACGACCAAAAGCATGCCGAAAACATGTGTCGCACTTAGGTGCTAGCTGTTAGGATTATTGTGAAAATTAAATTTAATTCATTTATTAAATGAAATTTCAATTTATTCATCAACAGCGCATAAAGTCGAATTTATTTGATTGAAATCGTATTTATACGACCAAAAGCATGCCGAAAACATGTGTCGCACTTAGGTGCTAGCTGTTAGGATCATTGCGAAAATTAAATTTAATTCATTTATTAAATGAAATTTCAATTTATTCATCAACAGCGCATAAAGTCGAATTTATTTGATTGAAATCGTATTTATACGACCAAAAGCATGCCGAAAACATGTGTCGCACTTAGGTGCTAGCTGTTAGGATTATTGTGAAAATTAAATTAAATTTATTTATTAAATGAAATTTCAATTTTTTCATTAACAATGCATAACGTCAATATTATTTTAATGAAATCGTGTTTATATGACTAAAATTAAGCTGAAAACATGTGTCGCACTTAGGTGCTAGCTTTTAGTATTATTGCGAAAATTAAATTTAATTTATTTATTAAATAAAATTTCAATTTTTTCAATAACAATGCATAAAGTTAAATCTATTTTAATGAAATCGTGTTTATATGACTAAAAGCATGTTGAAAACATGTGTCGCACTTAGGTGCCAGCTATTAGGATCATTGCAAAAATTAAATTTAATTTATTTATTAAATGAAATTTCAATTTTTTTATTAACAATGCATAGCGTCAATATTATTTTAATGAAATCGTGTTTATATGACCAAAATTAAGCTGAAAACATGTGTTGCACTTTAGTGCTATCTGTTAGGATCATTGCGAAAATTAAATTTAATTCATTTATTAAATGAAATTTCAATTGTTTCATCAACAGCGCATAAAGTCGAATTTATTTGATTGAAATCGTATTTATACGACCAAAAGCATGCCAAAAACGTGTGTTGCACTTAGTTGCTAGCTATTAGGATCATTGCGAACATTAAATTTAATTTATTAATTAAATGAAATTTCAATTTTTTCATCAACAGCGCATAAAGTCGAATTTATTTGATTGAAATCGTATTTATACGACCAAAAGCATGCCGAAAACATGTGTCGCACTTAGGTGCTAGCTGTTAGGATTATTGCGAAAATTAAATTTAATTTATTTATTAAATGAAATTTCAATTTTTTCATTAACAATGCATAACGTCAATATTATTTTAATGAAATCGTGTTTATATGACTAAAATTAAGCTGAAAACATGTGTCGCACTTAGGTGCTAGCTTTTAGGATCATTGCGAAAATTAAATTTAATTCATTTATTAAATGAAATTTCAATTTTTTAGTCGATATTATTTGATTGAAATCGTATTTATACGACCAAAAGCATGCTGAAAACATGTGTCGCACTTAGGTGCTAGCTGTTAGGATCATTGCGAAAATTAAATTTAATTCATTTATTAAATGAAATTTTATTTTTTTCATCAACAGCGCATAAAGTCAAATTTATTTGATTGAAATCGTATTTATACGACCAAAAGCATGCCGAAAACATGTGTCGCACTTAGGTGCTAGCTGTTAGGATCATTGCGAAAATTAAATTTAATTCCTTTATTAAATGAAATTTCAATTTTTTCATTAACAATGCATAACGTCAATATTATTTTAATGAAATCGTGTTTATATGACTAAAATTAAGCTGAAAACATGTGTCGCACTTAGGTGCTAGCTTTTAGGATCATTGCGAAAATTAAATTTAATTCATTTATTAAATGAAATTTCAATTTTTTAGTCGATATTATTTGATTGAAATCGTATTTATACGACCAAAAGCATGCTGAAAACATGTGTCGCACTTAGGTGCTAACTGTTAGGATCATTGCGAAAATTAAATTTAATTCATTTATTAAATGAAATTTTATTTTTTTCATCAACAGCGCATAAAGTCAAATTTATTTGATTGAAATCGTATTTATACGACCAAAAGCATGCCGAAAACATGTGTCGCACTTAGGTGCTAGCTGTTAGGATCATTGCGAAAATTAAATTTAATTCCTTTATTAAATGAAATTTCAATTTTTTCATTAACAATGCATAAAGTCATATCTATTTTAATGAAATCGTGTTTATATGACCAAAAGCATGCCGAAAACATGTGTCGCACTTAGGTGCTAGCTGTTAGGATCATTGCGAAAATTAAATTTAATTCATTTATTAAATGAAATTTCAATTTTTTAGTCGATATTATTTGATTAAAATCGTATTTATACGACCAAAAGCATGCCGAAAACATGTGTCGCACGTAGGTGCTAACTGTTAGGATCATTGCGAAAATTAAATTTAATTCCTTTATTAAATGAAATTTCAATTTTTTCATTAACAATGCATAAAGTCATATCTATTTTAATGAAATCGTGTTTATATGACCAAAAGCATGCCGAAAACATGTGTCGCACTTAGGTGCTAGCTGTTAGGATCATTGCGAAAATTAAATTTAATTCATTTATTAAATGAAATTTTAATTTTTTCATCAACAGCGCATAAAGTCGAATTTATTTGATTGAAATCGTATTTATACGACCAAAAGCATGCCGAAAACATGTGTCGCACTTAGGTGCTAGCTGTTAGGATTATTGCGAAAATTTAATTTAATTCATTTATTAAATGAAATTTCAATTTTTTCATCAACAGCGCATAAAGTCGAATTTATTAGATTGAAATCGTAGTTATACGACCAAAAGCATGCCGAAAACATGTGTCGCACTTAGGTGCTGGCTGTTAGGATCATTGCGAAAATTAAATTTAATTCATTTATTAAATGAAATTTTAATTTTTTCATCAACAGCGCATAAAGTCGAATTTATTTGATTGAAATCGTAGTTATACGACCAAAAGCATGCCGAAAACATGTGTCGCACTTAGGTGCTAGCTGTTAGGATCATTGCGAAAATTACATTTAATTCATTTATTAAATGAAATTTCAATTTTTTCATTAACAATGCATAACGTCAATATTATTTTAATGAAATCGTGTTTATATAATAATAATAATAATAATAATAATATATATTTATTTACACTTTACAAACACATGAATATATTTGTACATGTAAAACGTCAGACAAATACAGGTATTACATACTATTAATTTTACAAGAAAAATAATCCGCTATACAATATGGTTCCATATTACAGAGTAACTTATAAGTAGCTGCTTTCATTTTATTATAATTAACAATATTTTTAATTACAATGGGAAGGTGATTATATATTTTTAGGCATGCGTAGAAACAACCTTTCTCAAATTTGTTGAGGTTGTGCCGTGGTAGATTATAAGACCGGCCTCTACTTGAATCGTATCTCGAGGGGATGAATACATCATTGAATAATCCTCTAAGTTTCCATATGAACTTAATACATTCATATATATATATAATCCATAAAGTGTGAGTAAATTTGCTTGTTTAAAAACACCTCGACAACTTGGTTTATATTTTAATTTATGCAGGATTCGAACTGTTGTCTTTTGAGCAGTAAATGCCTTAATCGCATTTGTGCTGCTGCCCCAGAATATCAGACCATATCTGAGCTGCGACTCTATGTTTGCAAAATGGAATAATTTACCTATATGAGTATTTGTGTTTAGCATGAGTATACGTAAACCATAGCAAGCGGTACTCAACTTATTGCAGATAGAGGTTATGTGCTGGTTGAAACTCAGCGTACCGTCCAAAATAATACCCAAGCATTTTACACTATCTGAAAACGTATAACAGTTATTATTTAATTTTATTGAACGTGGAGTTTCTATTGCTTCATTTGATTTAAATAGGACAAACTTGGTTTTTGTGGTATTTAGAATTAGTTTGTTTTCCATAAACCAGGTTTCCAGCTTTGAGATACTGTCAATACACACATTAACAATATCTGGATAGGTATTACCCATTACAAGAATATTTGTATCATCAGCGTAATTTAATGTTCTGCAGTATGGTGGCAAATTGGTTGATAAGTCATTAATATATATAATGAATAACAGTGGGCCCAGGATGCTACCTTGAGGAATCCCTCTAGTTATTCGTAGCGGATCGGAGTATACTACTTTAAATCTGTCCTTGACATCAGATAGTTTGGTATAATGTACTCTGTTCTCTAAATAAGATTTTATCAAATTATAAGCAACACCGCGTATTCCATATTGGTATAGTTTGGACATTAATATAGAATGCTCAATAGTGTCAAAAGCTTTTGACAAGTCTAGAAAGATTCCGCATGTAAGGTTATGATTTTCCATATTTTCTAGTACCCATTTAGTATAATGGAACAAGGCTGTTTCCGTATTTCTACCTTTTATGAAACCATGTTGAGTAGAAGATATTAAATCATGCTTTGTGAAAAAATTGATAAGTCTTGAATAAATTACATGTTCGAAAATTTTAGATATAGTGTTCAATAGACTAATTGGCCTATAGTTCTCCAGGTTATTGTGATCTCCTTTTTTGTATATAGGTACTAGAATGGAATGCTTCAGTTTATGTGGAAAAACACCTGTTACTAAGCAGGTGTTTATAATATCAATTAAGTATGGTGCTATATGATGAACACATTTTTTAATAATGTGTATGGGAATTTCATCAGGTCCTGAGCTAGAATTATTTGAGATACTGAGAGTGATGTTAATTATTTCTGATATCGTTGTTGGTTTTAGAAAAATTGACTGTGGGTTAAATGGAATGTTGGTTGATTTATCTGTTGTGGGTTTATTGTTATTATTATTAGTGTTGGTTGAAGATGTTATTTGGTTACCTATCTCATTGAAAAATAAGTTGAAGTCATTGGCTAATTTAACAATGTTATGGTATTTTGGTATTGTAATCGATTTACGACCGCCAATGGTATCTCTGATAACATTCCACGATGCTTTGGATTTATTATTAGAATTAGAAAGTTTTAATTCGATTTGTCTATGTTTTTCTTCTGTTAACAAATTATTATACATTTTCTGTTCTTCTTTATATAAGGGAATATATTCAGAACGATAATTCGCAATTGTTTTGTATATCAATAATTTCTCTTTACTTAATTTAAGCGCCTCTGTTTGAAACATGTTAGCTTTTTTTTGTTTAACGCAAACTTTGTTAGGGAAGTTTGAGTGAAAATGTTTTAAGAAAGTGTAAATGAATGAATCATATTTAGAATCTACAGTGGTGTGATTTAACGTATTATCAAAGGATTCATTAGCGATATTTTCCATAAAATTCCAAGTATTTGAATCTGTAAATGCTCTAGAATTATAAATAGGTCTATTGCTATTGAGCTTACCTTTATATTTGAGAAGTTGTGCTGTATGGTCTGATATTGTGGTTTCCAAAACTGTGGTTGTAACTTCCGAGCATTTATTCGTAATGATATTATCAATGCACGATTGCGTTGTTTTACAAAAACGAGTTGGTTCTTTGATCAGATGTTTCAGATTAAATGAATTTAATATACATTTAAAATCAATTACAACGTTGCTTGATTGTAAAAAATCAATGTTATAATCTCCAACAATAAAAAATACTTTGTTAGGTGCTAGCTTTTAGTCTTATTGCGAAAATTAAATTTAATTTATTTATTAAATAAAATTTCATTTTTTTTCAATAACAATGCATAAAGTCAAATCTATTTAAATAAAATCGTGTTTATATGACTAAAAGCATGTTGAAAACATGTATCGCACTTAGGTGCCAGCTATTAGGATCATTGCGAAAATTAAATTAAATTTATTTATTAAATGAAATTTCAATTTTTTCATTAACAATGCATAACGTCAATATTATTTTAATGAAATCGTGTTTATATGACTAAAATTAAGCTGAAAACATGTGTCGCACTTAGGTGCTAGCTTTTAGTCTTATTGCGAAAATTAAATTTAATTTATTTATTAAATAAAATTTCATTTTTTTCAATAACAATGCATAAAGTCAAATCTATTTAAATAAAATCATGTTTATATGACTAAAAGCATGTTGAAAACATGTGTCGCACTTAGGTGCCAGCTATTAGGATCATTGCAAAAATTAAATTTAATTCATTTATTAAATGAAATTTAAATTTTTTCATTAACAATGCATAACGTCACTATTATTTCAATGAAATCGTGTTTATATTACCAAAATTAAGCTGAAAACATGTGTTGCACTTTGGTGCTAGCTATTAGTACCATTGCGAAAATTAAATTTAATTTATTTATAAAATGAAATTTCAATTTTCTCATCAACAACGCATAAAGTTGAGTTTATTTGATTGAAATCGTGTTGATATGACTAAAAGCAAGCCGAAAACATGTGTTGCACTTTGGTGCTAGCTATTAGGATAATTGCGAAAATTAAATAAAATTTATTTATTAAATGAAATTTTAATTTTTTCATTAAGAATGCATAAAGTCAAATTTATTTTAATGAAATCATGTTTATAAGACCAAAAGCAAGCTAAAAACATGTGTCGCACTTAGGTAATCGCTATTAGTATCATTGCGAAAATTAAATTTAATTTATTTATTAAATAAAATTTCAATTTTTTCATTAACAATGCATAAAGCTAAATCTGTTTTAATGAAATCGTATTTATACGACTAAAAGCATGCCGAAAACATGTGTCGCACTTAGGTGCTAGCTTTTAGTATTATTGCGAAAATTAAATTTAATTTATTTATTAAATAAAATTTCAATTTTTTTATTAACAATGCATAAAGTCAAATCTATTTTAATGAAATCGTGTTTATATGACCAAAAGCATGCCCAAAACAAGTGTCGCACTTAGGTACTAGCCATTAGGATCATTGCGAAAATTTAATTTAATTTATTTATTAAATGTAATTTCAATTTTTTCATCAACAGCGCATAAAGTCGAATTTATTTGATTGAAATCGTGTTCATATGACCAAATGCATGCCGAAAACCGTGACCAGACACATCCGCACAGGAAGTCTGCTCACGCGAAAACTCCGCACACGAAAACTCCTCATACGGAATAATGCTCACACGGAAAACTCCGCACGCAGAAAATAACGCACAGTGATAATTGCGCACACGAAAATTGCTCACACTCAAAAATGCTCCCACGGAAAATTACTTACTTTATCAATCCTCACAGGGTGCGCACAACAAATATTTTGCCATAATTATTACATTTCACATTAAGTTAAAAGCAATAATTTACTGTGTTTTTTCTGTAATTTTTGAAAATGTGTTTATATTTTTATGTAATAAATTTTTGAAAATTATTGGTAAAAAAATACTGATATGATACAAAAAATCTTTAGAATTAACTACGATTTTTGAAAATGTATAAATTTTTGCGGGAGATGAATTTTTAATTTTTTTTTTAAGTTGTCGAATATTTGAACAAAGAAAAATAGAAAAAAAAATAATACTGATATGATTGAATTCTTAAAAAAATCCTCTAATGCAATGATAATACATTTAACTTTAAAATTAATTTTGATTTTTGAAAACAAGTCAATTTTTGTTAAACATTTAAACAAAACAAAAATCGTAAACCAAATTGATTTCCTCAAATATTTTGATACATCCACAGAACGACTACCTTTAAAACTAACTATAATTTTTGAAAATGTGTTAATTTTTGGATGTAATAAATTTTTGAAAATTAATGTTAAAAAATATACTGATATGATACGAAACATCTGCTTTTAGAATTAACTACGATTTTTGAAAATGTATCAATTTTTGCGTGAGTTGTGAATTTTTGATATATTATTTTTAAGAAAAATAGAAAAAAAAACTGATATGATTGAATTCCTTAAAAAAACTCTAATACAATTATAATACATTTAACTTTAAAATTAACAATTATTTTTAATAATAATAATATAAAGGGTGAGTTTTTCTCCATGGGGATCTTGGAAACAATAAAAGATAGAGAAACGGTTAAATGGGCAAAGAAGTGTAGTTTTACGAGTCCAATGAAATAACACTTTCAAAGTTTTCAAAAAAGTGAAGGGTAACCAGATATTTTGAAAAATGTAAAAAGTGTCAATTTTTTCAAATAAATATATCTCGGTTATTATGACAGAAAAAAAAACTGTAAAGGACAAAGTTGTAGATCATTTTACGTCGCTTAATAAAATAAACTCAGAAAATTTTAACGCCATCATTTTCCGAGATATGACGCAACTTTTTTTTAATGGAAACCATAGTTGGCTATGGCCTCATAGTTACATAGTTATTTCTAAAAATATGTGAGTTACAGTCATTTTCAAGTTTTATTATTGCACCGCGTGCCGTGTGGGTTCGAATCCCAGCCCAGGCGAAAGATTTTTCGGAGATCGAGAAGTATTCGCTCCGGTCCATGGTTGTTGTAAACGTCTGACATTATTCATTTGCTCATTTATTCATCTAAAAATGGTATATAAATAGTAGTCGCCTTGAGCTGGCGATATGGGCTACGATCCCGAGGCCAAAAAGAAAGTTTTATTATAAGTAAAAAAAATAGTTAGCCATGAAAAAAATGAAAGTAAAACAATTGCAGTTGTTTATAACCACAATAAAGTATTGTAGTTATTATTTTTATAGAGATAAACAAAGGTGACAAAAAAACACCGTATAATAATTCTTTAATTATAAAAATAATAATAGGATCGTTTGATAAAAACTGCAGTCACTAATAAATAAACAGTATTATATTAACTATCAATAAGTAAAAGTACGTTTAATTTAAATAATAATAGGAGACACATTTTAATATTACAAAAGATGCTCAAAAAAGCCACCATTAATATTATGGCATAAATTACATCTTTTTAAAATTTAATTTGTCTCCTATTATTATTTAAATAAAACGCACTTTTACTTACTTAATATCACACTGTTTATTTATTAATTACTGCATTTTCGATCAAACTACCCTATTATTATTTTGATAATTAAAGAATGATTATACTTTATAGTGTTTTTTGTCAACTTAGTTTATCTCTATAAAAATAATAACCATCATATTTTATTGTTATTATTAACAACTGCACTTGTTTTACTTTCATCTTTTTCATGGCTAACTATTTTTTTTATTTATAATAAATCTTAAAAATGACTGTAACTCACTTATTTTTAGAAATAACTATGTCATACGAGATATCGGATTACAGAGAAAAAATAGTCTTTCGATTAAGGTCATAGCCAGCTTTGGTTTCATTAAAAAAATGTAAGTTTGCGTTATATCTCGGAAAATAATGGCGGTAAAAATTTTCTGAATTTATTTTATTAAGCTGCGTAAAATGATCTACAACTTTGCCCTGCACAGTGCTTTTCCATCTGTCATTATAACCGAGATATATTTATTTGAAAAAATTGACACTTTTCACATTTTTCAAAATATATACTTTTTGAAAACCCTGTATTTAATGGGATTCACCCCCTACATTTAAGAATTGATTAAAATATAAAATATAAAACAAAATATAAAACAAAATATAAAATAAAATATTCATATGAAATATAAAAATACAAAAGTTAAAATTACAATTTAAAATTTCGATAACTTTGAGATGACAAACAAAAAACAAGTAAAAACAACACAATGCAATACGCTGGACAGAAATAATTAAAATAATGAAAACCCCCGCAAGAAAGTTGCAATTATCTAAATTTGACCACAAGCAAATATCGAGAGATCTATTCGTTATAAATTAGATTTAAAGTCAGAAATATTATTTGAAAACAGTTTAAAATTGGCGTTATTTATTAGGTCATTCGCTACTATTAAAGTCCGTGATAAGGATGCATCGAAAACCAATCAGTTTAAGTACAAATGAGCAATCAATGTGACTATTAATGTGACTATTGAAATCGAGTCAATTTTTGCGTGTTATGAATTTTTATAATAATATTTTAATAATATTTTAAGTTAAGTAATAAAATTTGTAAAATTCTACAAGAGTAACGAGTTTTAAATTCCAATCAAAATTAAATTTGTGTTTTGGTTTAATCATTGAATTGATGAGCCGAATTTGCTTCAAAAGTTTAAGATCTATGAACAGGACAATACATTTCTGATTGTCCGTTAAAACAATTGTCAAATTATAGCTGAAAATAAATGACAACATTTTAAACAATGTCTGGGGAAACGAAATATGCATTCTACGAATTTAAAAGTTGTAAAAATTTAATAAAAGTTCAACTTCTACGTAAAAAATAAACATTTTTGATTTTTTATCTTAGGTTAAAACAAAACAGCAATTTTCCAAACTGAAAATGGGAAAACAAAGTTGCTTAGAAGAATAGAAAAAAAAATCAAAGCAGAAATTCGTTTTAAGAGTTTAAAATTAATGGAAAAGATTATAGATTTCGGATTTCGAATAAAAATGACTGCCAAATCCGAGATTGAAAAGAAACAGCAACACACCAAAATCGAAAATTGTACGATTTAAAAAATTAATCATTGCATAAATATTTTTTTAAATTGGTTATTTAAGCTCCAGAAAATAAACCCATTTGATGGTGAGAAAGCTAACTGCAAGTGCTATTTGGTAAGAAGGTAAATGTAATTATAAGATTATGTACGATTTGTCAATGAGATATTGATCTGATGGTCTCTCTACTAATGCCGTATTTTTTGTATACTTTATTGTAGCATAACATAAATGAACTATTAACCTGATGGTCCCTACTACACCGTTATTTATGTATTCAGATGTTATTAAATCACATTGAAAAATTCACAATATATTATTCATTCAATAAAGTTTAATTAATTTCATTTAATCGCTCACCAACAGTAGGAACTATCTTCATAACTGATAATCCATTTCCATTAATGTAATTTTCAATATTCTGCACACAATAAAACACGCGAACACTCACTCACTCGGTGGAAGGTAAACTGCGGAATAGAACGGTTTTCAAGGACTAAAAATAGATTTAATCTGGAATGCGTTCATGCATCGTGGATAAGGATTCATAACAGACGACGAAAGAATGTGTTTTTTTGCAAACATCTACGCCGGATACTAATTGCCTCCGGGGCAAAGGTCAAATGATTCGGCGGTTCGCACCTGGCAAAATTTTCCACTTCCACCGGTGAGTTTCTTCGGTGTTTTAGATTTTAACAGCGCAACGGAGTGTTATTCTTGAATTTTAATATTTGAGTTCACTGGAATTTGAAATACTTTCATTTGATCAGGCGGCAAAGTTGTGAAAATGTCTTCTAGCAAGTTCGACGGCTCGAAAAAAATAGAAAAATAATAGCCATCGACGTTAAACTTTCTAGAATAACTAGAAATACATTCTAGATTATGATTATGTGAAAACCCATTTACACCCCTTCACCGGATTTTAAAATGTTTTCATTTGATCAGGCGGAGTTATGAAAATTGAAATATACGAAACAGCAGAATCATCGTTTATTAATACACGCTCTGTAGCGTAAATGTAGTGTAAGCTTTGGAGTGTTACAACCCTCTATTAGCATTTTCCAAACACATGCATATAGATCCAGTTAAATTTAATTCTAATTTAAATCTTCAATGATCAAACCTTAATAAAACTAAAAAGAAAATAAATTTAACATACCTGTGATGGCATTATCATTAAATTGTTTATTCAAATTAATATATTAGACATTTATACTTTTAATTAAAAACACAGTACATTGTTGCTTTTAAATTAATGTGAAATGTAATAATTATAGCAAAATTTTTTGTTGTGCGCACCCTGTGATGATTAATAAAAGTGAGTAATTTTCCGTGTGAGCATTTTTCAGTGTGAGCAATTTTCGTGTGCGCAATTATCATGGAGCGTTATTTTCTGTGTGGGGAGTTTTCCGTGTGAGGAGTTTTCGTGTGCGGAGTTTTCGCTGTGCGCAGTTTTCTGTGCGCAGTTTTCGCGTGAGCAGTCTTCCTGTGCGGATATATCACCGAACCGCCGAAAACAAGTCTCGTATTTTGGTGCTAGCCATTAGGATCATTGCAAAAATTAAATTTAATTTATTTATTAAATGAAATTTTAATTTTTTCTATAACAATGCATAAAGTCGAATTTATTTTATTTAAACAGTGTTTATATGACCAAATGCATGCCGAAAACATGTGTCGCATTTTGGTGCCAGCTGTTAGGATCATTGCGAAAATTAAATTGAATTTATTTATTAAAAGAAATTTCAATTTGGCCGCCTCACCTAAAAATGGCCGCCGCCCCGCCCACAAAATGGCCGTCTCGCCTAAAAATGGCCGCCGCCCCGCCCTCAAAATCGCCGCCTTGTCTACAAAATGGCCGCCGCGCATACTCCAAGATGGTATTCACCTGATGGTGGAAAGCCGAACTATGTAACAATAGTTGCAGATTTCATTTTTTCACGGGCGTCACCTGGTGGCGGAAAGTTGAACTATGTACCAATGGTTGCAGTTTTTTTCTATTTCATTTTTTCACGGGCGTCACCTGGTGGCGGAAAGCTGAACTATGTACCAATGGTTGCAGTTCTTTTTTATGTGAATAAATGGTTGCAGAATAAGTGAACACTTACAAGAATTTTATTTTATGCTTGGAAAAATATCACATTTCTTTGGTAAGTTCAACAATTGCACAGGTTATTTAAACAAGAAATAATTTAAAAAAAACACAACATAAAGCGCTGGGGATTTGCATTTGTAAATAGAAAATCATACAATATTTATTTATTTTTTTTATTTTCACCTTCACATTTCGCATATTTAATTTTTCAATGATATAGCGCGCATGTAGCATCGTTCCATCGTGGCTATCGTCGGCGAGCTCCATTACTGCTGAAATGTGATGATCATCATCATCCGCGTAAAAATCCTTTAAAGTAAAATACATTATTTAGCAACTATATATTAATAATGTACATGATTTATCGACAACAATTAATAAATATATTTATTCACTCTAATTGCAGCTTCCACATCACCGGCCTTACTAGACATCACGTATTTTTTAATATAAATTAATAAATTATATTTTTTAAATAAAATATATACAAATAAATATATATATACCGGGTGACCCAGGGATCTGTAAAAGCCCCATAACTTATTTGCTATTTGAGATATCGACTTCTAGTTTTCTTGAACTGGTACCCACACTTATTCTACATATTTTAAATTATGTATGTTTTTGTACAGGGTGTCCCAATATACATAACAGAACAAAGTTATGTCTTTTTATATGGAACACCCTATATTTTATACTTTTTCAACCCTCTTGAGAAGCTGATGGTATGGGTCTATTATGGACGATTGGTTAGTTATGGGCAAATTTGTGGTAATAACATGTACACATTAAAAACATTGCAGAAGCGTTTCAAGCAAAGAAGGCATCATTATTTATACACTAGAAAATTTACCACATCATAAAGAATAATACACATCGGCTTTGATTCAAGGACACATTGAAAAAATTGCAGAAGCGCCCCTAGCAAAGCTAGCGTCATTTTTTATACACTAAAGAATTTTCCACATCATGAAGAATTTTACAAATCGGCTTTGGTTCTTTTTTGTTCATACTGCTATACAGGGTGTCAACATACGCAAAATATTGGATAACTATTTTTTTTTAACGGAACACCCTATATATCTTGCCACCAATGCATGGAATTTTTAATAAGCTTTCTTATAATGTGCAATTTGTATAATGAAATATTAAGTATTCTTGAGATTTATCCATAAAAACATTTTTCTTTTGTCACCTCCTGCATATTTTTGGAATTTCAGCCAAAACTATGCATTTTATGAAAAAATAATAAGAGACCAAAGTTGTAGAGCGAAAAATTTTCGATCGATATAGGTCTTTCGACTTTTCCAATAATGCGTGCATTGCCCGCCAGAGTGCGCAAAATTGTGACCGTATATGCATTTTAGCGGTTTTCTCATTTTTTTTGTTAATTAATTTCACTATACTTTATTTTCCACGTCCTCTGGCAGAAAAACGGGTAATTATAGAATTATTAAAATGTCCTACATCGATTGAAAATATTCCGCTCTACAACTCTTAAAAGCAGCAATTTTTACCCAAAATGCATAGTTTTCGCTAAAAATGCAAAAAACCATTGAAAAATGCAAAAATTGATACATACATTTTCAATTTGCCTTTTTAGGGAAAACTATGCATTTTTGGCAAAAATTGCTTCTATTAAGAGTTGTAGAGCGGAACATTTTCAATGTTTTCAATGTGTACATGTTTTTGCCACAAATTTGCCCATTACTAACCAATCGTCCGTAATAGACCCATACTATCTTATACTATTTTTATCAGCTTCTCAAGAGGGTTGAAAATAAAGTACTACCTCTGTTCCATAATAAGTGAGCCATTTGAGTTTTCTTTCAAACTTATTGACACTTAGTTATTTTTTTAATTTATATTTTGATATTCTTAATATACACCAAATTCTTAATCACATATGTCATGGACGTCAAAATATTTGACAGTTTAATGTTTCAAAAGCAACAATTAAAATTCGGTTTTTTAAGCGAAAATGTTTTAAAGCCGGAAGTTTCAAACGATGAGAAGACCAAATTTAATCAACGACAAACGAACAGCTATTACATCACAAAAATGGACGGCTGAAAAAGGGAGCGGTGGTTTTGACAATTGAAAAATTCGGAACATCCAGAGCCACTATAAAAAGAATATGGAAATAAGGTAATGATTCTGTTTGTGGTTTGGATGAGAATACACTTATGAATGTTGATTCTAAAAAGAAAGGAAAGTCGGTTCGGAAAAAAATGACAGAACAGAAAAAATTGCCAACATTCGAATAGTTGATCACAAAATAAGAAGGACATTGCTGTCGTTATCAGTTGCCGTTGAAATTCCGCTGGTGCTACTTCCGGTGGAACCGGGGAGAACTGATTCAACAGTGTGATGGGATTTTTTTCATTTTTTTAATATAACGGCAACCCCGTGAACTTTTAACGAACGGTTTAGCGTAGACATCTTGTATAGTATGTAGAAACGAAAACGGCTCACTTATTTTGTAAAAAATATACATCGGTAATTGCTCAATCACTATGGAAAAAATATAAAACGGTAATGGCTCACATATTATGGAAAAAATAAAAATCGATAATGGCTCACTTATTATGGAACAGAGGTAGTATAAAATAAAGAGTGTTCCATTTAAAAAAAAACATAACTTTGTTCTGTTATGTATATTGGGACACCCTGTACAAAAACATACATATTTTTAAAATATGTAGAATAAGTGTGGGTACCAGTTCAAGAAAACTAGAAGTCGATATCTCGAATAGCAAATAAGTTATGGGGCTTTTACAGATCCCTGGGTCACCCGGTATATATAAATATAATTTATAGATCTAAGTGCAGTTTGTAAGAATGAACTGTGAACTGTATGTTGACATAATTCTACATTAGTATTTATTGTTTTATTTTGGAAAGTCACGTTAGCTTAATTGGGGAAAATTACTCGAAATATTTGAGTCAGTAACGATTGTCGTTATACCACATTCCTAAATTATCACTTTATCATAATAAATATATTACGGATGATTAACATTTTCGAAAACCAATTTACTATGGAAAATTACCACAACAATGATGACGTCAGAGCACATTACATTACCATTTCAATAAATATATAATTAAAATTTGTTGGAAGTAAAAGCAGCATTAATGGAAAACGTCAGTTGCTCGAAACATAAGTTGTCCCGCTTGTGTTACTTACAGTTAGTTCCGCAGTTATTATTATTATTATTAATTATCAGCATATATGATTTACATGTCAAGGTAAGTGCAATATTATTTTCAATAATCTACATTATTTTAATATTTTATTTCTAATAATCTTATACATTATCCTAATTTTATGTATTATTACTGGTGTTTGAAGTGCAACAATTATTTTTCGAAAGTTAACAGCTCAGACAGGCAAGTAGATTGCAGGGACAGCGACAAAAGCTAGTTTAAAATGTTCAATGCAAAATATATGGTGGCCAATGATGGAATATTCGCCACAATTAAAACGAAAAGTGAAGAATTCCAGGTTATAGTTCTGTTGTTTATAAATTATGGGTGCTTATTAAATATGATAATGTTTATCAAATTAAATATCATAATGTTTGTTATACGAAAGAGGTAGCGCTTGGATCTTGGCAGTAACCTACATCTATTGATTAAAGTATCCCAAATATCGATGGATCTAACTATATTGTTTTGCCAGGTAAATATTTATAAGTATATTTTTTATCACGTAATTATCGTAACTTTGAATACATATTATTTGCATTATTTATTTTGTTTGAAACACAAATTAAGATTAAAAAGCCTACCTAAATATTAAAAACAATGAAGAGATGTGCCTGGCCAAGAGCATCACCACTGCTGTCCTCCATTCTATAGTTGAATACCAAGACCGCGTGCCACAGTATCTGCACTCTACTCAACCGCAAATTACTAGCCCAAGAACAATAATTCATTCGAATTGTAATATTAATTATCAAATTTAGACTTGTGCGGGTATGATTTACACTTGATGATTCAAGATATTGCTTATGATAATGTAGATATAGACGTTATTCCATAAAATAGGAAAAAATATTTCTTTGTCGAAATCAAGTAAAGTCGACGAGTACATCAATAATAATAATAATGTATAATTCCCGCAATACTAAATTACGATTCTTGAACAATTTAAATTGATTGCTATCTCAATAGGAAGTTAATAAACAAAAAAAATCTAAGTTGCGATTAATTAGTTTCGAAATTTTACAAATCAGATGAATTTAAATGGTTTTTGAGAAAGTGTTTTTTTTTCTCTATGGGTATATGGATTCGATTAGACGACTCCAAGAAATGAAATTTGCAGCTAAAACAATTGTCGTTCGACCCACCGCAAACACCGACATTGCGGTCACTGACTAACAGCATGTTTAAAATATGTGCTCAATTCAATTGTAAAAATTTAAATTATTATTCAAAAATGTTCCTTTTGTAACGCACATACTTTGCTAACGGAACATTTCAAAACCAAAACTATTTACTCTTCTTTAATTTAATTTAAGTTTTAGGTTCGGTCAATCATCATATTTTGTTTTTGCCTATCCATAATAATAACAATTTCATCCATTTTTGTAATAAATTTTTTATATTATTGATTTACATAGCTATTTTCTTTCGTTGGCAAATATTTTTTTATTGTATTCTTCTTCTTGAATTTTATATACTGCTCACTGAACGCCAAATTTTTAGTTTTAAATGTAGCGCTAATATTTTATGTTTCTCTACAATTGGAATTGTTTTTAGCCGATATTTTTTGAAGTATTCCGCTTGGTGTGTGCTAAAATATATTCATAACTGTCATATTTGGATACAATATAAGAATTTTAAGTGGGTTCGCGAGAACGAAATCTCTATTTTAAACGTTGCTAATATACCCGATGACTCGTCAATGGGAGATATATCATGGATGTTGACTTGGAATGTCCTTAAGGCATACATTGTAAGCATAATGATTTTACATATTTAGATCGGAAAACATGGTACCACCCAGGAGAAAATTCAAAAAAATTCATAAATATTAAAAAAAAAGATGACCCCTTCGCATCAATAAGAAAAAAAAAGAAAACGTCCTCCATTATAGAAATTTGTCGCTTTGTTGAAAATAGACAAAATTCACAGAGTAATTGGTTCTAAACAATCTGAATTTCTTTACAAAAAAAATACTGATTTAAATACAACCATACATTAGAGTGCTTAAGTTCCATTTGTTATTTACGCGGATGTTGGGGGCATTTTAAAACCTCTAGAGTGAAACATCATTCAAAAACATAACACATATACAGCCGCCATACAGTCGGACGGGTGAGTATTCTAGCGCGACAAACGTAAAAAAATTGATACTCGCAAAAGACGAAATAAATCTCTTTCTACAACACTTCTTCAATCGTAATGACATTTAAGTCACCTATCGCAGATACTCTTGCTGTGAAAAGCGACAATGACTATACTCATCTTGCCTGAATACTTAAGCGTTGGTATGACGTGCATATTCAAATGCAGAAAACAGTAAGTAAAAGTTCACATAAACAATTGCGATTTTTTTTGTGCAATAAGTACATGATAACAATTGTCCTTTAAGTGATAAGTATTTTTTTGTCATTATAATTTTTTTATTTCATCGTTAATTTTATTCTAAATTTGGATATTTTTTTTGTGATGTAACAAAACAAATCCCGGATTTTGCCGAAAAACGGCTTTCATGACATCTTTCTCGAGACATTTTCATATAATTCTCAGCATGTTCGAACTGCGGTAACTTGCAATAACGAGATATATCACAAAATAAACGATTAAATATAAAAATTATAACGACAAATAAAAACAGCTAAAAAAAATAATTATCACTTAAAAGACAATCGCTATCATGTACTTATTGCACAAAAAAAATCTCATTTGTTTATATGCGCATTTACTAACCGTTTTCTTCATTTGAATATGTACGTAGTAAGAAATTTCCAACATTTATTTCGTCTTTTGCGGGTATCAATGATTTTACTTTTGTCGCGCTAGAATAGTCATCCGCCCACTGTACGCCATACAGTTTCGTGTATAAAGTTAAATGCTAGTATGTTGAGTCACTAAATAAATTTGAAATTTACACCGATGAAAACTGTGTTAAAGTGTTTGTGGATCGAATCACTGTCGACGCCCACAGAATTTACGACAATCGTTTGAGACATATAATACCCATCGACACTAGAATTGTTATATACACAGTGGGCCAAGAAAGCGGTACAAATTATAAATATTCATATTTTCAGTAATAATAAATGCATTAAATATTGCTTTAAAAATCAAAATATTTACACTTTATGGATTGCAAAAATGATTATTTACATTTTTTGGAAAGTTTTATTATATAGGATATTTCACGTTAATGAAGGCTCTGCAAAAATGGAGGTTTATAATGCACCGCCGCGTCGCATGTGTATGTATCAAAATTAGGAGGCCATGATTTGTTGTTTTCTAATGAATCTGTCACAAAGATACAAATACAAATACCCACAAAAGGGTTGGTCGGTTACAAGTATTCTGTGATTAATAAGTACACTCAGATTTTACACTTTAACCATAATAATAATAATAATAATAATAATAATAACAATAATAATAATAATAATAATAATAATAATAGTAATAATATTAATAATATTAATAATAATAATAATAATAGGCCTTTATTTTTATAACCTGTACATACAAATAAACCAACATTCAAAATTTATACATAAGTAATACAGGAATTTACAGGTTATGAAAACCACAAGGTGCCAGTTCAGGATTCGAAATTAGAAATTTCCCTGTTCTTCCACTGGGACCTCGATTATATAAATAATCAATTCCTATAAATAAAATCATTTTATAATCTAATTTAATAATGAAAATATTTAAAATTAAACACAATTTTCTTTACTACCCTTCTAGCAAGAATGAATAATATTTGTTTTTAAAAAACTTTAATGTTTAGACTTTTAAACTGAAAAATCACTATCAAATTGCAGCCGAAACTCATAAACAATTTGAAGCTGAACCTCATTTACAAATTATCAATGAGTATGATAAACAACAGCAGTATAAGTCATCTCATATAGCAAGCGATCCAAAACGGAACATTAATGATGAGTCTGACAAACGTCGTTATAAATTAAAACAAACTCATATTAAAACACTAAAAGTTGTACCCGATAAAAAACAGAAAATTAGCATTCATTATATTACAAGGCCTTTAATAAATAAAGATGAACACGAGCTGATTGCGTCTACAAAAAGAAGAAGATGTGTGGAATGTTATAAGCACACGGCTTTGAAGCATGGAAGACATAAGGCTAGAAATCTCACTAAGAATGTGCGATTGTGCTGTTTACAATGCGATAAGCATTATTGTAGATCGTGTTTTAAAGCCACACATTCAAAGATGTGCAGTTTAAGCAATAATCTGATAAATCAAGATATTGATAAAATTACTCCTAATAAACCACAACAATCAATTGGCTTGGAGGAATTAACAGATAATTATTCAAAATTTATCAAATGATGAGGAGGATGTTAGTCATGAAGAAGAAAATAAATTAGGTCGAGTAAGAAAAATTAAATGAAACAAAGCAGCTAGTTTAAAAAAAAAACTTGTATTAAAATATAAATTGAAAGGTGATTTTGTTTCATGAAATGACATAATTCATACACGTAATAGTAGACTATTAGCAAGATAAAATGTGTAATATATTAATTTAATAAATATATTTTAAAAAAATCGGAAATTATTTTCCTTTAAGAATTTACTTATTTTCCAACGCTATAATTTGGTATTAATTAGCACATAAAGTCAGGATTAACCATGTTTCGCTCTTATCAACGTCCAGCGTGTTAACAAAATTTCTGGGTTTAGCGGAAATAAATTCCAATTGAGATTTATGAATTACTGGTAATTTACTTATTAATTATCATAAATTTTCAGGGGAAGACTAACTCGAGACCGATTTTAACCCGCTCGGAGCGCCCTTGTTTATGGATAATTTGATTGCCTCCCAACGAGTCATCAATTTGACATCAACTCGTTTATCCACATTGTCCATTGTTTTGTCGAAAACAAAATTGTTCATCAATTTAAAAAAAAAATGTTTTTTAGCTGTTTGGCACATGGTTGTATTTAAATCTTTCTTTTTTTTTCATTTAGACCCGTGTGTCAACACATTTTCGACCAAAAACGATAAATCATTGTGTGGTACAATGCAAGCTCCTATAAGGGTATTCCAAATCAAGTTCCGAAATTTAGTCTATTGGAATCGTTCAATTGAATCTATGTATTGGTATGGGAAAACATCCTTCCTCACTAATAATTTAAATTCGTCATCTGACTTCAAACAATTTTAAAATTTCAACTAATTGATCCCGACTTATATTTTTTGCTAATTTGTCTATTGAACTAGCCATAAATTTAAAGCTGCCCAAGAACTGTAATTTAAAATTGCTGGTATGTTTCATACCTATTTTTTTATTAATGTACTTATCGACTTTAACCGATTTCGTGAAAGATATATATTTTTTCATAATTTGCGGAATAATATCAATGTCTTCACTATCACATTTGAGTTCTTTAATAGAATAAAGTGTGAATCATAGTAGTGTAGCAAGGGGAGTTCTGGATCAACATTAAGCGGCGGCCAAGTCCGAAAAGTAGGTCAAGCTGGGGCATTTACATGAGGTTAAGGACGGGAGGGTCATTCCTGGCCGAAAAATATTTTTACCCCTCTGCGGGGCAAGGAAAGTGAGTTTCGGGCGGACATACCCGACGAGTATGGGCTTCTTCTCCCACCATTTATAGGTGTCTCGAGGTTTAGATGATGTACGAACGTCGTGGTGAGCACGTCAGTGATTGTCAGAAGATAACCGCAGTCTCCGTCGAGTCGTCAGGAGAATTCGTTTAATTTCTGAGATTATAATATTTTTAAGTAAATGTGTTTCAGTTATTTATATTTTTTCCTACAATAAAGCTTGATACAGCTTTACTAATTTTGCAACAAAAAAACATGATTAACTGGGAGAAATTCATATTTACAGTGAATTTAAAATTCGAACATGTTTTAACCACAAATAATTAAATAAATTCAAAAAACGAAATATAGCCTGAATATATAAATATTCAACCTGTTCGTAACTCTGCAAGCAAAATTAAGTCCTACTAAGACTATAAACAAATAACTTATTGAAACAACTACTTCCCTGGCTGATGCCACGCCGGATATTGAATGACACAAAAGAAATTTGCATGTTATTACTAGTACTACTAGTGAAATAACATTGGTTTAAGATCCCTTATTTCTACCCACAGGACTAACTTGAAAAATGAAACTAAATTGAATTTGAAATCTTTAAATTATAAAACTGAACCCAAAAGTATGTAAAAATTAAGTAAATAGCCATCTGCAGACGCGTTTCGAGATTTATCTCTCATCAGTGCAGCTTCGCTTTTAAATTGAATGTTAAAGAATAAAATACACTTACGTGAAGGTGACCGTGACCGTGAAGGAGTCGTAAACAAATGAGGAGATTATAGGAGGGTTGGACTGATTTTATACCTGAATTTAGGTGATTAGTGAAAGTACAGATGTGAAGAAATAAATGATCTTGTTTTCAGTTGGAAAACCGAATACTCGATTTAAATAATAAATAAAATAGAAACTACCTTACTTATTGCTTATTTTATTTATTTATTTACCACAAATAATTATTGCAAAAATATAAAGTGCTTATGCTTAGGTTAGGGTTAGTTTAAGTAATTTAATTTTATTCTGACCATTTCAGTTCAATAATAAAGATACAAGCTGAAATTGAAAATTTTACATGGCAATTCCCTAGGATGCGATGGACACACGGTATACAAAAAAACAATTACATTTTTTATGGTATTAATTAAAAAAAACTGTTGTGGCATAACAGCTGGATTTGTTAAAACAGTAGAATTTAATACGCTACAATAGTTGAGAATTATGACTCAATTAGATTTAGGAGATTACAAGTGTTGCGAACATAAATCCGTCATTATTTTAGACCCGCTTGGCGAGATTTGCCTACACTGCAGCGTGCCGCGCCGGCCGTGCGGCCTCCAACTGAAACATCGGAAATCATCGCCTTTTCATGGGTAGGTATGGTAGGGATGGACAAAATTTGCGGGAATTTTAAATTTTCGGCCAGGATGGGTCGTCCCGGTTAAGGACCCTGAGCGCTTTGCACATGCACATGAAAAACCTGTCTGAATGAAAAAATTAGAATTAAAAAAGTTGACTGCAAATTCGGTTAAATGACCGTTCAAGGCTAAGTCCCTCTGGAAGCAAAGTATTTCGATTTTTAAATCAACTTTTCGTGTAATGATGGAATTAATTAACTCTTAATAAATAAAAATGTTGAGTTGAATGACCGGTCAAGGAGATGAAATACCTGTCTGAATGCTGGGTTAAATGACCGTTCAAGGCTATCAACCTTTCAAGCAGCTGTGTAATGGGATTTATTAAAACAAAAACAAAATAGGATGCATGCTGGAATATATAAATAAAATATTTATAGATGAAGCAAACACTTCATTATGAAACATGGCGTACGATACATTCGCTAAACTTAAAAGAAAATATAATTATGAGTTAATTGAAGATGAAGGTAAGTTTCAAATTTAAAAGTGAATAATGTTACTTAGTGTAAACTTTTTATAGAATATAAATCGAATTTCGATGGTGGAAGATGTCCAGTGTGTCTAATAAATGTAAAATATGCAATGAATTGCGGGCATCTCTATTGCACATCTTGTTTAACAAAATTAACTTCTTGTGTTATTTGCCGAATGGATAAAATTTTTGTGCATCGTATATATTTACCAACATATGAAAAGAACGAAGAGGATATTTCCAATTCAGCTAAAAGAAAAAAGATCGAAGAATCCATACCTGTGATGACAATTCTAACAACAAATCAAATTACACCTGACAGTTTAAGATCATCACTTGAAGAAGAACTTATAGTTACCCATAATGAAGATATAGTTTTTTTCAATTTATAATTTTAAATAAATCTGAAGGTAGATATTGAAGTGATGGAGGGGATTGGAAATCTTATATAAGTAAGTAATATAGACATAAAAATAGTTAGTTCAAGATGGTTAAACTGCAAGTTGGTGCACTTCATAATTCAAAATATTATAAACTTGATGGTAATGGATATTTTCGTGATATTGCGGAAAATGTGTATATGCATATGATGGATAAACATAAAGATGCTATTTTCCCAAACATTGATGTATCTATAGGGTCATTCCATGCTATTTCAACAAAAGGTTGTGCTGCACCATTTTTATTTTGTTTTATATTTTGCACAGATATTTATACATGTATCTAGAGTACAAAACTAATTTTAGAAAAAAATAAAATGTTGCCGCGTGGCAGATATGTTCCCAGATGGAGCTTGAAACATGTACATTATTGTGATTACAAGCATTTGCGCAAAGTGGTATAACAATTTTTCGAATTGAGCAAATTTAAAAATTAGAAAATCTCCTAACGCAGATTAAAGTGGTGAATATTTTGGTTTAATTTTCTTTCATAATTTGATATGTTTTTCAAATTTATTGGCCCTCAAATTTACCATCAAGATTTGCATTTTTTTCATTATTCGATCCTGTTTTCGACTGGGAAGGGGGCAATATAATCAAACCAAATTTAGTTTGCAAGTAGAATGGTAACAATAGATTTTACCTGTGGCAAAAAATCTGAACTGTTTTAAACCCTTCTAATTTTTTTTGCTGGTGAAATTAGACATTTTCAACAAAATCCGTATTTGTCTAAAGCTGTATCTCCAGTGGGGTACATAGTAAAAATCTGAAATTTATACTACCAATGCTTATATCCGGGAGCAACACCATTATAAAATTTGGTAGCTTTGTTTTGCCTAGTAACAAAAATATTTATGTTCAAATTTGTAATAATTTTTATGCAATCGGAGTAAAAATCGAACTTTAAATATTAGAAGCCGACACTAAAATGGAACTCACCAGTACTAGCAGTGATTATAATACACTTGTAAATATTATAATCACTGGTACTAGGCATTAAAATACCTACCAAGGGTTTCCGTACAACGAGATGATTGGCGACTCATTAATGCGTCATAGTCCTGGTGATGAAATTTAAAAAGGTACCGTGGACCCTAAATATAGACGTATTATTATTCAAAATGATTAAAGAATAAAATTGAATAAAGCCGTAAAATTTATTAGACAATTGTTTTAAATTTGCGGCTGTCGGGAGTCAAGCTGCTGATTACGTTCTAGAATTTCTGTGATTGTTTAAACAAATATCAACATAACCTATAATTACATCTGCAAGTTCTACCACTGAAACGCTAGAACATCTTTAGATGAAAAACGTAAGTAATTACAATTTTAAATCTGAAAATAGAGTATTTTCGATTGCATAAAAAATACATTTACCTCAGCACTAAAGTGCCCTTTCATTAATATTATAGTTTAAATTAAATTCAATAGTAATAAAAGGATTAACAGAATTGTAATAAAATGATTAACACAGAAATTCTAGAACGTAATCAGCAGCTTGACTCCCAACAGCCGCAAATTTAAGAAAATTGTCTAATGACTTTTATGGTTTTATTCAATTTTATTCTTTAATCATTTTGAATAATAATAATAAGTTTCTATTCAGGATCCATGGTACCTTTTTTTTAAATTTCATCACCAGGACTATGATTTGCATTAATGAGTCGTCAATCACCTCGTTGTACGGAAACTCTTGGTAAGTACTTTAATGCCTAGTACCAGAGATTATAATATTTACAAGTGTATTATAATCACTGCTAGTACTGGTGAGTTCCATTTTAGTACCGGCTTCTAATATTTAAAGTTCAATTTTTAATCCGATTGCATAAAAATTATTACAAATTTGAACTTAAATATTTTTATTACTAGGCAAAACAAAGTTACCAAATTTTGTAATGGTGTTGCTCCCGGATAGAAGCATTGGTATTATAAATTTCAGATTTCTACTGTGTGCCCCTCTGGAGATACAGCTTTAGAAAAATACGGATTTTCTTGAAAATGCCAATTTTCTCCAGCGAAAAAAAATTAGAAGGGTTTAAAACACTTTAGATTTTTTGCCTCAGATAAAATCTATTGTTACCGTTGTACTTGCAAACTAATTTTGGTTTGAGTATATTGCCCCCTTCTCAGTCCAAAGCAAGGCCGAAAAATGAAAAAAATGCAAATCTCAATGCTAAACTTTGACGGCCATTATATTTGAAAAAATAAAACAAATAATGAATAAAAATTACACTAAACTCTTCGGCACTTTAATTTGAGTTAAGAGTTTTTAAAATTTTTAAATTTGCACAATTGGAAAGAAAGTTATGCCACTTTGCGCAAACGCTTGCATTTACAAAAATGTACATGTTTCATGCTCCATCTGGGGACATTGCTGCCACATGGCAAGAATTTTTATTTTTCTTAAATTAGTTTTGAACTCCAGAAACATGTATAAATAACTGTGCAAAATATAAAAAAAAATTAAAATGGTGCAGCACAACCTTTTGTTGAAATAGCATGGAATGACCCTATAGTGTTCACTGATGACACCGAGTTATTGTTTGATTCTGATAATAATACGATTCAATATGTTGGAGAATTTGATGGGCAATTATTGATGTTGGAATTATATACAGAGAGTATTGTTTATTACATATACAAAAGTAATAATACATTTTACGACTTAATAAAGTCCTGTTCCATATCAGGAAAAAAACATTTTCCAGACGAAACCACATCGTTGGAAGCTGACAGTTCTATTTTTTCACTAGAAGAAATTTTAAATGGAAACATGGTAAGAATATTGTTTGGCCACCCCATCATTGGAAAAAGTCAACAGCAGAATGTACAGTCTACATCAATTCAATTATCAGCAACCACACAGGCAATGGAGGAGGAAGAGGAGGAGGAGGAAGAATGGTAGTTGTCTTCATTCTACGTTAGTCATGGACCAACGCAATATGAATTTCTTGAAACAAGAAATAAAACACATTAACATTCGTTTAGAATTGCTACGTTTGAATATAAAACTAGTTAAGAATAAGATTCGACAACACCATAACTATAAAGTACTTGTAATGAAGTTTAATCAATTAAATATATAATAACCTGTATTTTTGTTTTATTTCTTAACCAACACCCAATCTAATCGTAATATACCGGGTGTGGCACTTAAGACGCCTCGGACCATAGCTCCTTTACGATAAAAGCTATCGAAAAAAATCTAAGAACAAAGTGGTGCATAGTTACCGTCGCTATGTTTTAAAAATATTTCTAATCATCAGTGGCGTGCCGTACTCCAGTGGCGTACCAAACTTATGTTTTTTTAAATGGAATGCCCTATTTTTTATTGCAGATTTGGAAAGTGCTCGACGAGTACTTATTTTTTTATCTAACATGTTATACCCTTCACTTTAGCGGTTTCGCTGTTATAACCCCTTCTTTCAAAATTGCGCCCCATTTTTGAAATTTTTTTGTAGAGAAACTAATTGACGCCGGCACCTAAATTTTGAATTGAGGTACAGGTTAAGACCTCGTATACCTTCACATAATTTTTTTTCGGGTAATTTATGGCAAAAAAATAATTTTTGATTGATCTTCGCATGTTGTCATTTTTTCCGAAAATTTCAAATGGCACCCCCCTAAAAAAATTACGGCGTTGTACAGCCAAAACTCTAAATTTTTCATTGGTGTAAAAAAAATTACACATTGCATAACAAAATTTCGGAGAAAAAAGGAATTTCATCGCAAATGTCGGGAAACGTTTTCCGTTCCCAAGTGTGCCATGAGAAAACAAAAGATTGGTAATTGTCAAAGTAAATTATTAGACGTCAGTAGCAGCCATAAGTCATTTTTGATAAACGTTCTAAAAATGTTCCGAACTCAAGAGGAAATGGTTGACATGATATTTATTCTTGGAGAATGTAACAAGAATTGTTTCTTGGCATCACGAGTGTACGCTGCGAGATATCCGCACAGGGCACATCCAAATGAACGTGCGTTTCAAAAAGTGTTGGAGAGATTTACTACTACGGGAAGTGTGAAACGGCCAAGGAGAGTTAGAAAGAAGGCAGTTATTACCGAAAATAATGAACTGCGGTATATCACCAGAAGTTGCGGTTATGCCTCCAGCAGGAAGTCATTTCGAACATTTAGTTTAAGTTGTTAAATTTTCTTTATCTGCATTTTTCATATCATGTTGAATAAATAGGTACATACTATTATGTTGACCGTATTTGTGTATTTGTTTTGGTACTTTGACAATTACCAATCTTTTGTTTTCTCATGGCACACTTGGGAAACGGAAAACGTTTCCCGACATTTGCGATGAAATTCCTTTTTTCTCCGAAATTTTGTTATGCAATGTGTAATTTTTTTTACACCAATGAAAAATTTAGAGTTTTGGCTGTACAACGCCGTAATTTTTTTAGGGGGGTGCCATTTGAAATTTTCGGAAAAAATGACAACATGCGAAGATCAATCAAAAATTATTTTTTTTCCATAAATTACCCGAAAAAAAATTATGTGAAGGTATACGAGGTCTTAACCTGTACCTCAATTCAAAATTTAGGCGCCGGCGTCAATTAGTTTCTCTACAAAAAAATCTCAAAAATGGGGCGCAATTTTGAAACAAGGGGTTATAACAGCGAAACCGCTAAAGTGAAGGGTATAACATGTTAGATAAAAAAATAAGTACTCGTCGAGCACTTTCCAAATCTGCAATAAAAAATAGGGCATTCCATTTAAAAAAACATAAGTTTGGTACGCCACTGGAGTACGGCACGCCACTGATGATTAGAAATATTTTTAAAACATAGCGACGGTAACTATGCACCACTTTGTTCTTAGATTTTTTTCGATAGCTTTTATCGTAAAGGAGATATGGTCCGAGGCGTCTTAAGTGCCACACCCGGTATAAAAGACATATAAGGTAAGTATAAAACATTTTATTTATTAACATTAACATCATTTATAATTCAAAATCACTTTTCTTGATCCAAGTGTTATGTTCTGGTCCTAAGCCCAACCATTTCACATACACCATATTTCCTTTCCTTCGAATAATTTTCTCGATTAAATGAATATCTGGATATTTTGCAGTTTGTAACTCAAACTCATAAAATCCTCCTGATATTAACCCCCCTGCTTGGTCCATTAAAATATATGTTGTTGGATTCGTCAGTTTAACCTCTTGAATTTTGAAAACTTCGTTAGACCAGTTTGGTGTATATCCTTCATCAAAAATTCCTCTGTGTTTGCTTATACGAACTTGGTCACCAACTTTAAATTTAGTTTTCAGTGTTGCTACTTTGATATTGTTGTAGGATGTGTCCAATATACGTTTCTCGTTTGCAGAATTTACAACTGCTGGCTTCATGTTTATAGTTGAGTGTTTCGTTGAGTTGTATTTCAAAACTATTTTAGGTAATAATTGTAACCACTTGTAATTTCCTTGCAAACTGAATTATTTCCACATCATAGATTTTAATGTTCTATTTACTCGTTCTACTATTGATGCTTTCATTGTGCTAAATGTAGAATAGTGATTGATATTAAATTTTTCTTGTAAACTTTTGACTTTATCTAAAAATTGTTTTCCATTATCTGTCTGTAAATGTTTTGGAACAAAAGGTGGTTTTAATATGGTTTTCATAGCTTTACAAACATCTTTACTTGTTTTATTCTTTACGGGTACTGCCCAAACATATTTTGAAAAAGTATCAATTATAACTAAAATGTATCGAAATCCTCGATTAAATCGAGCATAAGGAATCATTTCAACTAAATCAGCTTGAAACAAATCATTCAAACCTTTAATAATAACTTTTCTACGTTTAAAATTCCTTCTAGCAGGTTTATGTAATTCTTCAACAATTTTCTTTTTAACACTCATGTCTCAAATTAACTACAAATGGCAAACTACTGCTCGATTGGGTATTTAACAATTAATTCTAGAAATGGTGTATTATATTTGTCTTTAACTTTTATAGATATTTCATCATTAAATTTCAACTTATATCCAACTAAATTTTCTCGTTTAATTTCACTATGGTTCACATATACCTGTGTATCCCCTGGATTCAAATAAATGTGACTTATTTCACCAGAATTAAACGGAACTAAGTAAATATGAGATCCTGTTGATAATGCAGTAAATACGTTATTATTAGAAATTCCTTAAAGTGTAATATTTATTAAACCAAATAAATTAGGTTTTTTTATAGATGATATTATTTTATTTATATGAGTCATATGTTCACTATCCCGATGATAGTGCTCAATCTTTTTACCGAACTTATCAATAGTCATGACACTTAACAAATGCCAATATTTTCTATTTTATTCTATTATATCTGCTTCTTTCCATTCTTCTAGAATACTATTTATTTCATTAGTATGAGAATGATTTCCGGCCATCTGGGAAGCAAGTAAAAGCTGCAATCGATCCACTAGTTCGTTAGGGTCATCCCAATACACATGAATTATTATTATATTCCATTTGAAGTCCTTGACTTGAAAATGATCCTCCGCGAAATACAGCAGGTTGTTGTTGAATATTTGAAAATAAAGGTTGTACAATGTGTTTGTATTTATTAGACCCATTTCCTGCAATTTGCGCCCCTCTGGTAGATAACCGCGTCGGTGAGCATTAGTTCTATTTACAATATCTCTGTAATTTCTTGAATCTTCAGGTGTATAACCTATAGGTTCTTTTTTAAATTAAAGTTCATATAAACCCGGAGTACCTTTGTAATCGAGACCACGTATAGATATATCATTTCCGTTAAATATCAGTTCACTATCTCCTATATAGAATTTTTCAGTTTCTAAATTATGTCTAATACCGTATCAAAATTATTGCCTGTTTCTCAGATTTTTGCTTCTATATATATTCTAGGTAAATCATCGAAAGCATTTAAGTACATTTGAAATGTATCTTCAGGTATCATATCACCTAAATATGTTGTATCTAATGTTTGATCTAACACAGATTCGTTATCATCATAAGAAGATCTTTCTGCAGGTATATTTTGAAATATTTCACTATCATCGATAAATCTAGCTTGCTTTGGTGATGATACCGATTGCGGTGGTCGAAAAATTTCATCTTCAGGTAAAGCTTGAATTGTGCTATTGGCAATGTTTGTGTGTTCACTTTTGATTGGTTCCTTGAAAACTTTTGCCTCATCATTTAAATGTTTTTCAAGCTTTGGGCTAATGAGTTTGCTTATAGATTTTGTAATTGGTAAATATGACTCCTGTAATGAGATTTCGCTAGATTTCAAATCTTCCAATTTCTTCCTAATAGCTTTCCTTTTCTTTATTAGTTTACTTTTAATATCTTGTTCCTTCATGTTTGAATATACTCAAATTAATAGGTTCGACAGCACTTAACTCTTTCACGCATGGTGGTACACGCAATGTACCACATTTTCGCGGTACGCTGACGCACGGGGGTACATAAACTGTACCATATATTCAAAGTCAATCTGCAACTTGCACGGTAGCACAATATGTGTACCAGCTGCATAATTGCGAGCTATTGGTGGCCTAAATGATATTCGATTTATAGCGGACACGTGCGTTCAGCTGCGGGACATAGCACCGATAACATTGTGCCACTGCCAGAATTTATTCATTATTCTGGTGTAGCAGATATTGTAAAGGAACAGGATGAGCATTCTCCTTATAAGTATTTTACTATATTATTTGACGAAGAAATTATTGAAAATTTAGTTTTCCAATCAAATTTGTAGGCAAAGCAAAAATGTCAGGACACTGGAAAACGGTTTGAACCTACCAATACTACAGAAATTAAAGCTTTCCTCGGCATGAACTTGCTTATGGGAATCAAGCCTATGCCTAGTTATAGGGATTACTGGAGTTCGTGTCCAGATTTGCACGATTCTTACATAAGTAAATTCATGACCGTCAATTGTTTTGGTTGGTTACTAAACAATATGCATCTCAATGACAACAATATGTTGCCTAAAAGGCATGAAGCTATGTATGACAAATTGTACAAAGTTCGTCCAATGCTTGATAAACTAACAGATAATTTTGAAAAATGTCTACATCTTGATAAGTATATAGCCATAGATGAATCAATGATTAAGTTTAAGGGTAGAAGCTCCCTAAAACAATATATGCCAAAAAAAAAACAATAAAACGGGGGTATAAAATCTGGGCATTGGCAGACAAATCTGGATATCTATACAGATTTGAAATTTACACCGGCAAGAAGGAGAATATTGTTGAGAAGAACTTGGGTGCTCGGGTGGTAAAAGATTTGATCAACGACTTGACGCTAGAAATCATTACTTGTTTTTTGATAATTATTTTAATTCTTACGATTTACTGTTGGACTTGAAATATAAAGGATTTAACGCTTGCGGAACTGTAAATTCCAACAGAAAAAATATTCCGAAGATGAAAGATGACAAAATGTTAGCAAGAGGTGAATTCGATTGGAAATGCAGCGAGTCAGGAATATCAATGTTCAAATGGAAAGATAAACGATATGTGCACTTGCTTTCTAATTATCACAATCCCCTAGAAACAGCAACTGTAAGTCGACGGGAAATAAATGGAGACCGAATAAATGTAGATTGTCCGAAAATTCTTGCCGACTACAATTCAAACATGAATTTTGTTGATAAATGTGATCAACTGAAATCATCGTACGAAATTGATCGTAAAAGCCATAAATGGTGGCACAGAATTTTTTTCCATTTTCTGGACATTTGTGTCATCAATTCGTATATATTGTATAAACTGCAAGGAAACATTATCACCCACAAGGATTTTCGGAGACAAGTAATTGATGGTTTACTAGCGGACCAACTAATTTATTCTAAGATGACGATGGTTACAAGCTCACCATTAGCAATCAAGAAACACAAACCATCAGTGTCTTCTGAAATTAGGCTACACAGTTCCGCCCATCAACCAGTTCGTGCAACACGAAGAAGATGTGCGAAATGTTGTACTACACGTTCTCAAATTCGCACTGAATGGATGTGTTCTGTATGCAGGTGCCTCTATGCCTCACAAAAAGCAGGACTTGTTTTCAAGAATTTCAAACAAAGGTAATAGCATAAAATTAGATTTGGTGTTCTGACTTAAATTTCATGTACATATTCGTAATTCACATTTATACATTCACAACCACTCTTGCAAAAATCCAGATAACATTAAATTATTACATCAAATGAACAAAGGACAACAACTAAACCTTTTAGAACAATACGAAATTGAAAAACTAATCAACACCAACACTTCAATCCACTGCTTAAACGACCAAATACAATCACACAATACACCACTATTCAAAACTCTAAGTCACCCATACAAATTATAAATTATGTTTACATACTATAACTCGCTTTTAATTCATATTCATACACACTATACACTAAACATTCACACCAACAAAACAATACTATATACACTGCCACACTCAATAACACAAAAACACTCGATAAAATACCACAACCACGCGGACAGAACCAATTAATTTACTATAATTCCAGGCACACACAATATAATTAATAACACACACATACACAACGACAGAACAACACCCACGTAAGTTACACATACTAATATCAACTTATTAAAATAACACAAATAATTAAAAAATCACTCCAATTAACAGGTTAAGATAATTAAAACAGAACCAAAAAACAGAACCTCATATCAAACACAACATGGAATATATCCAAAACCAAAACATATTTTACATTTATTAGACGTGTAAGTATATTCAGAATTTTGTATACATTTATTAGGATAACAACCCACACTACCAAATATATATATATTTTTTTTTTTTTTTTTTTTCTAAATTACTAATGCCATAATATTTTTCAATATAAGACTATAAATGTACCCCTCTCACCCCCTGCGTTACAATTTTATATTTTTTATATTTTTATATTTTGTTTTTTAAACATGTATATATTTCGTATTTTTGTAGTTTTTCTGCTGAAGATGGATATTATCCGAAACTAGTTCAGAAAAATAAAATTTCAACTAAATACTGGGACGTACGTCATTTTATTACCATTTAAACATTACCCAGTAATCATGGATTACAACACCAACAATATTCGTAATTGTTACAGGCTTAGTGGTACAACGGTTGTACCATCCCTCCAGGAGTTAATGAAGCCCAAGAAGATGACCATTTATTGTTTTCTGTATTGTAAATATTATTATTATTTTTCTAATAAACATTAATTTTCGAAAATATACGATTTAATTTTTCGTGCAGCATGGGTAAATAATATGTTAAAATTTCTGTTCCTGTAAGAGTTAAAAACTGGTTTATTTAACTACAGATCAGCTTTTAAACAGGTCTGTTTAACTAACAAACAGCTTTTGAACAGGTTTAAACAGCTTTTAAACAGGTTTAAACAGCTATTAAACAGGTTTAAACAGGTCTGTTTAACTGAAAACAGTTTTTAAACAGGTCTGTACTGTGATATTGTTGAATTTCAAATGATTATAAATATGCACAGTATATATTTATATAGTAATTGAACCCTTTTCTAAATCGTCCATTATTAATGTCACTATCTTTATCAATTAAAATGAAATCATGCTTCTTAATCCAACACATTGAACACATCTCCTTAAACTTGTTAAATGTTATATCAGTATTTACATTATCTTCATACACATACTTCAAGTTCATATCATCTTGTTTAAATAAAATAATCATATTAGCATTATCCCGAATTAAATTCTTAGGAATTTTAGTATATGTTTGGCACAAGTAAAATGAATCTATGGTTTTGTGTCGCCCCATGCTAAAGTAATCTCGAATTGCATTCTGTTTACCACATGCCACATCATCAAATATAAATACAGAGTTTTCCTTTGCATCTGAAGGTTTAATAACATTTACGTTCTCTGAAAATTCATAATATCCTATTCCTTTTATTGGTGATAATAAATTTAGTAAATATTCATATTTTGGTTGATATAAAGATTTAGAGTATATGTAAATATTTTTAAATCGAAGCCCATTTGGGTCCTCAAGTAAACTAATCATAACATTTGTTTTTCCACAATTCGATGGACCCGCAATAATACATCTAATACTTGATGGTAGTAATAAACCATGACGATGAACAATTTTATTATTATTATTATTATTTGCATCTATGTTATGAACGTGAATCGTTTGTAGTTGTTTCACCAACTTCATTTTTATAACTACTATATTATATGAAAATATAAGTTATATAAACATTTGTTATTTAGCATTTATATCACTAACACATATAATGAGACGATATCAAGCGGATCAGCTTAGTCCAAGACAATATTTCAAGAGGGTAGGATCAGGACTTTTAAATAAAGTAATTGATAAATTACCCTTTGAGGTACATATCCCTGGCTACAAATTTTGTGGACCTGGAACGAATTTGGAGAAATGGTTAAATAGAGGTGATATCGGTATACATAAATTAGATGAAGCTTGTAAAACACATGATATTTCCTATTCACAATTAAAAGATTCGGAAAGTAGACACAAAGCTGATCAAATATTAGCTACCGAAGCAATAAAACGAATTAACGCATTTGATTCAAGTATCACTGAAAAGGCTGCAGCTTTAGGTGTTGCAGGAGCTATGAAAGCGAAAGTTAAATTAGGAATGGGTCTACGTAAACAAAATAGGAAAAAGAAGACTAGAGGTAAAAGAGGACGTGGGTTACCATTTAATTCAGCGGTAAAAAAGGCTCGTGCTGAACTTAAACGATTTAAGCCAACTGATTTAATATCAGCATCGAAAATTGCACTGAATGTTGTTAAGGGAATTAAAAAAAGAAAGCCCACGAGGATTATTCCGATTCCAAAAAGTGATGGTTTTTTTACACTAATTCCACTCTTTGCTGGATTGAGTGCTTTGGGAGCACTAGGTGGCGGTGCTGCCGGAATTGCAAAAGCTGTTAATGATGCAAAAGCTGCTGCTGCAGATCTTAAGGAAAAACAGTGTCATAATCAAGCTATGGAAGGAATAGCTGTGGGAAAAGGATTGTTTCTGAAACCATGTAAAACGGGATATGGGTTGCACTTAAAACCTTATTCAAAAAACCCTTAAAACTACCACAACGTGCTCTCACCAATATAGATTTAAGAAGGTATGCAAAGGAAATAGCTTCGTTTCGAGGTGTTTTTATGCGTGACAATTTACCTAAAAGTATAAGAGAACATGAGTGTGGTATTGTTAATTTAGATACTAATAAGGGTCAAGGAACTCATTGGGTTGCTTATATAAAACGATTTAATAATGTGCAATATTATGATAGTTATGGTAACTTAAAACCGCCTCCAGAAATTATAAATTATTTTAATAGTGGTGGGCAAGTTAAAATGTTTTATAATCATGCTAGAATACAAAAACTTAATACCGTAGTATGTGGACACTTGTGTTTAGAATTCCTATATAAAAATATTTAATTTTTGTAACTGTTTTCACTAGTGGTATGGTTGTTGCAAAATGCAGATGTTCACTCTTACTGGTACAACATCATTACTTAGAGCACATTATCATCCACCTATTGATTTAACGTCAGAGGAAAAAAGTACGTCTGTTAAGATAGCAGGGCCGTATGGGCAGAACCCACTTAAAAGTATACCTGAATTAAGAACTCTTTAAGGGCTAATTTAGTGCCCTATTCCCGATTTTAGTGCTCAACCCCTTGGGGTGAAAATCACAACATTGCTACCTTAACGTTAAGCTAGCAAGGCAACATCCGCAATTCGAGATTTAAAACATATTTCTGTACCACATAATTAAGGGCTAATTAAGTGCTCCATTCCTGATTTTAGTGCTCCACTCCTTAGCTAAATAAAAAAAAAAAAATTCTGCACCCTGTGTTTCATATCTCCTAAAAGAACGAGCAGACCTCCATGAAACTATACATCTATTTAGAACATTGCATGTACTGACCGAATAATATACCCACGACTTAAGTGCTCCACCCCTAACTGAAACAAAAAAAAATTTCACCACCCTGTACTTCATATCTTCTAAACCAACGAGCAGACCTCCACGAAACTATACATTTATTTAAAACATTTCCTGCACTGACCAAATAATATACCCACGATTTAAGTGCTCCATCCCTAACTGATAAAAAAAATATTTTCACCACCCTATTCTTCATATCTTCTAAACCAACGAGCAGACCTCCACGAAACTATACATTTATTTAAAACATTTCATGCACTGACCAAATAATATACCCACGATTTAAGTGCTCCACCCCTAACTGATAAAAAAATATTATCTTCTAAACCAACGAGCAAACCTCCACAAAAAAATACATTTATTTAGAAAATTGCATGTACCAATCAAATAATATACCCACGATTTAAGTGATCCACCCCTAACTGATAAAAAAAATATTTCCACCACTCTGTACTTCATATCTTCTAAACCAACGAGCAGACCTTCACGAAACTATACGTGTATTTAGAACATTGCATGTACTAACCAAATAATATACCCTCGATTTAAGTGCTCCTCCCCTAACTGATAAAAAAAACATATGTGGAACACCCTGTATTTTATATCCCCTAAACGAACCAGCAGACCTCCACGAAACTACATCATTTAGAGTATTGCATGTACTAACCATATAATATACTCAACCCCTAACTAACAAAAAAAAAACAAATTTTGAACGCCATGTGTTTAATATCTTCTAGGCGAATGAGCAGACCTCAACAAAACTATATTCACACTTAGCTTTTACTAATTATGTATTAGATTCCCAATTTTGGTGTCCTACACCAACTTATTTTTATTAAGTATCTTACAATAAACGTTTTATTTCTACATCTTGTTAGCCTTATCATTTTAGAAATCGTATATCCCCATGTAACAGCAATAGTTTGCCCATTTAAATGTATTTCGATATGTTATTCTGTTAAATTATGTGTGGTATTTTTACAGAATAAAGTAAATTTTCACATTATTTAATTCGTTTCTAAATTCTGGGTTTATAAGTGTATTATAAGTGACCTTTCAGTTGTTAGTTTTTGGTTTAAATTGTAGTTAAAGAAAAGCAATTTAAATTGAACTTAACCCTCCGTCTACCGCATAAAAAACTTTCAATAACTACCGCTCGGGGCCATTGGACCCATGTGCCTTCAATGGTGTTTTTCCATAAATACATTAGAAACAACCTTACTTATTGCAGAAAGCATTAAATAAATTCAATAAAACGAAATATAGCCTGAATATATCAATATTTAACCTGTTTGTAACTCTGCAAGCAATATTAAGTCTTACTAAGACTATAAACAGCTTATTAAAACAACAACTTCCCTGGCTAGTGCCACGCCGGATATTGAATGATACAAAAGAAATTTGCGTTATTACGAGTACCATGTACTTAGCGAAATAATATTGGTTTAACATCGTTTATTTCTACTCACAGGACTAACTTAAAAATTAAACTAAATTGAATTTGAAAACTTTAAACTATAAAACTGAACCCTAAAGTATGTAAAAATTAAGTAAATAGCAGCCCCATTCGATCTGCAGCCCCGTTTCGAGATTTATCTCTCATCAGTGCAGCTTCGCGTTTATAAAGAATAAAATACACTTACGTGAATGGAAGGTTTGAACGAGTTTTATACCTGAGTTTTAGGTGATTAGTGAAAGTACAGATGTGAAGAAATAAATGATCTTGTTTTCAGTTGGAAAACCGAATACACGATTTAAATAATAAATAAATTAGAAACAACCTTACTTGTTGCAGAAAGCATTAAATAAATTTAATAAAACGAAAAATTCCATAATCTCCATAATTTTTATTTTGTATATTTTAGTTATATTTAATTAAAACAGTTTTTACATAATGTTACAGAATGTTATCTGCATACATTTTGATTACATTTATAGCATGCTGTTTTAGTGTTTCGATCTTTTTTAGCAATGCATAAGCTGCATCGTCTTTTTTTTTCGGAGGTTCATATGCTGTGCTTATGCTTGGTATACTTGGATCAATGGATCTTTGCGTGCACGTCACTACCGATAGTCGTCTGGTACAATCAACGCTATGGATTCCACCAGTGGCGTAGTCGAAACAAATTGCGCATCAGACAAATGAACAACAAATTGAAATTAGTCTGACCCCGCGACGTAAACGATTAAAACAACAGTACGAATGAGATGTATACGCAAATATGCCGTTGTAGTGACCGAATACGCAACGCTTGCGTCTGTCGGGCCGCATTTGGCCGGAAGGTAAACAAATCACGTTTATTATGAGCCCAACATTCCTTCATAATTTTGACGTTTTAAACGTCAGTAAATTTCGGTATGCGAGCGAGGAGGGACAGATCTTAACGGAGTTGTTGCGCGAAGCGCAAGCTACACCGTGATCTTAGAAACCTCTTAAGGCGGCTTCATAACCCGGGAACGAAAATATACCCAGCTTTTCGTTCCCGTTACTGGAAATTAGTTATTAGTTGTGTATGTCAACACGCGAATCATATCATTTAACTTTAGGTGCCCGTTCTCGGGTTGTTGTGAAGCGGAATTTAGTTTATAAGTAATGGAATCTAAAATGTTCGGCTCATAAAGAATTTGATTTGCTTATCTTCCGGCCAAATGCGGCCCGACAGACCAAGCGTTTCGTATTCGATCACTACAACGGCATATTCGCGTATACATCTCATATTGCTGTTTTAAAGGTAATGGTTTGCGTCGCGGACTATTATATAATATGATCATTAAATTATATGGGAACAACTCCACTTATCGGTCCCACCTTCTTGAAATTAAATTTAAAAAATGCAAAATAATATACCTTTTATTCACATTTGTCTACTCTTTAGGTTTGGCGGAAAATAATAATTTCCGATCGTTCGGCGAGATGGCCTTTCGCCGGTTAATGTCACACTTACGAAATTAAAAGACAAATTATTCACTATTGTGTGACGTTATTCCAATTTTGTACCAACTCTGGGCAGATAAGCGGAAGCCCCAAATAAAAAATAAAAGTGACCATACACAAGTTAATTTTGAAAGTCCTCTCTGATATTGTTATAGTTGCATTGTAATTGTGATGTTAACACGACCGCGAATTGTAAAAATTTCAATGAGCTGCAATTTTTTTTTAAATTAGTTGTGAAATCCGAAATCTGATTAGATATATTTAATAAGAATAGTCAAAATATATTTTATTTTAGTATGATATTTACTATTATCGTCCTGGATACAAGGCATGAAAACGTACTCATAACTCCGAGGGAGTTATAAGTTATATCTCCCGAGAGAGTTATGAGGTCTGCTCGTGTTTACCTGACAACAAGTATGTACAATTTCCAAATTCTCCGCTCAAGATGATGGTTGAAGATAGACAATCTTGCGTTTGCTCATGACCAACTTTATAGTGAGACAGGAATTACACTTTTGTCCCAAGTTTGTTCACTATTTTATTCACAACCGTACGTTTGATGTTATAGATATTTATGCATTATGGGAGATATGAAATGTTTTTTCCCGAGGTTGACAGGGTTACAAACCGAGGGCCTCTGGCCAGTCAACCGAGGGTGAAGAACAGGAATGTCTCCCGTGGTGCATACAATAGTTTATTTTTTAGTTAAATATTAGTATTTCGTAAAAATATTCAGTATATCGATCTGCAATATGTATTTAGATGATTGCTACGAGCTTGTTTTAAATCAAACCACCTGCATTTCATCAACTCATGTATATTTCATTTGATTTGACGTTAATGCTTTAACAACAAATGTACAGTTGTGAATAAAATAGTGAACAAACCTGAGAAAAGTTTAATTCCTGTCTTGCTATAAAGTTGGTCATGAGCAGACGCAAGATTGTGCATCTTCAACCATCATCTTAAGCGGAGAATTTGGAAATTGTATATACTATTTGTCAGGTAAACATGAGTAGACCTCATAACTCCCACAGGAGATATTTTATAACTCCCGAGGGAGTTATAAGTATGTTTTCATGCCTTGTAATCATGACAATAATAGTAAATATCATACTACTAAAAAATAAAAGCATTAACGGCGGTTTGATTTAAAACATAGCAACCATGCAAATATATATTGCAGATCAACATACTGAATATGTTTATGAAGTACTAATATTTAACTAAAAAATAAAGTATTGTATGCACCACGGGAGATTTTGGTTGACTTATAAACCTCGGGCCAGAGGCCCTCGGTTTGCCCTGTCAACCTCGAGAGAAAAACATTCCATATCTCCCGTATAATAATAATAATAATAATAATAGGTTTATTTCCTAACAGAACAAAAAAATATTTCAATTACAGGGAAATTTTACAATTAACAAATAAAAAATAAATAACTCTAATAGAATTAAAAACTAAAAATAATTATAGATAGTTTAGGCTTAATTAACTTATTTAACTAAAATTATGAACAGTTCTAAATGAAATTAAAGTGAACAATACAAAATACTATTTTATACATGTGTATACCTTTAACATAACAGATTGTTGCAAATTGATTAATTACCTAATTAAATAAATAAAATGAACTAATTAGCAAATATTGCCAACAGTTTGGTTTTAAACATTTTGTATGTATCACTAAATATGTCACACGAATGATGCATAAATATCTATTAACCGTTATACCGAGTGTTTGGGATAAGGGGCGAACATAGGGATTTAACATGTAAAATTAACGGGTCGGTACCCATCGGAAGTACGTTACACGGTCCTCTAGAGGGGGATTAAATCAAATTAGTACAACTATAGGCAACACAACTTTCACTTTTTAGAGTAATATTTCGGTCTGCATGATTTCGCGATCGAGGACGAAAAAATATATATCACACGCCTCCAAGCACGGAGTGACCATGCCTTAATAAATTGGAGCCGACATGTTTATGCGTTTTTGACGGCAATAACAAAACTTGTGTTTTTTTCATCATATATAATTATTTTTGTGGTGTTAGTTTATCTGATTTGATATTACCAGGGGCAGGGGCCAGTACCCGCCTTGGCCATCCGGGCGCCCCGGGTGAGGTATTTTTCAGCGCTCTTGATGTCGAAGTCGAGGTGCCCCCAACGATAGCGCCCGGGAGGGGCTAAATGTGGCAAATTAAAGAAAGATAAATTTATTATTTTATTTTATTTGTTAAAATATAAGTACACATAATATTTTGGGCTTATAACCAGATCAAAGAAGTTGGGTACTAATTAAAACAAAAATAGTCAGAATAAGGCAATAAGCAGAAAAGGCCGAGAAAGGTAGTAAGAAAAGGCAAAATATTCAGAATAACGGTACAAAACGCAAAAAGCAGTAACCAATCCTGATACGACAGTAGAAAGGGAACAATAAATAGACATATACATAAATATAAAAGGTAAATATACTGAAGGAAAAAAAAATGAAATTTCGACCATTTTCAAACCGCCATAACTCGGCGTATTTTTAATCGATTTTGATGAATCTTTAAGGGCGAAAAACTTTGAAGTGTCTTCTTTAAAGTCATGTATGCGAAATTAAGCGTAACCCCTTCCGCCCCTCTCTAACGCCCCTGTGAAAAAAAAAGTTTTTTTCTTTAAACCATATCCAACATTGACGATGTCTACGGAGTTGGAAAAATTGTCCACTCTATCCACCATAAAGCCAATAAAATTTGATCAATTCCCTTTGCAGGACTCAAAGAACGAAGTTCCTACGACGATTTGGCACCAAGTGATAGGTGTTTGAAAAAAAGTGCATTTTGAGGTTCTTCGCACATAACTCAGTGACTTTTCAACCAAATTTGATGATTCTTTCGGGAAAAAATCCCATTTTGGCTCTACTTTAAGAGAGTAAACTCAGATTGGAATGATCCCTTTTAGAACCCTTCAACCCCCGAACAAAAAGAACACGTTTTTGGGCAAAAAACGCCCAACTTTGGCAACGTGTACCGAGTTGGAAAAAATGAGTCGACTCGATACACGAAAAGGGCATTGAAATGTGTTCAATTACCTGCTCAGGACTCAAATAAAGAAGTTCCTACGACGATTTAGCACAAAGTTATGGGTGTTTGAAAAAAAAGTCAATTTTGTGGTTTTTTGGCTCATAAGTCCGAAGTTTTTCGACGAAATTGTTTTCGTTTTCACGAATGAAATTTTCTTTGCATGTTGTTTGAGGTATGCACGAAAATTAATTGTTTGCGTGAAATCATGAATATCGTATTTTGTACTTTAGAACTCCATTAACAGAAAACTTTATTTTAGGTCAAAAAAGGCTTACTTTAACGATCACTGAAGGGTCGGAAATAAATGTGGGCCTAACTCACCACCATTCGTCTATTTTTCCATTCGTCCAATAAAAACAAACAAATTACACTGACTGAAAAAAATAAAACATTTGAGATTTGTAAAAATTTTCATATGGTCATAACTTAGCTTGTATTTAAGCGATTTCGACCATCTTTTGAGAAATAAAAAGCAAAATGTTTCCTCTTTGAGAGGGTTTATCCCCCACTCCAAGAGAGGGCTCTACGCCCCTCTATACAAAATAATAAAAAGACCCCAAAATGCACTTTATTTAAACACCCATAACTTTGTGCCAAATTGCCGTAGGAACTTCGTTTTTGAGTCTTGCACAGGCAATTGAACACATTTCAATTCTCTTTTGTTGGATCGAGTCCACACATTTTTTCCAACTCGGTACACGTTGCCAAAGTTGGGCGTTTTTTTGCCCAAAAACGTGTTTTTTTTTGTTCGGCGGTTGAAGGCTTTCAAAAGGGATCATTCCAATCTGAGTTTACTCCCTTAAAGTAGGACCAAAATGAGATTTTTTCCTGAAGAATCATCAAATTTGGTTGAAAAGTCGTTGAGTTATGTGTGGATAACCTCAAAATGCACTTTTTTCAAACACCTATAACTTAGTGCCAAATCGTCGTAGGAACTTCGTTCTTCGAGTCTCGCATAGGGAATTAATCAAATTTGAATGCCTTAATGGTGGATCGAGTCGAAAAAAAATTTCCAACTCCATAGACATCGTCAAAGTTGGACATGGTTTCCTGATTTTTTTTTTACAGGGGTGCTAGAGAGGGGCGGTAGAAGTTACGCTTTAGTTCGTATGCATAACTTTAAAGAAGACACTTCAAAGTTTTTCGCCCTTTAATATTCATCAAAATCGATTCAAAATACGCCGTTATGGCGGTTTGAACATCGTCAAAATTTCACGAATTTAATTTTTTCTTTCCTCCAGTGTATTTTATTATCAGTAAAGAGAGGATTTTATGCACTACAAAATGCTGAAATATATTTATTATTATTATTTGAAATATATATGTAATAAATTGAAATATGTCAATGAAAAAATACATAAGTTTGTTTATATACATTTTGATAAAGAAAAAATAAGTCACGTACTCTTATTAATGTTAATAATAAGAAATCAAAAATGCCAAACTTGCTCTAGATGATTAGTTGTATAAATACGACTACAATTAACAAATTACTTTTTGAAACAACTACTTTCCTGGCTAATACCCCGACGAATATTGAATTAAACAAAAATGTATAGTGGTATTTCCGATTTAATAAATCAAACCGAAAGTTTTATTTTCGGGACGGCTGCAGAAAAATGATTTAAATATGGATTTTATATGCGGTTTAATTAAAAATAAATGTTTAAAATTAAAAAAAATGCGAGTGACAACAGATGACTATTTATTTATTTATTGGAATTACTACCACCTACCAACCATTGCTGTTACAAATGTTTGGGGGTGCTACCATATCTAGAGTCCTTGTGCAACGGTGTTGATATTTGCTAGTTTGTGAGCAAAAAAAAACGGTACAAGTAGTTTTGTATAGGGGTGTTTGATTATGGAAATGAATAATCGATTTTCGATTATTTTTAATTATCGATTATATCGATTAATCGAATTGATCGATTAATCGATAATCGAAATTATCGATTAATCGATTAATCGAAATTATCGATTAATCGAAATGATCGATTAATCGATTAATCAAAATAAAATTATCGATTAATCGATTAATTGATTAATGAAAAATCAAATTATCTATTAATCGATTAATTGAATATTTCTCGAGTAATAATCAAAACATCAAAGTTTTGCACAGCCTAGTGAATACTGTTTTTCAATTTAATTAATGTAAATTGGAAGCTGTAATCAATTCGACTGAATTAGGACATCACATATAACATCCGTAGTGCTTCAAATATTACTGATCATTTTTTGCGAGTGCTTTGCGTTCATAATCACGAGGCACGAGACGAAGACAAGAACCGATTACAATGGTAAAAATGCACGAGCAAAAAATTATCCAGCACGCGGGATATTCGGAAGACTATCGCACAATTTTAAATTCATGTAACAGACGTAATATAATAATGTCGCAATGCTTTTTGATTATTGATTAGGAATCAGTTTAAAATAGTCTTGGCTTTGACAGAAGTTAAAATTAGGACTTCTGCGTATACTCAGCAATGTTCATATTGTGTTCATCAGCAACTTATGATACTGTTGAAAACGAATTTAAGGGATACAAAATTCAAGCATTTCCCAAGCATTGAAAAATATATCCAGACAAACAAACAATGATTTGCTTTAACCCAAGCAAAATTCTTGAAATTAAAGTTGCTGAGAAGAGAAAAATTCAATAGAAAATTTGAAGATTTTGGTAAGATTGAAAATATTGCACTATCTTTTTCAAATGTTTTTCAATAACATATCAACATTGTAAGTCAAATCTCTACAATAGTTGATGCAAATCAGAATTGATAGAAATGGAAATAATCAAACTTCAAATTTATTTGTATTTGAAATACAAAAATTGTTTTAGGAAATACACTTAAGAGAAATACCCAATCTTGACAAATGTCTTGCTTTGGCTCGATTTATTTGGCGGAATCCTCATTTTCTGACGAGTATTCCAGAATTAAAAATAAGAAATTCTTTAACTAATAACTATTTAACTATCCGATCAGTGTCTATAAATATCTGTTTTATCGGATGATTCCGCCTTTGAAAATATTGCCAAAATGAAAGGCCAACGATCTCATTAGAGATATTATTTTATGTAAATATTTATAATGTTCACAATTTTCTTTGTTTTTCTTATTATAAGTTCGTTTAGTCCGATAATTCAAATACATCTATTATTCAAAGGATCTAAAAAATAAATAATCTATTGATAGATTATTAAAATAATCATCAACAATAATGAATCAATTTATTATTCTCTGGACACTGGAGTCAAAATTCTGTAATTTTGATAATAATAATCTTTATTCGAATAAAAATAGACAATATTTAGAAACACGCACTTAATATGGAGATATTAATTCATATTAATAAATTATTATAAATAATTGTCACAGTATGTTAATATAAGCCCGGCATCATAAAAATGAGATTTAACCGATAGACTACAATTGTTTTTCATTGATATGCATTGCTGGTGCAGACTTTTCTTCGCAGAAAGTATAAACACCGGTGTATTTATTTATATTCACATGATTTATAACTCTATTGACATACCAAAGTGTACATTTCACACATGGTTCTTATTACTTTTTTGTCGATTAAGCAACATTGAAGTCTACGGCGGCGGCGGCCGAATCATGGGTTTCTTTATAAACGGACGTTTTTTTCTCGGATGAAACTCGAAAACTTGTAATACGCTTCCATTAGTATTTATACCCACATATTTACAGCTTACCAATTTAATAAATGTAATGAATAAAGTGGATATGATGGCTTAATGTTAATATAACAGATTGGGCGGTTATTAAAATAATCAAATAATCAAATGATCTATTAATCGATTAATCAAATAATCGATTAATCAATTTATCGATTAATTGATTAATCAATTTATCGATTAATCGATTAATCAAATGATCGATTAATCGATTATTTTTTAGAATTAATCGAGCTGTGGATTAATCGATTAATCGATTATTTATCGATTAATCGAATATTTTGCACAGCCCTAGTTTTGTACTGTGATATCTGTGTGAGTTATTAATATTTTCAAATAATTAATCTAACAGTGAATAGCTCGATTTTTATAGATAAGATGAAGTACTTCTGCTCTAAAGAAATAGTGCTTAAACTTGTGCCCGAAACACCTTCTTGACTACCAATGCATGAATTTCTATCCTTTCAGGATGTTTTTGTCCCCAAAACTAAAATGACTGATAGAAGTGACGGATAACGTCTGAGATTCATTAAAAACCAAAACAAATCATGGCCTACTAATTTTAGTACCTACAAATGCGACGCGAAAGTGCATTATAAACTCCCGCCTTTGCAGAGCCTTTATTAATGTGAAATAACCTCGATATAGAAAAAACTTTTCAAAAATGCAATTATCATTTTTGTAAACTACAAAGTGTAAACATTTTGTTTTTCAAAGCAATATTTAATGCGTTAATTATTATTGAAAATATGAATATTTCTAATAATTTTTTGGCCCACTGTGAGTGGTATTTATAGTACAAACAGAACAAAATAATTGATTTATTGAGATGTTTTTCAATCAGTACAGTTTTAGATCAAGATCATAAATACTACATTTTTTAATGTTATTGTTCATTATTTTTGGTTGTAAGTTAATCAATCTTTTACATTTCCTAGCCCATACCCCAAATGTCCAAATGTCCAAATGTGTTCTTTCATTTTATAAATATACGAGTGGTACTGAATTAATTAAAAATTAGCCATGTTTTTAATTATAATTAAGATCAAAAATATTTTTGTAACTACGTAATTTCCATTTTTATATGATCGATATACAAAATGCACTATGATCTGCTTCCTGTAATAATGGTAAAAATCTACATTGAAAACTGTACAAAACCACTTGTACCATTTTTTTGGCCCACGGTGTATTAATAAAATATACAAATGTAAAAAAAAGTGTGAATAACAGCGCACGAATACACATGTGTATGTGTTAATGATCCAAGTGTGCGGCGCCATTCTCATGATTCACGTATCGGGGAAGTACAAAAAATGTGCCTCAATCTGTTTTCGCGTTTTCCGTTCTCAACGGTTTCGCATTCACGTATTCACAAACAAAATTAAAATCTGTTTACACCACACCATCACATCGTTATTCCATGCGCCTCCCCGTTATTCCATGCACCTCCCTATCCCCCACCAAATCGCACGCTTCATTAGAATTGGTAGTATAGGCAACCCAAATAACAATTGCATTCTCACTCGATTTATAAAAAATTGAAACTATACTTTTTTGACATACAATGATAAAAAAATCGTATTTTATCCCGCGGTTTAAAAAAATATCAACATAAACCAAGTACCTAGGCAGTCAGTACATTCGTATAACCTAGAATGCTATATATTTCTAGAAATAATGAAAATTGTCAAAATTTGTTCATAAAATTTAAGAAATAATTCAATAACTCATTAAATATTAACCTATTTTAACTAAAAATTGCTGACCTCCTAGGTATTATAGCAACGTAAATAGAAAAAAAAATAGAACATTCTAACTTTTACACAAATTTAAAAATGCACGAAAATGCTATATTGTTTATTAGTAATTTGTTTAATTTTTTTTTCTTGCAAAAGGTAAAGTGAACAGTCATAAACAATATATCTTAAATCGGTATGTTCACATCTTATGATAAACGAGCTACACCCAATCTACCGCACCAAAATAGGTAGGGGTCACCTGCCCTTAAATATGTGTAATTATTTGCTCCCCTATTCATTTTAGAGAAAAATCGTAAAGGAATATTTTTTAGAGAATTAAAAACTGTAAATGTATCATCCATTTAATTTACGTTTGTACCAGCATACACCTCAGAAATAATAAAAATAAGTTTAACAATTTACCATTTAATAAAAACCCTTGCCATGACTTTGACAAATGTCATGTTATGGTGAGAATAATTTTACTAGTCAAACATTAATTCGGGCGGCCCGTTGGTGTAGTGGGTACAAGCGAGCGCTTATGCCGGTTGCACCGCGTGCCGCGAGGGTTCGAATCCCAGCCCGGGCGAACGATTTCGGGGTCGCGGAATATTCGCTCGGGACCATGGACATTGCATTTGTCTTTCATTATTCAGTTATTCATTTAATTTCTGATATATTACAATACAATGATTATGGCAGATAGCCTCGCAGCCGACGCCAATTTCCCGAATCATTCAATCTCCTTAACCCGCAGTTCCATCCACGTCCAAATATCAATTCACGCATTTTTATTACTATGAACAATAATATGAGTTATTCCAATGGAGAGAGGGTATTATTTATTATCAAAATATTTACAGGGGCGTCAGTTTACACAGAGTTCGTGACTTATTTTCGGTTACATTTAACAATCGACCAATTCCGTCTGTATCAACAATTTCCAAATTTGTGAAAAAGTTCGAAAATACAGCAAGTGTAGCGGCAGATGATTCAAAAGGTATTTCAATAGTCCAATTTCAACAAATATTATTTCAAACATATTAAAATTAAAGGCAAACGGAACAGAAGAAGCAACGATGAATTGAATTAAAGTGGTGTCAGATTACACACAGTTCGTGATATATTTTTGGTTTTACCGTAACCAGCGGTCAACGGGAAATTTTAGAGCAAGTACTCAAAAAGTTCTCCGTTCTGGTGTAAACAATAACCCAATCGGTTATAAAATGCATGTCTAACATTAGCCAACTGCCTATCTGTAATCAATGTGCATTCCGCAAAAATTGCTTCCCGCAAAGATTCAATATTTGGATGGTGTTTTTTGTAAATTTTGTTTTTCAAGTGACCCCACAAAAAGAAATCACATGGTGCTAAATCAGGAGATCTTGGTGGCCAGTTGATAGTGCCACCGCGACCAATCCAGCAATTGGGAAAATTAGCATTTAAATATTCCCTTACATTTAAACCATAATGGGCTGGACATCCATCATGCTGATACCATATCTCCTGATTGTCACGTGCAACTTCTTCTAACGCAGGGCCAACCTGGTTGATTAAAAGGTCTAAATAAGAATTCGAATTTAAATTTCCACATATTTCAAACGGCCCAATAATATTATTTTTAAAAATACCAGCCCAAATATTGATTTTTTGCGGGAACTGGGTTCTAGTTCTAAGGCATATCCGCGGATTTTCTTGGGTCCAGTATCGCGTGTTCTGAGTGTTGGGCTCGTTGTTAAGTGTGAACGTGCATTCATCCGTAAAACAGATAGACTGCAAAAAGTTTCTGTCTATGTTTGATCGATCCTGCATTATCTCGCAGAATACACGCCTGCTTTCTTCATCCACTAGCAATATCTCCTGATGGCATTGATGTTTGTAGGGATAATACCCATGCTTATTCAGAATCTTATACACTGAGAATGTAGACACGCTGCACTCACGAGCAATGCATCGTATGCTAGTTGTTGGATCAGCATTTATCAACCCCAAAACTCTTTCTTCCAATTCATCGTTGCTTCTTCTCTTCCGTTTGCCTGCAATGTTAATGTTTTTGAAATAATATTTGTTAAAATTGGACTATTGAAATACCTTTTGAATCATCTGCCGCTACACTTGCTGTATTTTCGAACTTTTTCACAAATTTGGAAATTGTTGATACAGACGGAATTGGTCGATTGTTAAATGTAACCGAAAATAAGTCACGAACTCTGCGTAAACTGACGCCACTGTAAAATGTTTTAATAATGAATACCCTCTCTTCATTGGAATAACTCAGATTATTGTTGATCGTAATAACTAGAATTGATATCTGACTTGCAATATTATTATTTTCACTATAACATGAAACATGACATTTGTCAAAGTCATGGCAAGGATTTTTATTAAATGGTAAATTGTTAAACTTATTTTTATTATTTCTGAGGTGTATGCTGGTACAAACGTAAATTAAATGTATGATACATTTACAGTTTTTAATTCTCTAAAAAATATTCCTTTACGATTTTTCTCTAAAATGAATAGGGGAGCAAATAATTACACATATTTAATTTTACATGTTAAATCCCTATGTTCGCCCCTTATCCCAAACACTCGGTATACAATGACTGCTATAGCATCCACGATGTTACAGACCAAATTTTTCAAATAGGATGATGTGAATGCTATAGCAATCACGGCTGCGAACGTGTTAGAGGGGAAATAAACAATTGATATATTTTATTTAAAAAACATACAATAAATCGGGTGTATAAATAGCCGATAATCTACAAGTGGCGGTTATTCTTCTTAAAATTCTGAATAGAAAATGCCGATGAAAAAATGTTCTATCATTCCACATATGCCATCAGGAGCCACTTAAAAGGAATATACATTAGGCAACATTGCATTCATGTGCTGTCCTGTTTTTCAATAATCCCATGATTAATTATGTGGGATTAGAGAAGAAGGTAATAGATAGATAGATCGGGGTTTATTTACAGATGTATATGCAAGGTAAAACAGATTATGAGTAAATAGTGTTGAGAGAAGTCTATTTTGGAAGTCATCTGGATGAGCGAGCTGTCCACGAAAGCATTGGTGAAGCGACTGGATTGTTGTAGTGGAGTGTCCTGTCCCCACAACAGAAAACCTTCTTGAACTCTGCGCAGGTTTTCCTCAGACCAATAGCGATTGTTGTAAATGTTAAAAACCATCTCTGGTAAATATACTCTCATCATTCCAGACAATACATGTCGTGAATCCACCATCGTCACAAATTCTATTTAAAATGGTGTTGATAACATTCATTCGGTATATCTTATCATTTTCATAGAGCGGCAGGACCTTCATAAGATGAAATGGATAAAGGTTTTCTTGTAGGACCAAATGAGCGGTCTTGTTACTAGGCATATCTAATATAATCGGGTACTGTCGAAGGGATTTGCTCTTCAAGTTGGATAGTGCGACTCTGCTGTGGCCGACCATTGTTTGGATTTTTAGGCACAAATATACCTGTTTCACATAGCCGTTGATTTAGTCTTCGAAATACATTGGCAGAAGGATGCCTTTTATTTGAAAAACCTACACAATACTGTAGTTTTGCCATATGTGCGTTTCCATTACAGAAACCATACATCATGTACATGTCAGCGTACTCATTAAACCAAACATCCATTGTAATTGAACAAATCAAACACAGAAACATAAATATACTGAAACGCAGATACTAATACAAACCTGATAATAATAAGAAAAGCAGAATTACCACAAAATTGGTACTAGCAAGTTTGAGTGAATTCGTTGTGTCCTTTGACTATATACTAATGGACTGCTATTCCCCCTCCATTTCCCATATGATCACTGCTCCAAAAGTTGTCCACGAGCTGGAGCCCGATATAAGTCCAGCCCCGGAGCCGAAAATGGAGCGTAATTTAAAAACCGGAAAGCAAAAAAAATATTTCTCGATGTATTCATCAGCAACATGGATAATGCAAATACGAGCATATTTCGGCAACTCGGGTCCACTTTCCTGCCTGTTCTTTACAAGCACAGCATTAACCCTTAATTTACGAAGTTCCGGATTTGATGGAAATCTAATACAGAATTTTAGGTTATAAGTCAAAAGTCAACTGACGTGTACATCAGCTGACGAGTATTATAACCGTGTGTATATATACATGGACGTATTGCAGCCTTTCGCATAGCAATATTTTGATATAGTGTGAATATTTGACAATATAAATGTTTATATATTCAAAGGTGTGAATAAATTGCAGGGTATCACAATATGCAATGCGAGCTCATAGAGTCATATGTCATAGACACAAAATAACTACCAATTTAGTAACATACCGCAACCATTTAGGGTCCCGCCGCGCCACCGTTGCTTGGAGACACACATGAAACGGCGCTAGCAGTACAATAGTATATAGTCAAAGGTTGTGTCAAACGTGACATAAGCGGGAGTCAAAATTGCCGAGTGTAAAGAAGTGTTAAAAATACTCATTTGGGATGAAAATATAACACACACACTGACAAACAACTTTTAAACTAATCATACTATTGAAATTGCATAGTTTTCTGTAAATTAATTCTGTATAATAATCCATATTAAACATCTGGACCTCATGAAGTTTCACGAAGAATGGTACAACATTTTAGAACTAAGATAAGCTGCTTGGAATTTTTTGAAGAATATTGTCACATGTAGATTATCCGCCAAATTTATACACACCCGATATAGAAAAACATATCTATGTTGTTAAAAACTAATCACTTGAACTGAAATCAGTATCACTGCCACTCTTGTCATTGTCTACATGAATAATAATTTCAGGAATATCCTCTATTACTTTGTCTCGATCATACCATTCCTTAATTATTTTTTCGGTATGACAAACATTTGCATGCCACACTTCTGGTGTACATTTTTGTAATGCTTTATTCCACATTTGCACCACTTTCTCATCTCCGAGGCCGTCTTCTCCTGTGTGTTTGTCGTAATATGATTTTGCATGTGCCCAGATCATTTCGATGGCGTTGAAGTGACAGTGGTAAGGGGGCAATTTTAAAACATCATGTCCATGTTCTCTATTGGTCTATTTTATATTTCTTCGGCTTTCTGTGAAACTTTGCTAAGTTCAGCAGTTCTACTTTAAACATTGATTTCTCATAATTAATATTATTTTTATCTAACCACTCAGCTATCTGCGCTTTTTTCCATGAAGAAGTTGGCTGCCTTTCCACTTCTACGCTGTGGTATGATGCGTTGTCCATAATAATTAACGAAGGCTCTTCTAAATTTGGTATTAACTTACTTTCAACCCACTTACTGTCTGTTCCAAAAAGGGAGTCTCCTGTGTTTCAGCAGGTATATTTCAAAAACTACTGCACTCTAAAATTATATAAAATTGGTCACCATTCTTTGTAGTATTATCTACAATCTGCTATAAAATTAAGTGTTTATGTTTGTTATTTGTCGAGATAATACTGAAAAACTGTAAAAAAGTACCCGAAATTAAGCAAATTTTAAGATGTATGAAATTCAACAGCTTGTAGAAAGTAAGCTACTGCTTATAAAAATCTGAAAAAATTACATGAGATCAATTGTACCTTTACCAATTATGTGGGGTAATGTGAATATTTTTTTAAAATAAGTTTTGTTGTAATTTGGTAAAATGCGGAGCATTGTTTTTTCAGTTATGAATGAATAAATGTATAAGAATTTTTCAGATTACGTACTTCATATAAATCTGATGGAAAATATATCATTTAATCGTAAATAAATATAGTTTTGTTAATTACATAAATTAAAAACCTTTCAATGAAATAGAGAATATTTACGCTCACAGCAGAGGCGCGGGGCGAAGCGGGCAGAATATCGTTTCAGTATATTTACGATGCGTTCACGCCGCTTCTAATGACTGTACATGATTTTCTGCCGGGATCTGTTACCGTCAAACTGAACCGTACTAACGTCGAGCGAACGCCTGAGTCACATATTTGCATCTGTCGCCGATCTAAAATAATCATCGACGGGAAAATTACTCAATTTTGACAAAAGTTCTACTCTTTTCTTGAAATTTATTTGCAATTGTTTCCTAAATAATATTAGTCCATCTATAAGCGAAAGCCGCATTACAATTCGTTGTATAATTATCGAGATAGCAGACATTTCTATTCTAGGCCTAAACTCTTAAAATAAAAACAACAAAATGTTTTTCTTTCGTTCTACGCCTTCAGAATAGAATAGCGTTAGATATATATTTTTTTCATAATATTCAAGTGATTAATAACAATGTTATATGCACACAAAGATGAGAGTTTCGAAAATTGTTGTTCAAAACAGTACATTTTCAAACAAATACATCGGAAAAAAGGCGTATTTTTCAAAATATTTCCATAAAAATTAATATACATATAGAAAAACGATGCATCTTTATATGGTATAAATTTCAGAATGTTCGTGTCCTCTAAATCATAAATATGAGGTTTTGAAGTGAGGAGACTCCCTTTTTGGAACGGATAGTAGTGAATAATTCTGCATTCATATCTCCATGATAATCTAATAATTTCGATTTTGTTGCAAAAACTAAACTTGCATTTTCTATGAAACCACCACTGCATCCAGCATGAAGAACAATGAAACGTTTTCCATCATATCCTCCAGGTTTTCGTACACTTTTAACATTGGCGTCCTGGCATGACTTCCTACGACTTCCTTTTGAAAAAATCCATGTTTCATCTATGAACACGGGAGTACGACTAAATGTTGAATTTTTATTGTCCATGTACAATCTTAGAAGCGATGCTCTCGTAGATGCTATTATGGGTGTCTCCATCAACGCCCTTCGGTTATCGTCCTTCTCAAATTTAAATCCTAGATCCAAAAGTAACGTTCGTAGCGAACCATAACTAAAATTCAATGCCAATTCTTGACGCAGTTCTTCTTTTAACAAATTAATCGTCACATGTTTTCCTAAAATTAAACAATATCTGCTTAATACTGCCTAAAGCAGAAATAATCATTAGTGTTGCGCAAGTGCGTAACAATTTATTTATAATGGCATAATTATACCATTCCCTAAATATTCCCACCAATAATAATTTACTTACTTGCTGCATATAAATTGTACAACATATTACGAACTGCCATTTTAGCACCCTCGTCTAAGTCTCATTTCGCAATGGACGAGTGAGACTGTCACGTTGTGTTGATGTCAGGTCCATATTAAATTGAGTTTTTGCAAGTGTTTAAGTGGTTTTAATATATCAAAATTGCCCTGGTGATAGGTATAAGGTTAGTGTATGCAATAATTGAATAATTTTAGAATTACCAATTGTTACTTAGCGTAAAACTGTGTCCAAGTATATAAATCTAAATTCACAAATATACTATCTACTCAGCTGGCAGACGATAACTTTTTTGCTGCACGGTCCTCGCAAAATTCGTGACTCACATTAAACGGCGTATTGGACGCGCTTTTTATTTAATTATTTCGCCGTTAGTTTATTTGTAAATTGTCTCTCCTCTGTTCTCTATTGTTATATTTTCCGTGGTCTGCCTGTATTTTGAGTTACCGTTAGTCACCCTGATAGACCCCTGGGTGTGAAAAACTGTGTCCCTGTCATTTTCCTATCAGTGTAAACTAACATTATTTGTAATCATGACTCTCTCTGCCTGTTGCAATAAAGAGTCTGAGGCACATAAACTCGTTAAATGCTATGTTTGTAATAAGTCATATAATATTAATTGTGCTGACATTACTACCTCTGAGGCTCGAAAGATTCATTTAAAATCGGGACTTAAATGGAATTGCCGCGATTGTGACAAGATTGGCAGTGACTTAATCTCACTCAAAGCTGCAATTATTAATTTACAAAACGAAATTTCCGCCCTTAAAAATTCCAAACCTGTTGAAGACTCTAATAAATTACCCTCAATGCCAGTTGTCATGGAAAACATTATTTATGAAATATCGGAAAGAGAGAAAAGGTCTGGAAATTTGATTATATTTGGGATTAAAGAAGACAATACTGGATCTAAGCAACAGCAAATGATGTCCGACTCATCGATCGCAGAAAAGGTGTTAGGCGATATTGGTGTTAATCTTACTAACATTCAAACCCAGCGTTTGGGTAAATACGATCCGTCCAAATTACAATCTCGCCCGATAAAATTTAAAGGAAAAAAGGAAACTATGGCTCTAGTTATGAGTAATCTAACCAAATTAAAAACTCTTAGCAAATGGAAAGGCGTTCATCTCTCTAGAGATCGTACACCCATCCAGAGAGATTTGTACCGAGCGGCAAAAGAAGAATTAAATAACCGCCTGGCGAACGGAGAAAATAATTTGCGTATAAAATTCATTAATGGGATTCCTAATGTCACTGAAAGTTTAAACTAGTTAAGCCCGGCCGTTCCCCCATTTCATTAAATATTTTCTATCAGAATACTAGAGGATTGTGTTCCAAAACGCGTGAATTTTATGTCAACTGCTGCAACTTATCTTCGGAAATTATTTGTTTATCGGAAACCTGGTTAAACAGCTCAATTCAAAACTCTGAACTCTTCCCTCCTAACTATAATATTATTCGTAGTGACAGGAAATTTAATTCTGTGGGGCGCTCCAAAGGGGGAGGGGTATTGATTGCGATTGATAACAATATTCAATATGAAGTACTAGATACGACTTCGCTAACTAATCTTGTTCCACTGATTGATGTTCTGTTATGTAAATGCATTCTCAAAGGCGTTGTCTGTACTATCTGTACAATCTATATTCCCCCAGATACTATGCTAGATGACCTGGAATTATTTTTCAATTTCCTGGAACAGTTAATAATTGATCAGCCCGTTGTATTTGTTGGTGACTTTAATTTACCAAATCTCGTTAATTCAAATATTTCTTGTTCAAAATGTTTCTCGTTTCAATGTTTTTGTAACATACTCGGTCTCACGCAGTATAACGCCTGTCCAAACATAAATAACAAACTTCTAGATCTCGTCGTATCAAACTTAAACTCTCCCATACTAGTTGAGCGTGCCGACACTCCTATGGTGACTGAAGATTTACACCATCCATCATTATCCATTACATTGGAACTCAGCACAATCTCGGATAATACTAGGTTTCCCTCTAATACTAATGCCCGCTATAACTTTAAAAGGGCTGATTTTGTTAACTTATACAAGGATCTGAGTAATACTGATTGGACATATTTAAATAACTGTACTGATGTGAACGAGGCTTTGGATATGTTCTACACGAATCTATATAAGATATTTAATAAGTCGGTTCCCTTATGCCAAACCCCCCGATCGACATTTCCTCCATGGTTTACTCCTGAAATAAAAAGGAACATGCAAACAAAGGCATATTATAGACGAAAGTGGCGATCAAGTAAGAATCCAATCTATAAAGATGAATTTAAAAGGCTGAGGTCGCTCACCAAACAGCAAATAACGGAATCATATAGAGTGTATCTGGAAGCGGTTGAAAATAATATGAAATCAAATCCTGCTGAATTATGGAATTATGCTCACATGAAACAGGGCACTACTAGAATACCAAGCAGATTAACTCATGAAAGCGAGGAGTACTCTACTCCTAACGATATAGTTGACGGTTTTGCCTCATTATTTTCTAAAAGTTTTAAACCTGCGAACAATACCACTCTGCCTGAAACCCATAGTAATTGTCCATCATTTATCATAAATCCAATTTCCGAAAGCGATTTAATAAGCATCATGGCCCTATTACCCAATAAAGCATCTTCTGGGGATGACTCTGTTCCTTCCTTCTTAATCAAAGATTGTAGATTTGTTTTTGCTAAGCCGCTGCAGATTATTATAAACCTCGCTATCAGTACGTGTACATTTCCCTCAAGGTGGAAATTGGCAAAAATTAGTCCCGTTTATAAAAAGGGAGAGAAACATTTTCTAGAAAATTATCGTCCGATTGCATTACTAAGTAATTTTTCAAAAATATTTGAACAGGTAATCTACTCTACTATTTTTAGGAATGTATCCTCATTCATATCCTCCAACCAACATGGATTCATGCCGGATTCAAGCCACAACAACCAATCTGGCTTCATTTGCTCAATATGTTTCTGAAGTGATAGATCAGAGAGGCCAAGTTGATGTAGTGTACACGGACTTTTCACGAGCCTTTGACACCCTGGACCACGACATAATCCTAGTGAAACTTGCTGACCTTGGAGCCGCTCCGAGTCTTCTACAACTTATGAAATCTTACTTATCTAATCGTTTAGCATATGTCGCCTTTAATGGTTACCACTCCTACAAATTTTCAATTAATTCTGGTGTCCCGCAGGGTTCGAATCTGGGACCGCTACTTTTTATTATTTTTATTAATTCCCTGCTAGATTCGCTAAATTGTCACGTATTGGCCTATGCAGATGACATCAAACTTTTTAGTAACATTACCTCACCAAATGATGTTGTGTCTCTACAGAATAATATTAATAAACTAGTATCCTGGTGTGAAAACCACAAACTAATTCTCAATGTTCATAAATGCTGCACTATGTCATTTTCACGAAAATTCAATGTACTTCCAACGACATACGCAATTAATGAGTTACAACTTACCACTTATGCCGAAATAAAAGATCTAGGCATTTTATTCACCAGTGATTTAAATTTTACTAGGCATATTAGTAACACTGCAATGTCGGCATCGAGAATGTTAGGGTTTATTATGCGTATTTGTGCGCCTTTCAGTGACATTGACCTAATAAAATGTCTATATTATGCATATGTCATCAGCAAATTTGAGTATGGGTGTCTTATTTGGTATCCATTTTATATGAATCAGAGCATGCCGATGGACCGTGTTCATCGTCGATCCCGAACGAGGTGTTGATCAAGATTTGCTACTAGAAAGACATGGTATGACTTCACTAGCCGCTAGAAGAAAAGAGCTCACTGCCAAGTTTCTTTGGAAGATCATTCACAATAGAGTGGATGCTCCATTTCTATTGTCGAAACTAGACTTCCACGTCCCTAGGTCAAGCTCAAGGCATATCAGCACTTTCTACATTCCAGGAGCCCGTACCAATTGTCTACGGCGAGCACCAGTTCAGGTTATGTGTGACTTATAGTGATGTTGTCTTGTAATTTCAATGTTTATTTTTGTTAATATAGTTTTAAATAATGAAATACTACTGTATTGTTCAATTGTTTTATATTGTATATATATTATTGTTATTGTCTTGTAAATGGGGTTTCCTGTTGGGCAATAAAGAGCTTTATTATTATTATTATTATTATTAAGTCTTGAGTTTTCGATTTCTTCCGGGGTCTAAATTTTCCAGGGGTTGAAAGCGACTGATTTCTCTCACTCGCAATTTTAATACTGGAGATAGTCCGTAAACTTATTTTTAAGGCATCAGCAACTCTCTATGAAACGATGTAATATTAATAAGTAGGTAATTAGACAACAAAGAAAGAAATTACCTCTTGAACAGCATTTAGTGAAATTAAAGGACCGTTGTTTTCCTTTTCTGCTGTAAAATAGGCCATTAGATTAACCACGAGATTCCGCGACTGAGAATTTAGACGTTTGCCCGGCATTTTGAAGTTAGGCCAAGCGATTTCACTGATTGTTATAAAAGTTCTAAAAAGAACTGTTTTTTTATATATCACGAAGCAATATTTATCACGACGTGTTTATGTTACGACACAAAATGTACTGTATACGTTGTAAAATAGAAGAAATATGCAAAAACGAACACAAAACGGAAAACACTGCTTATAGCGCCGCCACTGCATTACGAATCACGAAATGACTTACGGACCAAGGTTTTGTCTTTGTTCAACGCATGGTTTTACCGAGTGCCGTACGTCCTCGCCATGGACGACATACGTACACATATTATTGTGTCTAATTTAACTTATCATAGAGGGAGTAAACATATGAAAATGTTGTCGGAGATAGGTTCAGCTAACTATGACGTGCACGCAAAGATCCATTGATTCAAGTATATTGGTTCTTCAAAATTTTCATTATATTGCGCTATCTAACTTTTTAACGTAACTTTTTGCAACAATTTCTATTGAGAGATAACCACACAATGTATGCATTCATGACGCTTATATCAATCAAATTGTAAAAAACAGTCATCATTTTTACGCAATATGTCCTTGTCATTTGATCCATAGTGTAGACCCCAGCTTAAGTTCTGTTATAGTCCAGAATTATTTCAGGTTTCTTTTTGGATCCGTTATCGATTTGCTTGTTATTATGTAATGTACTAAGTAATGTTACAACTTTTCCTCTTTTTGGGCAGTATGAAATTATTATTTTATCGCTTTGAAAACCAAATAATGTGGAAAGGATTTCACGGTTCTTGGGATTTGTAAAACAACTGGGCAAGTCCAAATTCCAACTTAATTAGTAAATGAGCTATTTAAGATGGGAGGTGAAATGCAGGACCCTGTATATTAAACTCTACGATTTAAATTTATAGACAATAAACCTTAACGGACACCATCATACCGGTATCTCCGAGTAATCATAACGGTTTCCCGTTTCTAAATAAATAAAAATAAATAAATTAAAAAAATAAATAAAACTCCGTACATTCTATTTCTACCTTCCTTGACTAATTCCACAAACCTAATATGTTTTGAGTCGCCAACTTTCAAAAAAAAATTAAGAAAATAACAGTGGTAATACCAACAAACAGTAACCCTAGGGACCCTTTGTGTTTACACTTTTGCCGATAGAAATTCGGGAATGTAGTGTTTTCAATATTCGTTCAGGTCCCTATTTGTCAATATATTGGAAATTTAATTTGTGAATTTCGTGAAACTGTTGATTTAGAAATATTAGAATTTCTATCAGGGAAAGTCATATTTAACATATTGCACACATCTTGTAGACATCTTTGCAAATCTCCAAAACCAAACACCATTAACAACGCAACTCTTTCATGTTCAGTTAGTTCACCTACAATTGAACGGCAATATTAATATTTCAAATGGAAACTATCTGTCACTGACGAGAAACATAAAAAACACGAAGTTGTTTCATCAGAGACCCGTGGAAAAACATTTAAAAATATTTAAAAAACCACATGTCGAACACCCACGAAACCCTATATCATTGTAATTGTTAAAAAGATTGTTTTAAAATGTAAAAACATACAGGGTAATTTATTTAAAAAACTTAAATGTCATATCTCGAAAAATAGGGTACCTGTTTAAAAAAAAATGTACGTCACTGAACAGAATAAACAAAACTATAAACATTTATTTTAAGAGTAATAAAAAAGAAACAGACGTTTACCAGAAATCAGGTGTTCCGACAAATTTGCCCATTTGTGCATTTTTCTTAAAAATGATATAACATCGGAATAAACTTATAATTTATGAAACATACCAATTGATTTTTATTATGAGTATTCCATAGACAATATATTTTCAAAAATAGCTATTTCACACTTTTTTGTACTCCTTAAGTACAACCCATAAATAAAATCAAAACTCATACAAAGAAATATAAAAAAAAATAGAGGGATAAGTACAATATCTGGATCTAATTAATGAGTTCAATAATTCTCTCACAAATTCGACAGAATCATTTTTATTGCAATTTTAAATAAAGTTAATTCGGAATACCGATGTCTTGCCATTTAATCGTAATTATTATTTATACCTCTTGAGTACAACCCGTAAGCCAACTCATAGAACTATAAAAAACATCCGAATGGAAAAGAAATGTATAAGCCCTACTTATAAGTATTAAGTATTGGGCGTCCTAATTTATTTACATATTGATTCGTTGCACATGTTCTGAGGTGGTATTTATTTCCAAAAATATTATTAAATAAATAATAATTCACTTACCATTAATGTAACCGGATTCTAAATCATTGCTTATGAAATGATTTTTGAAATGATTGCACAACATCTCACGGCTGTTTGTTTTATAATTTACTTACAAAAAATATCTTGCCAAAGACCTAGTTTAAAAATATTGTAATGCCTAGTAGAAATTGTTCCATTGCGAAGTTTTTTCTTCTTTGATTTTGTGATAATTAATTCAAAGAAATCAGTTTTTGAAATTATTACTTTATATTGTCTTTGGAAATCATCATCTATTGATATGTCACTGCAGCATGACGACACACTTTCCACACTAAAACTATCAGAGACTCTCATATTATTTTTTCTCGCAACGCCCAAAAGTTCACAGATTTTGTCACGAATGTTATACTTGTTGCAAGTAACTATGGAATTAAGCGAACTTTTAGCACTAACTTTATATAGTTTATGCGAAATTATCGTCCATATCTTACTATTTTTCGAAACAATTTGTCCATTTTCCGAAACAATGCCTTTTTTAAACTTAATGTTCGTTGGTTTAGGATATATAAAGTACTGGGTATTGAAATTATTTTTTTTTAACAGTTAGGGGTCGAGCACTTAAATCGAGGGTATATTATTTGGTTAGTACATGCAATGTTCTAAATAAATGTATAGTTTCGTGGAGGTCTGCTCGTTGGTTTAGAAGATATGAAGAACAGGGTGGTGAAAATATTTTTTTTATCAGTTAGGGGTGGAGCACTTAAATCGTGGGTATATTATTTGGTCAGTACATGCAATGTTCTAATTAAATGTATATTTTTGTGGAGGTCTGCTCGTTGGTTTAGGAGATATGAATTACAGGGTGGTGAAAATATTTTTTTATCAGTTAGGGGTGGAACACTTAAATCGTGGGTATATTATTTGGTTAGTACATGCAATGTTCTAAATAAATGTATATTTTTGTAGAGGTCTGCTCGTTGGTTTAGGAGATATGAATTAAGGGGTGGTGAAAATATTTTTTTTATCAGTTAGGGGTGGAGCACTTAAATGGTGGGTATATTACTTGGTTAGTACATGCAATGTTCTAAATAAATGTATTTTTTTGTGGAGGTCTGCTCGTTGGTTTAGGAGATATGAAGAACAGAGTGGTAAAAATATTTTTTTATCAGTTAGGGGTGGAGCACCTAAATCGTGGATATATTATTTGGCTAGTACATGCAATGTTCTAAATAAATGTATATTTTTGTGGAGGTCTGCTAGTTGGTTTAGAAGATATGAAGAACAGGGTGGAGAAAATATTTCTTTTATCAGTTAGGGGTGGAGCACTTAAATCGTGGGTATATTATTTGGTTAGTACATGCAATGTTCTAAATAAATGTATTTTTTTGTGGAGGTCTGCTCGTTGGTTTAGGAGATATGAAGAATAGGGTGGTGAAAATATTTTTTTTATCAGTTAGGGGTGGAGCACTTAAATCGTTGGTATATTATTTGGTTTGTACATGTAATGTTCTAAATAAGAGTATTTTTTTATGGAGGTCTGCTCGTTGGTTTAGAAGATATGAAGAACAGAGTGGTGAAAATATTTTTTTTATCAGTTAGGGGTGGAGCACTTAAATCGTGGGTATATTATTTGGTTAGTACATGCAATGTTCTAAATAAATGTATTTTTTTGTGGAGGTCTGCTCGTTGGTTTAGAAGATATGAAGAACAGGGTGGTGAAAATATTTTTTTTATCAGTTAGGGGTGGAGCACTTAAATCGTGGGTATATTCTTTGGTTAGTACATGCAATGTTCTAAATAAATCTATATTTTTGTGGAGGTCTGCTCGTTCGTTTAGGAATTTTTTTTTCTTAGCTAAGGGGTGAAGCACTAAAATCAGGAATAGAGCACTTAATTAGCCCTTAATTATGTGGTACAGAAATACGTTTCAAATCTCGAATTGCGGATGTTGCCTTGCTAGCTTGACGTTAAAGTAGCAATGTTGTGATATTCACCCTAAGGGGTTGAGCACTAAAATCGGGAATAGGGCACTAAATTAGCCCTTAAAGAGCCTTTAATTCAGGTATACTTTTAAGTGGGTTCTGCCCATACGGCCCTGCTATCTTACCAGACGTTAATTCGAAGCATGGAGACGGAAATTGAGGATTCTACTATCAGCACGCGCCTTACTAAATTAGGAATTACGCACCGCTACTGCAGATGCATAACAGCGAAAGCAAACAATATGAAAACACTCATGATCCGCGTAATTACTGGTTCGCATGAATCTTACACGAAATTGTTGCACGATAATTTCAAATTCATGTGCAAGATTTATCCCGTTATGGAGAGTCAACCCCCAACACCGCTTCCGATCCCATGCAATAAATGCAACAAATTTGAACATACCAGAGCGAATTGTAAGGAGCAAATATCTTGTGCCAAATGCTTGGTCAACTTGGTCAACCAAATGCCCTAAACGACCCAAAATCGGCGGATATTAACCCTACCCTGACGAAATCATCTCGCATACATAAACCCATCACTCATCATGACTTCATAATAGACGTATACACCTCAGAAATAAACTCACCCACTAACACCGATAGACAGAGTTTGTTAAAAAAATTAAGATCTCGATTCATGGATGCTTATCATATTGACACCCATGTCAGCTTTTCTGGCAGCCGTATGTTCATTATAATGTTCGACATGAATGAACCAAATATTATTCCACCAGTTGAACCTTCCGCTGGTGTACACATAGCTAACACCCAGGTTGTCAGAAATGGCTGATATGAATTTCTTATTCACAAACATTAATTCATTGCCACGTAAAGCTCATTTATTAGGTCAGTACCTCAGCAATAACCCCATCCACGTAAATCTGATGGTCGAAACAAAAACAGATAAACCCTTTCCTTTTAATAATTGGCCATTCATCCAAATACCCTCATCCTCTCCTAATCATAACCAACGTGGTGGCTCGATCGTTGCAGTGCGACCAGAGTTTAAACTTGGAAAACGTAATCCACCCAAAATTAATAATCCTCTAAACGAGTGTTTGCACTGCACCATCGAATTGTCACAATTTTCCTTACATATATTCCTGGTATACATACATCCCACTTCCTGCATCGAAGACACTATCCTTACGAAAGCATCCCTCTACGATCACGTAATCATAATCGGGGACCTAAATATGAACACAATGAAACGGAAACAACTCGCCTCTTTTATGTCCAAATCGAATTTTAAACGCATCACCACACCTCCTACATTTATAATGGCAAATAACCAACCTTCTACACCCGACATCCTTCTATGCACCAGTAACATTCAACACCTTATCCATAATGTGACGTTAATTCCAGACCTACGTTCAGATCACCTGTCAATCCGCTTCGCTTTAAAAATGAATTCTCCAATCCTCACGCCCCCGAAGATAATCTACAGATACCAAGATTGCGACATTAGCAAATTAACAAACGACTTGACAGAATTTATAAATTCCCATGAAAATATCGACCTTACAGTAATTTCCCTTTTCATAAACAAATTTTCAGAAGCAGTTAAAAAACATTCTCCTACCTTTATCAAATCCCCCTACAAATATCCTATTCCTAAATATATCCTACAACTGATCAGATACAAAAGACAATTATACAGAGACTTTTAGACAACGGGCGAACCTCACATAAAACAGAAATTTAACAACATAAACAAAGATATTCACAACTTAATATAAGAATACAAACAAGATCGATGGATTAGCGCCTGTGAAGATATTAATAGACAACAAGGAAGACAATACTGGACTAGTATAAAAAAACTTTCCAAATACAAAGACGGACTACCTTTAGAAAATTCAAGACCCAACTACCAAAGAGACAGTTAATAGCAAATTTATTCGCAGACTATTTCGAGGACACTTATTTGACGAAATCAAATAATACTTACGATGACAACTTCCTGAATCACGTTAATACCGGGTATTCCTCGTTCAAAACCACTCTCCCTTTGCTTATCCCGAGTGACGACATAGAAGAGGAAGAGTACTATAATGTCCTACATAATGGAAAAAACACGGCTCCCGGTTATGATAACATCCCTCGATACATCCTAAAAACTCTACCTGAACGTATCCATAAATTCATAATTCGTTTCCTAAATTTCCTTTATAAAAATCAAATCATTCCTCGGGAGTGGAAGGCATAATTGCATGCATCATGAATGAAGGTCAGTAGCTATAGACCAATCACCCTGCTCCCGGTTCTGGGGAAAATCTTCGAAGCAATCATAAATAACAAGCTCCTTAACCACATTTCCGACGCTATTCCTCCTTACCAGTTCGGCTTCCTTCCTGCATAGATTCACTCATCTCCCACTAACCATACTCACTTCCAACAGCCAGATAACAAACCTCGAAGTTCTTAAAACTGCAATAGTCTTCCTTGACATTCAAAAAGCGTTTGATTCAGTATGGCATAGAGGTTTGCTGTTTAAATGCAACTCCTTGTCCATCCCACTACATCTTCTACTCCTAATTGACAACTTTTTAAATACTGTCAGAATAGGTAATTCTTCCTCGTGTCCATTCATACCACAGCCAGATGTCCCACAAGGTTAGCCTCTGTCCCCACTCCTTTATAACATTTTCGTTTATGACATATATAATCCCAACCCCAAATACCTTAATCCTTCCGCGTATTGTCTCTTATTTGCTGATGATACAGCTCTCATTACACACTGTAAGACCCTTCCAAAAGCACTCAGTACACTGCAGGGGCTGATCGACACTCTTCAAGATTGTTTTGCCAAATGGAGAATAACCATCAATCCTAAAAAATCCAACCTTTTTATTCCTTTCCATCGCACATCAACATCTCCATTTGGCATTAAAATAAACAACACACGCATTTCCCCATCAGGAAGCTGCAAGTATCTTGGAATTATATTCGATCCTAAATTCTCCTTTAAACCCCATTCCCAAACCCTTAAATTAAAAATTAAAAATAGAGCTCGACACTTCAGACATCTAACGTACAGAAATCAAGGTATATCCATTAAAACAGCGGTCAAAATATAAAAAATGATATGTCGACCTCTCTTAGACTATGCTGCCATACTTTTCCTAAACCCCCGTCCTCCTGTTGTAAAAAATTTACAGGTATATGAACGATCAGCTCTTCGCATATTAACAAAACTAAGACACCCTAACAATCCCCTACACAATCCCTCAAATACAGTACTCTACCAAAAAAACCCAAGTAATCCCCATTGACGACAGTCTCGTACACCTTTACTACAAAGTTTGCCACCAACCCAGATATCCAAGACATCTTGCAACACCTATGTTTACCTCGCAATCCTTTAATTAATCCTAGAACAAAACATCCTTCTTCCACAATTTATCAATTCATCACATCTCTTCATGATTCACATTCAACCTCACCAATATATTCACAACCATGATCGCAATAATTGACGACTAACTGACGACTGTAAATGCTAGGCAGAAAGACCGCTGGTCTATAGCCATACTAACGAAAACCCATTATATTTTGTAAATCGATATATAAAAATAAGTTAATAAAAATGTTCTTCTCTCTCTCTAATTAATTATTATTTAAGAAATGAGACAAATTCCACCAGAAATATTTCAAATGTAAGGGATGGGTTTTATTACCGATTGGCTTTTTGCCAAGAGAGGAGCGGTGCGCATTTTAAACATTTGATACATTAAATAAGTTTTATAAAAAAAAAATTTTCAATTTCTGAAATAAAAAACAAAAAAAAATATTTTTACACAGTCGTAAAGAGAATAAAAAGTTACCACAAATTTAGTAAAATAAATAAAAATGGTTTCCATTAAAAAAATTGCGATGACGTTATTACGCAAAGGGGTGGGGGATGGAAAATTGACAACCATCATTTTTTTTTATTTTTTTTTTATTTATAGCGTTCCACAGCCCACGTTCGCACTGTAGAATCTGTTAAAATTACACAAACCTTTAAAATTATAGGAAGTTATAAAATCATAGAATAGAGTAAAATCACGGAAACCTTAAAAATTATGAGAACTTATAAAATTATAGAATCCAGTAAAATTATAGAACACTCTAAAATTACAGAAACCCACAAAATTACAACAGTTTGTAAAATTATAGAAACCCATGAAGTTAGAGAAACCTATAAGATTATAAAAAAAACTCTATAAAAAAATTATAGAATCCTGTAAAATTTAAGAAATCTTTAAAATTGTAGAATTTTATAAAATTATAGAAATCTAGACTATTACAGAAACCTTTAAAATTACAGAGCTCTGTGAAGTTATAAAAAAAAAACAAAATTACAGAAATTTTTAAAATTACAGAACACTGAGATTACAGAAACCTATAAAATTACAGCATTCTGTGGAATTATAAAAATCTATCAAGTTACAGAAACCTATAAAATTACAGATTCCTAAGATTCTCTTAGGATGTAAGAATCCTTAAAAACCCAAAAACACACACCAAAAAAATCCAGTTTACTTAGGCCCGGTTGCACCATTTTAAGTTAGGGGACCCATAAGATAAATGAGAGCTAAGTTAAGTGTCGGTTCGCTTACACCGTGGCCCTTGCAGCGTTCACGATGCCAATCGAAGAGACAATTGTCGGGGCCAGTTGTCTTGGGCCAGTTGCGTGAATGTCTGAGGCCAGTCCAATTGAATGAGATTTTGGTTTACTCAAAATAAAAATAAAAATGGGCCTACAAGCAAAAAATATATTTAACAGAATAATTATGTACATTATTATTGACAAAATTATAAAAATTATCAAATATCACAACAATCGGGTATTAGGGTCTTGTCCAGGTGCAATGTTCCATCCGTCTCTTCGTTCTTCTAAGGATATTTCTTTCAGGCGTCGTAAAGGTCAGTTGTTTGGTCGTATCCAGGATTCATGGCATTAAAATAGTTAAAAAAGTAAATTAGTGCAGTTATATTGTCTTATTCTTGGTGTCGGAACAGCATTGCAATTTAATTTTTTGCAGAAATAGCTAACAAAATGTTTGTGAATAAAATTACCTTCACATGAATGAAAATTTAAACAACGGACGGTCTCTTTAATATAACAAATGGTTTTCCATGTTTTAAGATATTCTTCATTTTTGGGAAATTTATAGAAATGTTTATTTTTGTAATCGACATTAGTTATATCGGTAAACAAAGAATTTTGACATTCTGGATATTTACAAGAATATTTAATACGGCCATATGATGTTTCCATTATTAATAAATACAAGTGACGAGTTTATAAGACAGAATATATAATTACTTACCTTCAAACATTAATTACTAGCACTCAGAGCACTATTGAGGTTAGTTAATAAAAATGGTGAGACTCATTAAGCGTTGCCGCATATACATCGAAGTATAAAACATACAATGCACATGATTATATTTAATAAACAGTAATATTATACTTTCATGAGTTATTATGACAAATATAAGCGATAATGAGTCTACTTATGTTTAAAACATAATTTTAATTGTTAAAATTATTACTTTGTGGTGAAATTTTAAGATTATTAAAAACGGTAATCCCCTCTATAAGATCTTTGATAAATCTGGCAACATCGAGGGAACCATCTTTACAAAAGCGGCAAATTTGAAATTCCCCCTCGCCCCACTGTCCTGAGGTGGCCCATATACTTTCGTGTTGCCGATATTCGTATCTCGGCTTCACACCCGTGCCTTCAATGTTCACACGGCGCCAATTGTCTAGACAACTGTCTTGATAGAGTGGTGGGGGCGTAACTGCGCCCAGCCAATTGTCCTCTGTCTACTCCTGGAGACAATCGAATTTCAGGACAACTGGCAGGGCAGTTGGCACGCCAATTGGCAAGAGGTGTTTACACGTAGCCAATAATTTTATGCCAGTAAATTGTCCTCTGACAATTGTCTCCCCAATTGGCATCGTGTAAACGCGGCATGCCACACTCGTCTGGTACGAATCATTTTCCCACAGATGGCTCCCTAATCGCTAGTTTAAAATTAAATCGCGATTTTGAGAGAGAAGGTGTTGTTGAAGAAAGATGCAGTAACATTTGCATAGATAAAGTAAAATAGATCGGCGACTCTTATAAAAACATACACCGCGTGTTTGCTCCTCCACGCGCTGGTTATGGGGGAGCGGGGCGGGGCTGACCTAATATGTATGTATACACCATTGAACTAGAATACAACTGGAAAAGACACGCAATGTAAAACGCCTGAGGCAAGTCAATTTTGCAGCAACCCGCGTTGCAGTTGGGTACCTCTCTCTTTCTATCTTATAGGGACATATGTAGGAATAGGAGTTTAAAATGAAAAACAATTATTTTTATATAGAAATAATTTTATTTAAAATATTTCATGAACATTGTCTAGTTTAAAATAAAACACAGATTTTAAATTTAAAATTATATTTTCACATTGACATCAAATATGTACATACAACTAAAATTTAAATTACAAAAATAAATAAGTCTCAACAGTTTTTAAATAAACCTACTTTATTCAGTTTATGTCGCACCGTTGGAGCTTTTCCATGTAATCCCAAATTTACAAACAAAATGGTTAAACTTACGTGTGAAATGAAATTTGTTTCCTTGCATCATGTTCATTTTTGCATCCGAAAGCAACACAGTTCAAAACCATTTTTAATACTGACGGTACTTAAAATAGCAGCAACTACTCACGTTAACTTGTAAAGGACACTAAACAGCATCTAAACTCTGGACCCTTATTATAATTAAACAGGTATCGGCTGTGAAAACACTACAATAACAATCCGGTTTGCATTAACGCTCATTGCTTGACATAAGTGAGAGTGAGATGGAATAACTACACATCATTCTCTCTCGCTCTGTTACCCCTGACACAGTTCGACACGTTTCGTTTACGAGCGGGGCCGTTCCAGTTACGTAGTATTCAGTTCATTGGTCAGGGGTAACAGAGCGAGAGAGAATGATGTGTAGTTATTCCATCTCACTCTCACTTATGTCAAGCAATGAGCGTTAATGCAAACCGGATTGTTATTGTAGTGTTTTCACAGCCGATACCTGTTTAATTATAATAAGGGTCCAGAGTTTAGATGCTGTTTAGTGTCCTTTACAAGTTAACGTGAGTAGTTGCTGCTATTTTAAGTACCGTCAGTATTAAAAATGGTTTTGAACTGTGTTGCTTTCGGATGCAAAAATGAACATGATGCAAGGAAACAAATTTCATTTCACACGTAAGTTTAACCATTTTGTTTGTAAATTTGGGATTACATGGAAAAGCTCCAACGGTGCGACATAAACTGAATAAAGTAGGTTTATTTAAAAACTGTTGAGACTTATTTATTTTTGTAATTTAAATTTTAGTTGTATGTACATATTTGATGTCAATGTGAAAATATAATTTTAAATTTAAAATCTGTGTTTTATTTTAAACTAGACAATGTTCATGAAATGTTTTAAATAAAATTATTTCTATATAAAAATAATTGTTTTTCATTTTAAACTCCTATTCCTACATATGTCCCTATAAGATAGAAAGAGAGAGGTATCCAACTGCAACGCGGGTTGCTGCAAAATTGACTTGCCTCAGGCGTTTTACATTGCGTGTCTTTTCCAGTTGTATTCTAGTTCAATGCCCCTGACACAGTTCGACACGTTTCGTTTACGAGCGGGGCCGTTCCAGTTACGTAGTATTCAGTTCATTGGTATACACCCAGGCATGTATTTTACGCCAGCGGGAGACACATTTATATGATTCATGAAAACAAGCGTGGACAAAATAAAGCTTGAAACTATGAACGATTGGAGTAACTACGGTAGCGTACGGCCGTAAATGATAAAAACAAGATCAAATTTCGTGTATATTGTTGGGTGCCCTCAAAACAATAGACCCTTTGTTGTGTTATCACATGCTGACTTCAGCATGTCATAATCCTATAAAAGGACTGGCCGTTGCTTATCTTATTCAGTATTAATTTAGACGCGTACCCGTGTTGATGTATTCCAAATATAAATAAAGTATTTTTAAGTTACCTGGATATCATATCGTTATAAATCAAAACCCCTCGAGACGATAAGTTATTAAGTGAAATTTAACTAAAAGAAGTGGTGCACCTGAATAAAGTGATAAATAAAAAAAAAGGATTATCTAAACATCATCTCATCATCACATCATCACCGTCGGCTGGGATTCCTACTCACCCTGGTGTCAGAAGGCAACTCTACTCCTAAAATCTAAGCAACCCTTAGGGACGCAACAGAATTTTGGTGTCAGAAGTGGGATTTCGCAGTTGGAGGACCATCAACAACCCAAAACAACGAGGATTTTGGTAGCTTTTTCTTTCAAGAATTAATGCGATAAAGAACACGTAAGCGATTTCAAAAATATTACACATATTTCTTGTTGACATTCCCGTTCCACTTTAAATAAATAAACATGGCGAAATCAGAACTTGATGTTAATGTAAAATCTTTATTTTCTCAAAAAATGGAGGACGATAACGTTAGTGAGGATATAAATGATACACTTCCACTCTCTCTTTTATTCAAATTTATTAAACCATTTAACGGTGATCGTGATGAAATTAATCGGTTTATACAAGACTGTAATTCTGCATTCAATTTAGCCGAGCCTAATCAAAAGGATGCTCTTCTGTGTTACATAGTATCACAATTATCAACAAATGTCGTCAATGAAGTTGAAATGGATGATGTTAATAATTGGTTTGACTTAAAAAATAAATTAAAATTGTATTACGGTTACACCAAGTATATTGTTCAGGCTCATGAGGAGTTAGAAACTATTAGGCAACTACCAAGTGAGAATATTAATCAATTTTTTAAACGGTTGGAAAATTATAAAAGTTCCTGCATACAAGCAGAAATTCAAAATTGTAAGAATCCAGATCATTTACCCGGATTAAAGCGTGCCATTCACGATACCGCCTTGCGTAGATTTATTGTGCATTGCAAGCCCGAAATTAGTCAGATGTTGAGAGCTAGGGACATTAATACATTAAATGAGGCGTATAACTTAGCTTTGCAAGAAGAAAAAATTTTAAATTATCGAAATACCCAATCAAGACCAAGCCACAACATAAATAAACCAAATAATAACTTCAGGAATTTCCAATCAAATAATCCTAACAATACTCAAAATTCTAGAAACAATTTTTCATCAAATCAATATAATCAAACTCCAAGAAATACAAATTTCTCACAACAAAGAAATTATCGAGGGATGCAAAATAATAATCAAGGTAATTTCTGCACATATTGCAAAATACCAGGTCACACTTATCAAGAGTGCAGAAAAAAATTAAATTCATATCGTAACCCGACAGTAAATAATACTCTCCACTCTGATAATCAAGAATACTATCAACATTTAAACTGCAGCGCGCTTCCTGTGCAAGACGTCCAACAGGAAGACGATACTCAGCAATAAGAGGCGTTAATTTATATAATGTACCTATTCACAATTCCATGAAAAATGAAATAATACCGCAATATGATCATTTAAAAACGCTAACATTTTTATCCAATAATTCCAAAAACCAGAGTATAACGTTTCTTATTGATACGGGCGCGACAATTAGTCTTTGTAGCTCAAAATCTATAGATTTCAAGAAAACTTTGGTAAATAGGAAAGATAAAATAAAAATATTCGGTGTGAATAATAGCCAACCAATAACCTCTATCGGATCTACAGAATTGACTTTAATGATCGATCACTTATGCATTAAACACAAGGTTTACATAGTAGATGGACAAAGTCTTTCAATAAATGGCCAATACGATGGTTTACTCGGTTCGGACTTTTTTCAGAATTTACCGACTATTATTAATTACCAAAATAACAGTATAAAAATAAATAATCACGAAATCAAATTCAATAATAATAAACAGTTAGCGAATACAATAAGTTATATAAACAGAAAAGAACTGTTATCGAAAAATATTCGACGGAATCATTTGAACAATCAAGAGTATTCATCTCTTATAAATATTTGCGGTAAATATAACGATATATTTTATTTTAAAGGAGATGCTCTATCCTCCACAAAAACACTAAAACACGATATAAATACAAGTACAAATACACCAGTTCATACTAAAACATATAGGTACCCTAAAATACATGAAAAAGAAATCGAACGACAAATTTCTGATATGCTCACTCAAAATATAATACAACCATCATTTTCCCCATGGACAAGTCCTGTCTGGATTGTTCCTAAAAAGTTAGATTCGACCGGTCAGAAAAAATGGCGGTTAGTAATCGATTACAGAAACCTAAATAATGTTACTATTGGTGACTCCTACCCGTTACCAAATATTACAGAAATAATTGATCAATTGGATGATTCAAAATATTTTTCAACATTAGATCTAGCATCTGGGTTCCACCAGATCGAAATGTCCGATGATGCAAAACAAAAAACTGCTTTTACAGTACCCAACGGGCACTTCGAATATAATCGAATGCCGTTTGGCTTAAAAAATGCGCCAGCCACATTTCAAAGGCTAATGAACCTTGTTTTATCTGGCTTAAATGGCAAGATATGTTTTGTTTACATCGATGACATAGTTGTTTACGGGAAAACATTAGAAGAACATAATTCCAATTTACAAAAAGTTTTTGAAAGATTACGTGAGCATAATTTAAAACTGCAACCGGATAAATGTGAATTTTTGCACAAAGAAATTGCTTATTTGGGACATGTAATTTCAGATCAAGGTGTTAAACCAAACATGGAAAAAGTACAAGCAATAACACAAATTCCAATTCCTAAGACACCTAAAGAAATCAAATCATTTTTAGGACTCGTCGGATATTATCGACGATTCATTTCAAATTTCGCTAAACTAGCTAAACCACTAACTAATCTATTAAAGAAAAATGAGCGATTTTAATGGACACAAAAATGTACAGATGCGTTTGAACAATTAAAAAATATATTAACTACTGAACCTATTTTAAGATATCCAAATTTTAATGAAACATTTGTATTAACGACGGATGCATCAAATGAGGCAATAGGAGCTGTTCTATCGCAAGGAACAGTAGGTCAAGATTTACCAATTGCATATTTTTCAAAAACCTTAAACAAAGCCGAAAATAATTATTCAACAACAGAAAAAGAATTATTAGCTATCATAGAATCTGTCAAACATTTTAGACCATATTTATATGGGACTAAATTTAAAATCGTAACGGATCATAAACCCCTACTATGGCTACATAATTGTAAAGATGCATCAAGTAGATTAGTTAGATGGAAATTAAAATTGTTAGACTATAATTATGATATAATACACAAGAAAGGTAAAGATAATTTGAATGCAGATGCATTAAGCAGACTTCCACAGCAAAATAGTGGAATTGAAATTTGTAATTGTAATAACGTTAAAACAAACCAAAATAAAAAAGCAGTTTTAAAAGGAAAACATAGTACTAACGATCTATCTCAGAAACAGAAGACAAGTGAATATTTTAAGCAATACATGAATTTATTAAGGAACAAACACATTTATAAAAATCCTAAAATTAAAAATGTCAATAAAAATATATTTAATATGCCACAGGAATACAGCATAGCTCATTGCGTATCAAAAGACTTGAGAATGGGCAAAGGAGTCGCGAAACAAATTAAAGATAAATATAATCACATAGATAAATTAAAAATTCAAAATCCAGAAATAGGAAAGACCTTACATGTTAAATCAGATAGCCATCATGTATTCTATCTAATTACAAAAAAACATTTTGATGGTAAACCAAGCTTATTTTCGTTATTTATAAGTCTACTCAATTTAAAGGAAAAACTATTGAAGAATAATATAAAAAAATTAACAATGCCACGAATTGCTTGTGGATTAGATAAGCTCAATTGGGAAGACGTAGAATTAATGATTGAATTTATATTTCATAATGTACCTGTCGAAATTGTTATTTGTCATTATGACCCAAAAGCACATAATGTTAATGCAATCGTAGAAGAATTAACTCTTGAAAAATTCAAAAGGTTTCACCAAGAAGAACTTGATATTCCAAGACCCGAAAAAATAACCTGTGCCTTAAATAAAATATCAAACTTAGTTATCCCTTTATCTTGTGATAAATCAAACTTAAATTTACATATGGACTTTGTTCTCAAATATTTCCCAACGTCCCTGCCTGATAAAGTAAATTTACACGAAATTATTCTTAAAAGATTACCTCGTCAACAACTATATTTGTCCTTTATAAAAAATTTTCATGACGAATCTTCAACGTATGAAGATTTATTTAATACACTTCTAAATCTAAGGTTAATGCTAAACATGAACAAAATATCGTCGTTCGTTATACCTGATGTAACAATTGATAATGAAATTATTAAACCAGAAACATTTTATAGCCTGCTTTACTTTTTATTCAAGAATTTTGAATACAAAATTTTGGAATCACCCCTAATTCAATTAACTGATCCAGAATTAATCAAAACAATAATAAAAGAAAATCATGACTCCGTTGTAGGAGGACATCAAGGACTCCATCGTACCTACGAAAAAATTAAAACCCAATACTACTGGATAAATATGAAACAGGAAATTTCCGAGTATATAAAACAATGTGACATATGTCAGAGATCAAAAACTGACTTTCATAAAAACAAAAGTCCAATGCAGATAACCACAACCTCTAAATTATTCTGTGAACAAATAGCGTTAGATATTGTAGGGCCCTTACCAGAAACCCAATCTGGAAATAGATTCATCCTCACAATACAGGACGATCTAACAAAATATATACAAGCATACTCCTTACAAAATCACGAAGCTTCAACGGTTGCAATCCATTTCCTTAAATTCTGCACACAATATGGTTTCCCAAACTACATCCTTACCGATCAAGGTACGGAATTCACGTCAAAATTATTCACACAAATTAATAAAATTCTAACTATCAAACACAAATTGGCTTCATCATACCATCCCCAAACAAATGGTGCTTTAGAAAGAACCCATTTGACCTTGAAGGACTATTTTAAATGTTACGTAAATAAGGACTCAAATAATTGGGACGAATTCCTAAACTTCGCCACATACACATATAACACCTGTATTCATAAATCCACAAAAGTAACTCCATTCGAGTTAGTATTCGGACAAAAACCAAAAATACCAAATTTAATTAATAAACCAACAATTAAACCAAACTATACAGACATGGCAAAAGACATAACGAATAAATTAAAAATTATTAGAGAAACGGCACACGAACAACAAATATTAGCCAAAAGGAAATCCAAGGAATATTTTGACAGAACTAATCATAGAACCTATTCATTTAAAGAGGGTGACCTAGTCCTACTATACAATTCGTTAGCTAAAGCACAAAGTAAGAAATTATCACCTAATTACCTAGGACCCTATCAAATTATCCAAATTCACGATAATGAAACGGCTTCGATCCGTATATCAGTAAATAAGATTAGAACTTATCATTTCAATCTTCTAAAGCCCTATGTTGTTACAGGTAATGAAGATAATGACTCTAATGACTCTCATGACGATCATCACGATCCTCAACCTGGCCCTAGCCACGAATAATGTAAAGATATACAAAATTGACTCTTCCTCAGGGTTACTATATCAAGCGTTGGGTAAAGTACAAGTATGCAATCAAGAATTCTCACTTCTTTCTTATTATAATCTAACACACCTTTCCGAAAAAGTATCGATAATTACATCCTTTTATATCAAATCATTAACCTTATGTAATATTGCTAAATCGGAAAAATCAGCACTAGCTTGTAAACGTCAATTGGACCTCATAGAAACTAAATTACATAACATACGTGAAGATTACAAAGTAATTTCACAAGAATTAAACGATGGAAGAACAAAAAGAGGAATAATAAACGGAGTAGGTGATGCTTTTAAATGGCTTTTCGGCACTCCAGATGCCGACGATGCCCAATTCTATACAGACGCAATTAATTCATTAGTAAATGGACAAAAACAAACAGAAACACTTATGCAACAACAGGTCTCAATTATATCATCAACCATTGATAACTTCAATCAATCATTTCACCAAATGAATTCAAATATTAAGACCCTAAATACAAATATAAATAAATTCGAAATTGCAAGTAATAATATAATTAAACATACTAAATCTATAGATTTAGAACTCCAAATTTCAGAACATATACTATTATTAATCGAAATGACTGAAGAGATACATTCTACTCTTCAAAAATATATATTTAGTTTATCATTGTTACAAAATGGAATTGTGGACTTTAACATTTTAAATCCTAAAATATTGTTTACAGAATTACGAAAAATCAATTCAAAATTTACATTACCTATACCATTAACTTCATCAAACGTTTACCACTATTATAAAATATTAAAATTAAATCTAATTTTAAAAGATAATTTACTAATAATCAATTTTAAAATACCAATGACAAATTTATACCCTCATGAACTTTTCAAAATGTATCCTCTTCCAGTTCATCACAAAAATGATACTCAACTATTTTCCTATATTGAACCTTCAAAACATTTTATCCTAATTTCCGAAACAAGAAATATGTACGTGCTTTTAAATGACCTAAATAAATGCAAGGAGTTCTTGCCAAATAATTGGATATGCCAAAACCTTATGGAAAAAACTACGGAAACTCCCACCGAATGCGAACTACTGCTATTCCTGAAGACCACCACGAAGATTCCAGAATCCTGTCAAAAGAGAAACTTAATCGCCGATTTGGAGATATTTCACCGTCTACAAGACAACAAATGGCTCTTTACCACATCAAAACCTACCCAGATTTCGATCTTATGTAAAGACTCGACAACCGAAGAAATCGTCATTTCAAAAATGGGAATCCTCGAACTTCAACCCAAGTGCAAGGCGTTCACCAAACACTACGTCCTAGAAGCCACAACTATCCTGGGAACCAAAAACGTCACGAACGAAATTCCTGAGACCGACATCACATCCGATGACTGCTGTATCCATCTAAAAAAGAATATCACCTTGGATGCCATCAACCTTGAGCCAATCAAAATTAACACCATGGACCTGGATCAACTAAAATACGCTCAACACAAATTGAACCAATTTGATGAACAACTACAACAACAAGTCAACAAACCTTTCATCATAAAAAAGGAAAACTGGTTCACCACCTTACTATCAATCGCCTTATCGATATTATTGCTATTTATAATTTTTCGATGTTTAAGATGGTGTGGGTGTCTAAATCTATGTAGGAAGTACTGCTGGTCCACTTCCAAGCCTCAACACGACCGATCTTCGCCGTGCTTCACCATCTTCAATCAATGTTTCAAACCATCGGAACGAGATCCACCACCGAGTATACACTACGACGTCGGAAGACAGTCCATCTTCTATGACCACTCCCTGGACCACCAACCACCTGGAACAACTACTCCCCAAGACGATCAGTGCTCCTTGTCATCACTGCGTCGTTCACAAAGACTCAAAAACCAAAAACTATTTACACGTTCTTAAATTGTAACAACTATTTTAACCTTAATGTTATTGTTACTATTAATTATTTCTTTATTATTAATTTCTTCTTATAAACTTGTATCGGTAGTCCTCTTATAAGATTTTTGTCTAATTTAAAACTTTCAAAAATCTTTTATTGGCCCCGGAGGTGTTGGGTGCCCTCAAAACAATAGACCCTTTGTTGTGTTATCACATGCTGACTTCAGCATGTCATAATCCTATAAAAGGACTGGCCGTTGCTTATCTTATTCAGTATTAATTTAGACGCGTACCCGTGCTGATGTATTCCAAATATAAATAAAGTATTTTTAAGTTACCTGGATATCATATCGTTATAAATCAAAACCCCTCGAGTCGATAAGTTATTAAGTGAAATTTAACTAAAAGAAGTGGTGCACCTGAATAAAGTGATAAATAAAAAAAAAGGATTATCTAAACATCATCTCATCATCACATCATCACCGTCGGCTGGGATTCCTACTCACCCTGGTGTCAGAAGGCAACTCTACTCCTAAAATCTAAGCAACCCCTAGGGACGCAACAATATACACTCTTGATATTTTTATATCTTGGATAATTTGCGGAATAATGTTCATTACTTCTTGAAATATATTACACTAAAAATCTACCAGACAAAAATATATTATCTTTTTAAAAATGCAATTAAATACGAGAGTAAAATGCATGCGAAAAGGAAATCTTGATATGTGGAACAATAGTAACCAAAAAATGGTGATGTGGCCATCATGTTACTTTCTCCGACTTGATGGTATCATAGCTCAAACAAGATTAGTCAAATCCCAAACAGCTGAAAACTACTACGGCCCTAAGTTTTTTTAAAAAGTTGGGGACCAACCTTAAAAATATGTCCTTACCAAATTTTAAATCTAACATAAAGGAACTGCTAATAAAAATGGCACCCTACACTTTTGATGAGTTTCTCGAGTCGAATATTACATAATGGATTTCCCTAATACCAACAAATTGAAATCGCCATTCATTTATTTTTTCTTTATTCCATATTTATTTAAGCATATACAACTTTTAGTGGTAAGGTATTATTAAAATATGTTTGTTAGTGTACATTACTAATTATTTATGTTCTATTTACTTTCACAGTTTTATTATTTATATACTATGTAATCTGACGTGTGTAAGACTTACTGTCCAGACATGAAATAAATACATACCGGGTGACCCAGGGATCTGTAAAAGCCCCATAACTTATTTGCTGTTTGAGATATCGACTTCCAGTTTTCTTGAGCTTGTACCGACACTTTTTCTACATATTTTAAAAATATGTATGTTTTTTTACAGGGTGTCCCAATATACATAACAGAACAAAGTTATGTTTTTTTAAATGGAACACCCTATATTTTATACTTTATTTTCAACCCTCTTGAGAAGCTGATACAAACAGTATAAGATAGTATGGATCTATTATGGACGATTGGGTAGCTATGGGCAAATTTGTGGCAAAAACAAGGGCACATTGAAAAAGTTGCAGAAGCGCTCCTAGCACTGCTAGCATCTTTTTTTATACATTAAAGAATTTTTCACATCATGAGGAATAATACAAATCGGCTTTGGTTCTTTTTTGTTCATACTGCTATACAGGGTGTCAACATACGCAAAACAATGGATAACTTTTTTTTTCAAATGGAACACCCTATATATCTTGCCCAAAATGCATGGAATTTTTAATAATCTTTCCAATGATGTACAATTTGTATAATGAAATATTAAGGATTCTTGAGATTTATCCATAAAAACATTTTTCTGTTGTCACCTCCTGCTCATTTTTGTATTTTAGCGTTTTTCTCAAATTTTTTGTTAATTAATTGCACTATACTTTATTTTCCACGTCCTCTAGCAGAAAAACGGGTAATTATAGAATTATTCAAATGACCTACATCGATTGAAAATAATCCGCTCTACAACTCTGAAGGGAAGAAATTTTTGCACAAAATGCATAGTTTTCGCTAAAAATGCAAAAAAACATTGAAAAACGCAAAAATTGATATATACATTTTTAATTTGCATTTTCAGGGAAAACTATGCATTTTTGGCAAAAATTGCTTCTATTAAGAGTTGTAGAGCGGAACATTTTCAATTGATATGGGCCATTTCAATTTCCCTATAGTTTCCCGTTTTTCTGCTAGAGGGTGCGGAAAATAAAGTATAGTGCAATTTATTAATAAAAAATTTGAAAAGAAAATGCATATACGGTCACGATTTTGCGCGCTCTGGCGGGCAATGCACGCATTATCCTAAAAGTTGAAAGACCGATATCGATCGGAAATTTTTCGCTCTACAACTTTGGTTTCTTATAATTTTTCCTGAAAATGCATAGTTTTGGCTGAAAATTCAAAAATCAGCAGAAGGTGGCAAAATAAATATGTTTTTATTGATAAATCTCAAGAATCCTTAATATTTTGTTATACAAACTGTATATCATTGAAAAGCTTATTAAAAATGCCATAGATTGGTGGCAACTTATATAGGGTGTACCATTTGAAAAAAAAAATGTTATCCATTGTTTTGCGTATGTTGACACCCTGTATAGCACTATGAATAAAAGAGAACCAAAGCCAATGGGTATTATTCTTTATGATGTGGCAAATTTTCTAGTGTATAAATAATGATGTTATCTTTGCTAGGAACACTTCTGCAATGTTTTCGATGTGTACATGTTTTTGCCACAAATTTGCCCATAACTAACCAACCGTCCATAATAGACCCATACTATCTTATACTATTTTTATCAGCTTCTCAAGAGGGTTGAAAATAAAGTATAAAATATAGGGTGTTCCATTTAAAAAAACATAACTTTGTTCTGTTATGTATATTGGGACACCCTGTACAAAAACATACATATTTTTAAAATATGTAGAATAAGTGTGGGTACCAGTTCAAGAAAACTGGAAGTCGATATCTCAAATAGCAAATAAGTTATGGGGCTTTTACAGATCCCTGGGTCACCCGGTACATACATAGCCATTTATATTTACGTTTTCATGGTTTATTGAAATCATATTTTAAATGTACATCGAGCGTTGCGTAAACTCGGATGAAACTGACGTTTAAAAAGTTAATCTTGACGTTTTAAACGGACAAATTATACTTCAAATTGAAAAACTCGATTTACTCAAAAACTAACAAGATTTCGAAAAAAACTTATTGTCCAGAAGTTGTTCATTTTGGCATTTTCTATAATTATTATTTACATAAATTTGCTGTAACTATTATCGTTTCATAATTACATATAAAACAAAAATTAAAAAAAAAATAATATTTTTTTTTTCTCGAATAGCAATGATTTTATGAAAAATATTTTCAAGCAAAAGATGTTCATTTCTTTATTGTATTCAAAGTTTGTTTAAAAATTTTTGTGATATTTTTCATATTTAAGAAAATATTGACAAAAAACAAAAAACAGTTAAGGTAAACACCCACTTCTGGTATACGAAATTTTACCAAAAGCTTTTCAGTTCTTCGGATTATCAAATAAGACGTATGTTCAAAGTTTCATAACAATTACTTTATTGGTTTTTGAGATACAGCGCACACAGATAGAACAGACACAACATTTTTTTTTCCAGAAATTGTTGAAATCGCATCTAGGGACGCCAAAACGGATATATCCGTAAAAAAAATGTTGAAAAACAAATCACGATCATAATACTTTCTCGTACTTCGTAACGGAGAAAGTAAAAACTAATCAAACTAGATAGTTTCAAATTGCATCAAACGTATGCACTGTATTTATATTTGGCGCATGTTATCTTGGTCAAGATCATGTAATCATTTTAATTATTTTTTATACGTAAACTATAAAAACCCACCGGACAGAAAAATGTCTTTGTTTTTCAATCCAATGGAATTTCGAAAAACTTCTTTCAAATTGTTTATTGCAGCGACGGATGTTCGGCGAGATACTGGTGCGATGCTGATTATAAAAATACCCAATTCAAAGACTAATAAATCTGGGGCGTTCCTTGTTGACGGCGACACTAATGATACCAAAAAAATGATTGACATTTACAGAAGATACGTTTTACATCCCACACAAACTCTCCATTAACGAAGTGTTCACTATAACCCATTGAAATTAACACCTTTGGAAAAATTCCAAGCCAAATTGCTAGTTATTTTGGGTTTGCAAATCCGAACGAGTTCACTGGACACTGTTTTCGAAGATCTTCGGCTACATTTCTCGCAGATGCTGGAGCAGACATTTTAAACTTAAAACGACATGACAGATGGAAAAGTTCCACTGTGGCTGAGTCGTACGTAGAAGAGTCAATAAATAAGAAAAAAGCCATATCCAACCAAATTTTTCAAAGAGGAGTGTCCAATAACAGTACTTGTTCTTCTTCGCGACAATATGTAGACGATTCAATCATTTCCAATCAAAGTTCGCTCGAAATTACAACTAATCAAGTAAATAATTCCAAATGTTCTTCCTGAAACTTCTTGTTCGACGACGCCAAGGATTATCATAGAAAATTGCACAAACTGCATAATTAACATTGACGTACATTATACAGTGTAATTTAATGCTAGTAGAAGAAATTACAACAGAGCGAAACTTTTGCAAGTATATACAATACAGTTTATTTGTCTTTGAATATTACATAAAGTAAATTTTTGACTCGTCGTTATAACATGCATATATAGTTAACATATTAAAATACAAATATACATATAAAACTTAAAATATATAATCAAATTAGATGATGGACAGTGTGACACCGATTGTGGCTACTCAAACCGCAATTAGCCTATGGACCCATCAAACATATGGATTTCTGTCGGTGAAGAAATCTCCTATTGAATAACATTTTTGAATTAAAAAGTTTTTCATGATCAATTTAAATTTGTCTAATTTTGTATCGGGTTGTAGTTCTTTGTTCAGTTTCAACATTTGATTATAACATTTATCGTGAGCTATGTAGAGTCTTGAAAATGAGACTTCTAATTCTTTTTTCGTGCGGGTATTATAATTATGCACATTCTCCCCTGCTATATTGGATCTACTTTTCTTTACATGCACACATAATTGGTAAATGTAAAGTGAGTAAAATGTCATAATCCCTGCTTTTACAAAATGTGCCTTACATGAGGTCCGTTTTGACAAATTAAGCATGCATCGTAATGCTCGTTTCTGTACTTAAAAAAATTATAGCTATCATATGCTGGACTCCAGTAAATATAAATATAACATAGTTGATTGAACTAGACCAAAATATAGCCTTTTTAGTACGTAAAATGTTACCGTATCTCTAATATTCCTGATCAGGAAGTAATGAGTACTTAATTTTCCTACCAGGGCTGAGATTAGACCTTTCGAAGTAAGTTTTTGATCCAATGCTACCCCTAAAAATTTAGTAATATTTAAATTTTGGATTGAGCCACTATTTGTTTTGATTAGTATGCTTCGATCTATGGTTTTATTCTTCGGATAGAACTGGACGGCGACTGACTTATCAGTGTTTAAACTGAGTCCATTTAATTCACACCATTCAGACATTATTTGAGATGCCTGGTTAAACTTTTGATTTAAATCTGGATCGGAATGTCCGCGTATTAGCACACTAGTATCGTCCGCATATAAAATTGGCGTGGTTCCGATTTTTTGGAATTCGGATGGTAAGTCACCTATGAACACGTTAAATAATGTAGGGAAAATACAGGGTCCCTGCGGGGTTCCCTTTTCGATTTTGCAAGGTTCTGAAAATACACTGTTTATTTCCACTTGTTGTGTCCTTCCTTTAAGGTAACTTTCAAGCCATTTGGCGGCTGTACCGCGTTAAATAATTTTTCAAGCAGTAGGTTATGGTCGACGGTGTCGAACGCTCGACTCATATCGAAAAATTATCCAATTATTTGCTATTTTTTATTCAGTGCGTCATGTATGTCTGTTAGGGCCTGGTCTAGCGCTGTTTTAGTGGAATAACCGCGTCTAAATCCGTTCTGCGTATTTGAGAGTATGTTATATTTTTCCAAATAAACATTTAGTCTGTCGTAGATGTTGGCAAATTAAGATTGCAATGCTACTGGTCTATATTTTTTTAAGTCTGTGGTATCCCCTTTATTTTTGTAAATAGGAGCCACTTTGGATATTTTTAATCGCTCCGTATAAACTCCGTCGCTGAAACTCATGTTGATCAGTGTACATAGTGGCTGTGATAAAAGAATTCCGGCGTAGATAATTATGTGACCGGATATGTTCATCCATTCCACTCGATTTTTTATTGCAAACTTTTTTTATTGTCTTGTATATTTCCATTGGAGTTGTTGGATACAGGAATAAAGATTGAGTGTTGGGTCTGGCTTTGCTTTTAATATTATTAGGCGGTCCTGGTGTGTTATTAGCAATTGTTGCAAAGTACAGGTTAAATTCATTGCCAATTAGTTTTGAACTTTGAATCACGTTTCCGTCCAAATTTTTTATCTTATTGATATTGTTTTTCCCTTTACTGTGATTCTCGTTAATAATACTCCAGCACTCTTTGTTAATGTTGTGACAGTGTATTATTCTGTTATTATTATATGTTTGTTTCAAAGTTTTGATTTTTGTGTTGGTATATTGCTTAAGTTCTTTGTATCGTCTTGTGTAAAAATGGCTTTGCAGTGCTTTACTTAGCGAGGACATTTCTCTCAGTAATTGTGTTAGCTCGCTCGTTTCCTTAGAAACCCCATTGGCATTTCGTTTTTTTTTTCTTTTAAAGGTTTTCCCGTTAACGACTAGAAACGCCTCATTGAATATTTTTAATATTAGTTCGTAGAATATATTAAAACTATTGTTGAAGTTGCTTTTATTCGAGAGTATATCCTCCCATTTAATATTAGATAGTTTATCACGAAATATATTAATATTAGTCTCGTGGAAGCGTCTAAACATTGATTTGTTATTTTGTTCGTTGTGATTGTTGCACGTAAAAAACATTATTTGAAAAGTATGATCGGATATTGCGGAATCGATAACATTTACTTGATAATCGTCAATGTCCGTAAATTATGTTATGTTATCGATACATGTTGATGAGTTAGGTGTGATTCTAGTTGGCACAAAAATAGTGGATTTAATATTGAATTCCCTAAATAACTTTAGGAGTGTATTAGCGTTAGGGGTTGTTCAGGGCGTCGGTGTCCTGATGCAGATCTGGGGTGATGGCGGGTGGTCCTTGGAGATGTCTCGACGGGATACCGGGCGTAGCGTAATCACGTGCTGGGGATCCAGGCGGTGAGCAGCGTAGTCGTGGTTTGTGGCGTAGAGTAATTAGTAAGCCGAGAAGACGTGCGTTACCAAAGAGAGCTGTTAGGGCGAGAAGACGAGCGCTAACAGTCTGACGCTTCCCCTTAAGTAAGGTGCGAAGCTGATGTGTGATGGAGTGGGAGTGGAGAGGGATGCTGTCCTTCCGAGGTAGGGGTATGAGGCGGTACGGCTGCCGCCTTCGCTCGGTGTGGACTCGGGGTGGACGTTACACTCTTCCCCTCTGGTGCTGATATCGTCCCGATGAAGTAACCAGTTTAGATTGGTTCTTGCGGTGACGTCCTCTTCGTCGGATGGGATGGATTGGCTGTAGCTCTGCTGGGTTTCCAATAAATGGGGTGAGAGCGTCAGCGTGGAATATCCCTACCGGCGTATCTGGGTCGTCCAGGGAAGCTACTTCATAGGTAGTGGCTCCCTTTCCTTGGATGATGACGTAGGGCCCATCTCTCTTAGGGGCAAATTTTGTGGTGAAGTTATCCTTCGCTCGGCTTAGAAGATGTGTGTCAACCCAGACATGATCTCCGGGTTGGTAGTCGGGTAAAGGTCTCTGGGTGGCGTCTGCATACTTCTTGCGATCGTCCTGCTTCTCGTCTGCGAGCTGCTGGGCGGCTTCCAGGGTGTCAGCTAACTGGAGAAGGTGTGTAGTGACCTCCGCAAGGAAGTTCTCTGCTGAGACGATTGTCCTTAGGTCCCTGCTAACATCTTCGACAGTTCGTAGGGTTCTTCCGAAGGCGAGATAAGCAGCGCTATGTCTGGTGCTGCTGGTGACGTGAGTGTTCATAGCGAACCTGATGGCAGCTAATTTCGTAGGCCAGGAATCGTGCTGTGTTCCCACTAAGATCGAAAGCTGAGTTTTCATATCCCTATTCTTCCTTTCCACCGGGTTAGCTTGCGGGTGGTAAGACGTGGTGAAGTGGTGATGCACTTTTAGGCTGTACATCACTTGCTGCATAACAGCACTAACGAACAGGGTCCCGTTATCGGATATACAGCGGCGAGGAATTCCGTAACGTAGAAAGACCTCATGTAGTAGAGTTGTGGCGCACTCCGTGGCCATGGCTTTCCGAAGTGGCAGGATTTCGATCCATTTGCTGGCGACGTCTTCCACTATCAGAATAGTAGGGTAACCGTGTGGTGACGTAGGAAGCGGTCCGAATAAGTCGAACGAAATCGTCTCGAAGCGCTGATTCGGGGCTGTAGTCTGGATTAATCCTGCGGGCTTCAGGTTATTTGGTTTGTAACGCTAACATTCTAGGCAGTTTTTGAGGTACTTGGCAATATTGTCCCTCATCTTCTTCCAATAATAACGTTGTGACAGTCTGTGGTAGATTCCATGGAATCCATAATGTCCTGCGGTCGGGTGATCAAGGTATTCTTTCAAAAGTTCTGGCACTTCTTCTGTTGCGATACATTGTTGAGCGTCCTCGTTGTCGACGGTCGGAGTATATCGATGTAGCACTCCCTTTTCAAGAAGGTACCCTTTCTTGCTCCAATAATCGGCTGAGCTTCAAGGGCGTCGATTATCTTTTTCAAATCTTCGCCCTAATATTGTGTCCTCCGAATGTCGGCAGCTTCTCGTTGCGGAACATCAACCTGAACTAGGTTGATTTCGGTGATGTTGAGGCTCGGTATCCTGGATAGAGCATCGGCAACGAAATTCGATCTTCCGGGGATGTACTTAATGGTAATGTCGAACGGCTGTAGTTGTAAGGCCCATCTAGCTAGACGTCCTGTAGGTGCTTTCAACGACATCAACCAACGTAGGGCTTGGTGATCTGTGGCGATGGTGATCGGTAAGCCTTCGATATAACCTCGGAATTTATTCAAGGCCCATACTATGGCTAGCTCCACGCTCCGTCGTGGTGTAGTTCTGTTCAGCAGGTGTGAGCAAGCGGCTTGTGTATTCGACCGGAGGTTCCTCTAATCTCTCCCCCTGGACTAAAACTGCTCCGAGGGCGAAGTCGCTGGAGTCAGTTCTTATCAAGAACGGTTTCTCGAAGGCGGCTGGCTTTAGGATTGGGGCCGTAGTTAGCAGCGTTTTTATTTGATCCATTGCTGCTTGCTGTGTCTCCCCCCATTTCCAGGTGGCGTTCTTCTTGAAAAGACTGGTTATCGGTCTGCTTGAGTCGGCGAAGCCGGGGATAAATCTGCGGTACCAGGAACAGGTTTGGATGAATGATACGGCTTCCTTGCGGTCCCGGGGGCTTTTCCACGTGGCGATTTCTCGAATGCGCTCCGGATCCGTCGTGATTCCTCCGTTCGAAATGACGTGGCCCAGATATTTTATTCGTTCTGAACATAGATTGGTCTTCTCTCTGTTTGCCGACATCGACATCTTAGTCACAAGCTTAAAGACGTCGTCCAGGTCCTGAAGATGCTGTTCAAAAGTTTCGGAGAGAAGAATAATGTCGTCTAAGTATGCTAGCATTCGGATGTGGGGCACCTTGGCTCGGAGGCGGTCCATTGTCCGCTGGAAAGTAGCCGGCGCGTTTCTGAGTCCGAACGGCATCCGTTTGAACTCAAATAGTCCAATGGGGCAGGTGCATGCGGTTTTCTCCGTGTCGTCGGTTGCGAACGGGATCTGCCAGTATCCACTTCTCAGATCTATGGTGGATGTGTATTTTCCTTTTGACCCGTTGTGCAGTAGATCGTCTATCCGTGGGAGCGGGTATCTGTCGGGTATTGTCACGGCATTCAACGCCCTGTAATCGATGCAGAGGCGAGAAGTGCCATCTTTCTTTAGTACCATAACGAGGGGTGATGCCCATGGTGATGATGACGATTGAATAATGTCGTCTTCTTAGAGTTGCCGAATTTGCTGCTCCAACTCCTCTTTCTTGGGTGGCGACATACGGTAAGGCCGGGCGCTGACGGGTGCGCTTTTCTCGGTGTTGATGTGATGTCGTCCCAAGGTGGTAGGTGGTTTCGCGCTTCTAAACGCTTCCTCGTTGCTCTCGAGCAGGTGATTGATTTTCCTCTTTTCCTACGGATTTAGGGAGGATCCTTCGTCAGGCCTCAGTTGAATCGAGATTGTTGCGATGTCCACCGGTTCCGGGTAAAATTGGAAAAATTTATCTTCATCGGGCTGGATTTTCCTCGGTGGCTCCGGGAATAAGCATTCTTCGGGTTCGCTTATACTCGGGCTGACGGCTGGTTTTTCCATTCTAAGTTTCGCAGCGTCATAAGGTGGATGCGTGTCTCCTGTAATTGTCCAGGTTTTCTGGCCCATGTCGATTGAAATGCCTGCCTGCTCCATGAAATCCGTTACTAAAATAGTTTTTTTGTGTACTGCCAGACTGTCTGGCAGTACACAATGTGTTCTATAAACATATACATATATTATTACATACACTTATTATTTTAATAGTAAAAAAGCAAAAGGTAACAAAATTATAAGCACAAAATATAAAATGAATTTAGTGTAGTTCTTAACGTGAAGTATTATCACTTTATTTTCTGGTGTCATTACTGGTTGATGGTGCATGAGAAAAATGAAATTGAGACTGTTTCATCAAAATTTCATCATAGTCCGGTTCCATTTGCGAAGCAGAAATTCTTAAAACTGATGAAAGGTGCTCATCTGTAATTCTGTTTCTTAAAGAAGTTTTCCTAAGTTTCATTGTTGAAAAGATTTGTTCGCATATATAAGATGGGCCGAACATTGTCATTATCTTCATTGCATGAGTAATTAGATTTGGGAAATTATCTGGACTTAAATTTTTATAAAATTCTAGTAATGGTACTGTATGAAAAGTTTGTTTCAGGAGAGTATTACAGTTTAGTTCTATTAACTCAAGTTAAAATTTTGCATCAACTTCTTCGTAATTAACATTGAATATGGTCGCAAAAATATTAAACTCTGGTTCCATTTTTCTAAAGTCCTGAAATCTCCTTTCAAATTCTGTAGATAGTTTTCTCAAATTAATTTCGTATTTTTTAATCTTATTGTTTGATATAGTGAATTTTAAAGATTGTATTCTAGAAAAATCAGATTTAGAGATCTGATTAGCAAATAATAATAACTGTAATTTGAAACTTTTCAGGTATTGCCAAATATCGTGAAGAAACTGATTTTTTCCTTGCAATTTGAGATTAAGTTTATTCAGGTGTACGAGGAGGTCTGTGAAAAAAGCGAAATCAGAAAGCCACGTTTAGTTTTCTAAGACGTCAAATGGATTATAAATGTCTTTATCAAGAAGAAAATTCACAATATCGTCTTTTAAATCCCAAATTCTTTCAAATACTTTTCCAGCACTTAACCAACGAACTTTTGAATAATACAGGATATCGGAATGCTCAGCATGTACGGACTCCAAAAACTGTTGAAACTGGCGATGTAATAATCCTCTGGAACGAATCATATCTACTAGTTTTACAACAATATTAAGTATATGGTCTATATCTAAAGCCGATTTACAGAGAACATCCTGATGTATAAGGCAATGCAAAAAAAACATCATTTTCCGGATACTTAGAATTAAATTTCCCAACAAATCCTTGATTGATTCCAACCATATTAGGAGCACCATCTGTAGTTACATTACATAGCTTGTCAATAGGTAAACGAAGTTTATCGATGCAATTTTCAAATTCACAAAATATATCGGCACCAGTCGTTGTTCCTTTCATTGACTGCAGCCCTGCTAGTTCTTCTGTAATTTCAAAGTGGGCGTTGATTCCTCTTGCAAATATGAGTAACTGCGCAGTATCGCTGATATCTGTACTTTCATCCATGGTAATTGAATAAAAAATAAATTTTTGACTTTTTGTAGTCAGTTGTGAAATTAGATTTTTATTAATATTTTCAATTCTCTCGGTGATTGTTCTTCTTGAGAGAGACAGTGACTGAAAATCCTTTTTCTTGTCAGGGCACATAATATCGCACACATCTATCATGCACTGCTTTATAAATTCAGCATCTGAAAATGCTTGATTAGATTTAGCAATATTATAAGCCAACACATAACTGGCTTTCGTAGCGCATCTTTGAGAATGATTAGCTCTCTGAAATAGTTGTTGTTGACTTGATAAATTTTTTATTAAATCTTTCGATTTAATTTTTTTCATCTCTTCACTTAACGATGAGTAGGAGTGGTTTTCATGGTGGTTTTGCTCTTGAAATGGCGTTGAATGTTATATTCTTTTAAAACTGCAACAGTTGTATTGCAAAGTAAGCACACAGGTTTTTCTTTAAATAAAGTAAAGAAATATTTCCACGTCCATTCTTCTTTAAAAACTCGACATTCTGAATCCACTTTTCTTTTTTTAACATCCATTTTAGACGTTACCCACTACGGAGAACAACACACAGAAACGCAATTGACGAAAGCTTACTGCTAACTAATGCTCTTACGCGGGAGTTTGTTGAGGCACTGGGAGTTTGGGGGATTACACAAACAATTACTCGAGTCACAGCGGGTCGTTGCAGATGACTGACTAAGTCGCTAACTAACTGATCTTCGGGCGGCCTCGCTTGTATTTATACCTACCTGCGAGAGTGTCTGGAAGTTTCGAGCGAAGATGAGTCATCTGTTTAGGTCGGATGGATTTGTCCAGAATACTATTGTGTTTTGAATATCGCCGCAGATAGTTTTTATGCGGGTCGTCACATTACGAAGTAAGAACGCGTTCAAACATTCTCACGACGCCACTCTTAAACGGGCCGGATTAAACCTCTCCGCGGGCCGGACTTGGCCCGCGGGCCGTAGTTTCCCCATCACTGCTCTAGGAGAAGCTGGAATCCTGTGATCGCGTCTGCTCCGTCACGTGTTCGGCATTCTTATACACTTCCTCTCCCGACAGGTTGTTGTGTAATTTGTAGCATCCTGTCCATAATTGCTTGAAACTGCGCCTTCGTCATCACTATGTTTGCCATACTCCTCGTGATTCTTCTTGTACTTCTATCGGCCACGCGTTGGGCTGCCAGTTTATAACACAGCTAGTTGTTATAGTTGTAACCGTTTATTTACAAATGTACAGAATCGTAACTATGGAGTAATAGGTGATATGTATTGGATGCGGCGTAGCTGTCGGTGCGGAGGGCATGGGGCGGCTAGCGCTTCTTCCCGGCAGCTGGGGGTTGTTCAGGGCGTCGGCGTCCTGATGCAGAGCTGGGGTGATGGCGGGTGGTCCTTGGAGAAGTCTCGACGGGATACCGGGCGTAGCGTAGTTAGGGCTGGGGCTCCAGGCGGTGAGCAGCGTAGTCGTGGTTTGTGGCGCCGAGAAGACGTGCGTTACCAAAGTGAGCTGTTAGGGCGAGAAGACGAGCGCTAACAGACTGACGATTGTAAGGGCCGCTTCCCCTTAAGTAGGGTGCGAAGCTGATGTGTGATGGAGTGGGAGTGGAGAGGGATGCTGTCCTTCCGAGGTAGGGGTATGACGCGGTACGGCGGCCGCCTTCGCTACCTGCGAAGGGTCGCGCGCTCGGCGTGGACTCGGGGTGGACGTTACACCTCTTATTAAACTTGTATAATAATGTACTATTGTTGGTCTACATAAATAATCGTATTGTCATTAATGCCTTAATACTTATTAAATATCAGTTTAAACTCGTTTCTGTCGACGGGAATCTCTCCATTTTTTACATTCCCTCTCGCAATTAGCGCATTCATTTTTCTTGTTCTTAAATATCATGTACCCAGCTACATAGGTAATTTTTTGTGTTTCTAAAGTATCAATTTTTCTCGGGAAGACATTCTGCTAAATTAACTTCATCAATCTCACTGTCTTGCTCAATACTTTCACTATTTCCTTGTGGTGAAAATTCACATGCACCAATTTGTCTGTAAACTGTTCGTCTTCATCAACCTTGCAATTTGCAGCTTCAATGGGCATTTGCAATCTGAAGTGCATTTTACGCTGCAATTCTATTCTAAATTCTTTTACAGTGGGATGTAACCACATCTGTGCCTAAATATTGAAAAGCAGTTTTCGATCGGATCTTAATTCATTCTTGAGTTAATTGAAAATCTTCAAAGACGTCTACAAGAGCAAAATGGAGTTTATCGACCACCTAAAACCTTCAAGACAATATAACTTTTTTCTTTCCTTGCCTATTTCCGAGCCGGGCCAGGCCGGGTCGACAAAACATTTTATTTCATCGGGCCAGGCGCGTATTCAAGGGGGTGGGGTACAGGGGGTACTGCTGCCGAACCACCCCTAATTTATAATAATGTAACGATAATAGTTCCATGAAATTTATTAATAACAATTATAGGGGATATCAAAATGAACAACTTATAAAGAATAAGTTTTTTTTTCGAAATCTCTTTTTAGTAAACTGACTATTAGAAATTTAAGTAAAATTTGTCATTTTCATCTTTCATAAGTTTGATTCAATCTTGCAAACCACCAGATTTGAACAGATTGTGTGAAAAATTATAAAATATGTGTTTTATGAAATTTCTGTGCAATATTGGAGAAGAATACTTTCAACAATTTTTTAAAATTTGAAATTGGCAGAAAATGTTTTTAATTTTGTTTAGCCAACCAAGCAACTTCAAAAATTAATTTGAATAGGTTATATCAAAATCAAGAAATAGAATTTATGAAGCTTTTAGAATATTCAGTTGGAAAATATACTTTCAAACATCTTGGAACCGGTGTAATTATTTTGAATTTTGTAGGCAAACTTGATGATGCGTAAATTGAAAAAAAATCATTTCCGTTTAAATAGGAATATATCAAAATGTAAACATAAAAACTTTCACATTTTTACGCACTCCAAAATTTGGAAGTGGTAACAATTGTTTTAAATTTAAATTAACCAAATGGTAATTAAAAATACCTCAGTTCGATTCAAATAGGGGTTATTGAAATTTTTACAAAACTCAAAAGGAAAATATATATTTTCAATTTTTTTTAAAGTTTTCAACCGGTAGATATTGTTTTTAATTTTGTTAGCTAACTTGAAAATGCGTAGATTAAAACGATTCATTTAGCTGAGTTTAAATGACATTTTATTCAAATCTAAACAATTTTTTGAAATTTTTATATAATTCTGGAGGTGAATAGTGCATCAATTTTTTTTTAGTTTAAAATCTGTACTTTTTCATTATTTTAACCAAGTGGATAAATGCGCAAATTCATAAATAAATTCAGTTTTGCTCAAATAGGATTATGTTGAAATCTTAACAAGTGATTTTTCAATTTTTTATAAAATTAGGATGGAGAATATACTTTCAATAATTTTAAAGTTTGGAAACGGAAATATTTGTTTTTAATTATTTTCACCTAGAGGGGAAATGCGCAAATTCCAAAATTAACTCGGCTAGGTCGAAATGGGATTACGTAGAAAACATAATAATGTATTTCAATTTATTTATAAAATTAGGATGAAGAATATACTTTTAGCAATTTAAGAAAGTTTAAGTAGGGTAGCAATTGTTTTCAATTTTTAAACCGATCGAAAAGATGCGCAACTTGGGGCTGGGCCGGGCCGGGCTGGGCTTTCAATATTCAGCTCCGGGCCGGGCTCGCAGCACATTTTCTTTTATCGGGCCGGGCTGGGCCGGGTTTTAAATTTTCATCATCGGGCAGGGCCAGGCCGGACTTTCAATAACCCTCTTGTGCAGGGCTCTGTCGCGTACTCCTTACAATTCCTAAATTACATTGTTAATAAAAAGAACCCAAAGCCCGGCCCGCAGTTTAAAAAATACGGCCCGGCCCATGTAGGCCTCTCATCTGCAGCATATTTGGCGAGATAAAACCCATAAAAACACCCCTTATCGACGCCAATGATTACGACATGTGCACATGGCTCGTCAATTTTCTTATCAAAATTGATCATTGAATCTTAACAAAAATGTATCATAAACTTCTTCTAAGTCGGACTATAGTGAATAATAAATGTCTTTTTGAAATGAAATCTAAACAAAAAATGTGCATTATGATGTTTTTATACTCTATAATAGCTATTTATGTAACAAGTCCACAATATAGCACTTTCTTGGACGAGACGTTTTATGGCCGAGCGAGCGAAGCGAGAAAGGCTAATAACGGAGGCGAGTCCATGAAGTGCTATTGCGGACAAGTTACATACAAAGCTTTATGTTCGACTGCTTTTAGCATTTTTGGAATACTTTTAAAATACAAGCTGAAGCAATTTATTTATATATATTTTAATCATTGTGTGCATTTGCTGCCACACGAATATGTCATTCATTGTAAATTTCATAGAGAATGGATTCAGGAGTAAGTGTAATGAATAATAGTAAGTACTATCGCTACAAACCACTATCATAGTTGATCTCTCTTTTGCATAAGTAATTTGCATTGTATTTATTAGGTGTTCTAACCAAAATTAAAATCTGTCATTTCTGACACTGACATAAGAGTCCAATTTACTTTATCAATTATGGGACTAGTACGAAATGGCGTACATTTTGGCCTAAAAACAAACCCACAAAGTTACTAATTTCGTACAGTCGAACATAAACACGATTTTATGAGTGAAGGTCGCGCCTCATTCGCGTCGCGCCGAACGGGAATGAATGTTTGCAGCGGACCCTAGCTTAGTCCGGCGCCTTCGTGCGTGCATAGATACCTATAAATTAATTCAATGCTACAGAAAACTGCAGTATACTGGACTGAAAATGAGACACCTAGATCTCGGCCCATGTACTAGTCATGCGACATCTACGTTTCGGCCCATTTTACTGACTCGTATTTTCCCGTAATGTGAGTGATCTATACAATACTTCAATCAACGCTCTTACGCATAGAGATCAGTTTCACCTATTCCGCACGAGATGTCACTAAGATGCAGAAATTATAATTCTAATTTTGCTTAAACATTTCGGGCCTATTCCGCAACGTAACAAATTCATTTGTTACAATACTTTAACCACTTAGGGTCTCGCCGCGCCACCCGTGCTTGGAGACATACATGAAGTTGGAGTTAGCAGTCCATATTTATATAGTATATTTTTTTTATCGTGGGCCATAGGATTTTGCATGCTGAAAATTATACCTTGTGTTAGTGCTTTTGCTCGGAACCGGACGATCGGGATACGCTGCAGAAAAGTTGTCAACTATATCCCTGCTGGACGAACTTCTTATAATAGCCGTTACATATTCCACCCGTTCTTTAACAGTATAAACAGATATTTTCTAGTATAAATTCGTTTGATTACTTGCCTCACTAATCAATCTGACATTTCATAAATTCAAGGTACTTTCATTATTTTTGCTCAGGTATTTATATTAAATAATTTTATTTTTTAATGAAATAATAGTTATTTAAGATACAAGTGTAAAAAGTGATTCTTTCTTGCACGAAAGAAATTGAAGCGAGGAACGAGCGAGTGTTTTTAAAGCCAGGAGTGCAATAAATAAACTTTTTACACGAGTGCCTTACAAAATTTTATCTTCGATCGTGCAGCAATTTTTAGAGAAGTTGTTCATATGAGTAATATTTTGTAAATGTCATTTCAACTGCTGCTAATTATTCAATGAACATAATAATTAATAACTTTTTGTCCAGAGTGCATTGACGAAAACATTACTTTGCAACCAGTAAATAAATTGCACAAATGTAAGTCGCCATTATTATTTGTGGAAAAAAGTTATAAAAGCCATCTGCAGACGCGTTTCGAGATTTATCTCTCATCAGTGCAGCTTCGCATTTAAATTGAATGTTAAATAATAAAATACACTTACGTGAAAGTGATTTTGGACGTTAGGAAGTCGTAAACGACTGAGGAGATTATGGAAGGTTTGAACGAGTTTTATACCTGAGTTGGAGGTGATTAGTGAAAGTACAGATGTGAAGAAATAAGTTATTTGTTTATAGTCTTAGTAAGACTTAATTTTGCTTGCAGAGTTACGAACAGGTTGAATATCCATATGTTCAGGCTACATTTCGTTGTATTGAATTTACATACTTGATTCACTAATTTATGTGTTACACATTTTCCGTTTTACCTATTGCCCATGTAAACGTACCTATAAACGTACCCGACATGTTTGGCCGCCGCGGCGCGCACTCACACTCTTTTGAATATTTGTTTAAATATAGAGCCCGTTTGAGTTTCATTTTTAAATTTTCACTGTGTGGGAATACGATAAAATTTTTTTCGAAATTTTAAGTTAGTGAGTTGATAATGAAATTTATAACCAAATTAATAATTTATTCATGTTAAATGTAAATTTTAAATAAACCACTGCATAGAATGACTCAAGATCTTCAAAGTTGACCTCTTGTATTGTTTTTTGTACGACTAATGGGTTTGACGATACAGTTGTTTGAATGTTCGCACGACCGATGTTTTTCGTGATTTCTTGCAATTTACAATTCTGACGCAATGTGTCTGCAAAATTTAAAAAAAAAATCGAAGTCATCGATTAAATTTCAGTGTCCGGTTTGACGTGGAATGATCGATATATTATAAAGGCTATCAAAACTGTGTCAAAAGTTATAACAATATAAACTGTTAGTACACTTTTATTTTGAACTCCGTAAACCGTTACGGATACGAAGAAAGTTATTCTATACTTTTTATCATTTAAATGTTTAAAGCTAAAAAAAAAATCCAAAACAAAAAAAAATTAGATAGTTACTTTTCAATAAATAAAATATATCTCAAAGAATAATCAATTACTCATGTTTTAATTTTCTTAAAAATAATATGTGTTATGCCCTGATCCTTGCTGAGAATTTTTCTTTTTTCAAAAGTACGGTCACTTTAAAAAATTTTGAGATATGATTTTTTGTAAAATATTTCAAAACAGAATAATTCATTTGTTTTATTATAAATTTTAAATAAAAGCAAAAAAAATAAAGAACGATTCCGGGCGGGGCGGGGCCGAGCCCAGCTGAATATTCACTGGCGGGCTGGGCTGGGCCGGGCTGGGCCGACAAAACATTTTATTTCTTCGAGCCGGACCAGGTCTTTGAATATTCACTGCCGGGATGGGTCTTTAAAAGACGGCCTGTGCAGGGCTCTAAATAACATTGGTTTATGATCGTTTATTTCTACCCAAAGGACTAACTTGAAAATTAAACTAAATTGAATTTGAAAACTTTAAACTATAAAAGTGAACCATAAAATATGTAAAAATTAGGTAAATATCCATCTGCATATCGCTTATTATAGAACAAAAGGGGTAAATAAAATATAATGATAGTAGGGTTCAGGGAGATATTTTTCCCATTCATTATTTTTTTGTAAACTCGTAAGATTTCGAAACAACACAGCCATGCAACACGACATAAAGAAAATTTTGCATACCACGTCCATAAATACCGCTTCACGAAAAGAGGGCTAGAGTACAGTGCAATTAAATTGTTTAACAAACTTCCGAAGGTCATCAAAACAGAATGTAATTTTAAGATATATAAAAAATCTATTCGTGATTTGTTATTAAGAATTGAACCATATAGTGTAAATGAATACTTAGACTATACTTATTAAATTAACCATTTTCCAATTGACGCCTGTTTCTTAATTAAGTGTATTCTTTTTGTATATTTATGTGGAAATAAAGATTTATTGTATTGTATTGTAAATATTCTTATTCTAAATTGTTCATTTTGGTATTATCTATATCTAACTAAATTTGATGTAACGTTTATGATTTATTAATTATTGACAAAAAACTTTAGACCTGCTGTGGCTTATCATGAAAATGCCGTAGTTAATTTATAATTTTTTTTTTCATAAATCAAAAAGTTTACAAAACTATTTGTAATGAAAGATTTCAACTTTTTTTTGTTACTTTCTATATTCCTCAGAATGATTATCTAGTATTTTTTATGCAGGGTGTAGAACTGGTTCACACACCATAGGGATTTCCATGTTAAATTCTTAATGTTCAAATATTAGCTTCCCAAATGATTTTGGAACAAAAATCCGTTGAACGTTCCGAAATTTGCGGACCATTCTGTTAACAGTAGTGTGGTTTGCTGCACGTGCAGTATTAGCAGAATAGTTCGATATTACCATTAGGATCTTTTCATTCAACAAATCCATAATATTAATTCAGAATTACTAAAATACCCCTAAATTTGTGATTAAAACATTAACGTGACCACTAACGTTCAACGGTTTATTGTTTCAGAAATTCCAGGGCAACACCGATTTTTGCTAAAATAATTTCCTTGATTTCCCCTTTCTATGGAAAGTAAAAAAATAAGTAAGGAGACGGTTGTGTAGAGTATTTTTTTCTCTACCAGAAACATACACTTTTTCTCTAAAATAATTTGGGAAGCCAATTTTTGAACTTTAAGAATTTAACATGGAAATCCCCATGGTGCGTAAACCAGTTCTACACCCCTACACGGGGGGGGGGGGGGGGGGGGGTAGGTGTTGTATTAACGTGTTGAAATCAGAATTAAAATTAAAATTTGCGCTATAATAAATGAATTATTGTAGAGATGACTAAAAAACACGATAAAAAATGGAAACTAAACTAAAAATACACGCTCATACATACATATACATATGGGTCATTCCATGCTATTTCAACAAAAGGTTGTGCTGCACCATTTTTATTTTGTTTTATATTTTGCACAGATATTTATACATGTATCTAGAGTACAAAACTAATTTTAGAAAAAAATGAAATGTTGCCGCGTGGCAGATATGTTCCCAGATGGAGCTTGAAACATGTACATTATTGTGATTACAAGCATTTGCGCAAAGTGGTATAACAATTTTTCGAATTGAGCAAATTTAAAAATTAGAAAATCTCCTAACGCAGATTAAAGTGGTGAATATTTTGGTTTAATTTTCTTTCATAATTTGATATGTTTTTCAAATTTATTGGCCCTCAAATTTACCATCAAGATTTGCATTTTTTTCATTATTCGATCCTGTTTTCGACTGGGAAGGGGGCAATATAATCAAACCAAATTTAGTTTGCAAGTAGAATGGTAACAATAGATTTTACCTGTGGCAAAAAATCTGAAGTGTTTTAAACCCTTCTAATTTTTTTTGCTGGTGAAATTAGACATTTTCAACAAAATCCGTATTTGTCTAAAGCTGTATCTCCAGTGGGGTACATAGTAAAAATCTGAAATTTATACTACCAATGCTTCTATCCGGGAGCAACACCATTATAAAATTTGGTAGCTTTGTTTTGCCTAGTAACAAAAATATTTATGTTCAAATTTGTAATAATTTTTATGCAATCGGAGTAAAAATCGAACTTTAAATATTAGAAGCCGACACTAAAATGGAACTCACCAGTACTAGCAGTGATTATAATACACTTGTAAATATTATAATCACTGGTACTAGGCATTAAAATACCTACCAAGGGTTTCCGTACAACGAGATGATTGACGACTCATTAATGCGTCATAGTCCTGGTGATGAAATTTAAAAAGGTACCGTGGACCCTAAATATAGACGTATTATTATTCAAAATGATTAAAGAATAAAATTGAATAAAGCCGTAAAATTTATTAGACAATTGTTTTAAATTTGCGGCTGTCGGGAGTCAAGCTGCTGATTACGTTCTAGAATTTCTGTGATTGTTTAAACCATGCGCGCGATGCTAATCCAACCTTAAAAATTTACTGATCTTGCGTTAAACAAATATCAACATAACCTATAATTACATCTGCAAGTTCTACCACTGAAACGCTAGAACATCTTTAGATGAAAAACGTAAGTAATTACAATTTTAAATCTGAAAATAGAGTATTTTCGATTACATAAAAAATACATTTACCTCAGCACTAAAGTGCCCTTTCATTAATATTATAGTTTAAATTAAATTCAATAGTAATAAAAGGATTAACAGAATTGTAATAAAATGATTAACACAGAAATTCTAGAACGTAATCAGCAGCTTGACTCCCAACAGCCGCAAATTTAAGACAATTGTCTAATGACTTTTATGGTTTTATTCAATTTTATTCTTTAATCATTTTGAATAATAATAATAAGTTTCTATTCAGGATCCATGGTACCTTTTTTTTAAATTTCATCACCAGGACTATGATTTGCATTAATGAGTCGCCAATCACCTCGTTGTACGGAAACCCTTGGTAAGTACTTTAATGCCTAGTACCAGAGATTATAATATTCACAAGTGTATTATAATCACTGCTAGTACTGGTGAGTTCCATTTTAGTGCCGGCTTCTAATATTTAAAGTTCAATTTTTAATCCGATTGCATAAAAATTATTACAAATTTGAACTTAAATATTTTTATTACTAGGCAAAACAAAGTTACCAAATTTTGTAATGGTGTTGCTCCCGGATAGAAGCATTGGTATTATAAATTTCAGATTTTTACTGTGTGCCCCACTAGAGATACAGCTTTAGAAAAATACGTATTTTCTTGAAAATGCCAATTTTCTCCAGCGAAAAAAAATTAGAAGGGTTTAAAACACTTTAGATTTTTTGCCTCAGATAAAATCTATTGTTACCGTTGTACTTGCAAACTAATTTTGGTTTGAGTGTATTGCCCCCTTCTCAGTCTAAAGCAAGGCCGAAAAATGAAAAAAATGCAAATCTCAATGCTAAACTTTGACGGCCATTATATTTGAAAAAATAAAACAAATAATGAATAAAAATTACACTAAACTCTTCGGCACTTTAATTTGAGTTAAGAGTTTTTAAAATTTTTAAATTTGCACAATTGGAAAGAAAGTTATGCCACTTTGCGCAAACGCTTGCATTTACAAAAATGTACATGTTTCATGCTCCATCCGGGGACATTGCTGCCACATGGCAAGAATTTTTATTTTTCTTAAATTAGTTTTGAACTCCAGAAACATGTATAAATAACTGTGCAAAATATAAAAAAAAATTAAAATGGTGCAGCACAACCTTTTGTTGAAATAGCATGGAATGACCCATATACATATACATATTATTCACTTATGTGATGTTAAGTAAAGGCGAATTATTGACGTCGATTTGGTCATTTAACAGAACACCGCGTTTATTGAATCTGCTGATTTCCATTGGCTCTAGTAGATTTAGTTTTAGGCTTTTATTTTGTTTAAAACGAGTAATTATTTTCAAGTATGTAACACATCACACGCTACTCAAGTTTTTCAATGTGTGAATGCTTACGCACTCTCTTGGTGTATTTCGAAACCCTATATTTGGCATCAAAAATTTACATTGCGTTGGCATACTAGATATATAAATACAATGGTATTACTCAGGAAAAAAATGCATGAAAAAATGTTGGTACTCTTTTCGTTGCTGCGATCCGTACAAATCGCAAAATTTTTTGGAATTAATTTTGGAAAAAAATAAATTTTATTGAATTTCCGTACAAAACCTATACAATTACAAAAATCTTTAAAATTATAAGAACTTATAAAATTATACAGTGCGAAAGTTGGCTGTGGAACGCTCCAAATAAAAAATTCCCCGATTATCTGTGGCCAAAATCCTCCGTTACGTCAACCTTATTTTTTGAACGCGCATCTTTTCTGATAGTTGTGTATTTGTGTAACAGCAAACAGAATCTTTTAAATACACTTTCAAATTCACCACACCCACAGAGACGTCCAGAATTGCATTTGTTCAAACATGGTACACACACAAATTTAGTCAAGACGCACTAATAATCAAAACGAAACACGGGTTTCCTAATGCCTTAAAGAATAACCTGGAAACGCTACAGCGAAAGAACATTATCCATCAATTTAACAAGACATCAACGGCGCAGCACGTGGCCCGTGCAGAAAGGCGTACAGAGCACGCTCCGACATACTCCTGCATAATTCGAAGCATGGAGACGGAAATTGAGGATTCTACTATCAGCACGCGCCATATTAAATTAGGAATTACGCACCGCTACTGCAGACTCATAACAGCGAAAGCAAACAATATGAAAACACTCATGATCCGCGTAATTACTGGTTCGCATGAATCTTACACGAAATTGTTGCACGATAATTTCAAATTCATGTGCAAGGTTTATCCCGTTATGGAGAGTCGACCCCCAACACCGCTTCCAATCCCATGCAATAAATGCAACAAATTTGAACATACGACAGCGAATTGAAAGGAGCAAATATCTTGTGCCAAATGTGCAGGAGCACATCCAACACCAACATGTACTTCACAACTTCCACCGAAATGCAAAGCATGTGGCGATACTACGCACGGAGCTTGGTCAACCAAATGCCCTAAACGACCCATGGAACCTATTGAAGGGATACCGAATGTGAGGATACAGAATGTCAATAAAAAATCGGCGGATATTAACCCTACCCTGACGAAATCATCTCGCATACATAAACCCATCACTCATCATGACTTCATAATAGACGTATACACCTCAGAAATAAACTCACCCACTAACACCGATAGACAGAGTTTGTTAAAAAAATTAAGATCTCGATTCATGGATGCTTATCATATTGACACCCATGTCAGCTTTTCTGGCAGCCGTATGTTCATTATAATGTTCGACATGAATGAACCAAATATTATTCCACCAGTTGAACCTTCCGCTGGTGTACACATAGCTAACACCCAGGTTGTCAGAATCGGCTGATATGAATTTCTTATTCACAAACATTAATTCATTGCCACGTAAAGCGCATCTATTAGGTCATTACCTCAGCAATAATCCCATCCACGTAAATCTGATGGTCGAAACAAAAACAGATAAACCCTTTCCTTTTAATAATTGGCCATTCATCCAAATACCCTCATCCTCTCCTAATCGTAACCAACGTGGTGGCTCGATCGTTGCAGTGCGATCAGAGTTTAAACTTGGAAAACGTAATCCACCCAAAATTAATAATCCTCTAAACGAGTGTTTGCGAATTGTCACAATTTTTCTTACATATATTCCTAGTATTTGCGACATGAAACGGTTCGCATTGTTTTCTATGAGTTACGATTATTCCGGTCTATTAGAATGTATCTGCTTTTCCTTATTGTATTATATTTCTTTTGTGTAAAAATGTAACTTGTAAAACTGTCTACGAGATTTATAATGTATCGTCACGGTGTCCAATTAGCACATCCGGCATACCAAGTGATTTATGTTCATTTGCCCTTAAACCCTCGTTTCCCTGTAACTTATGAACGCGTGTCTACTCCATTTAGCAGAGCCACCCATGATGTCAATCCAGAAAACATACTTTCAAGTGCCTGCTATCCTCTAACAAATTCGCATCTGTTTCTCTTACATGGCCCCGCCTTTTCCCACCCTGCATATTCCTAACCAATGACATTGTTTTTTCCATGTATTCTCGTTGTAAAAATAGTTCTTGTATTTTTCTGTAAAAACGTTATCGATCAGTTCCAATATATGTATCAAACAAAAAACAAGTGTTTTTTCAAGCCCATCACGTGCACTCTTACATAAAAAATTTTATGCCTGTTTGTGTTAAGGCATTTTTGTGTGAGAGACCAGTTAAATGCAGCTGGTTAATAATTTCACACGGAACAAGAACACCAAACACCTAGTATACATACATCCCACTTCCTGCATCGAAGACACTATCCTTACGAAAGCGTCCCTCTACGATCACGTTATCATAATCGGGGACCTAAATATGAATACAATGAAACGGAAACAACTCGCCTCCTTTATGTCCAACTCGAATTTTAAACGCATCACTACACCTCCTACATTTATAATGGCAAATAACCAACCTTCTACACCCGACGTCCTTCTATGCACCAGTAACATTCAACACCTTATCCATAATGTGACGTTAATTCCAGACCTATGTTCAGATCACCTGTCAATCCGCTTCGCTTTAAAAATGAATTCCCCAATCCTCACGCCCCCGAAGACAATCTACAGATACCAAGATTGCGACATTAGCAAATTAACAAACGACTTGACAGAATTTATAAATTCCCACGAAAATATCGACCTTACAGTAATTTCCCTTTTCATAAACAAATTTTCAGAAGCAGTTAAAAAACATTCTCCTACCTTTATCAAATCCCCATACAAATATCCTCTTCCTAAATATATCCTACGACTGATCAGATACAAAAGACAATTATACAGAGACTTCCAGACAACGGGCGAACCTCACATAAAACAGAAATTTAACAACATAAACAAAGATATTCACAACTTAATATAAGAATACAAACAAGATCGATGGATTAGCGCCTGTGAAGATATTAATAGACAGCAAGGAAGACAATACTAGACTAGTATAAAAAAACTTTCCAAATACAAAAAGACGGACTACCTTCAGAAAATTCAAGACCCGACTACCAAAGAGACAGTTAATGACAATAACAAAATAGCAAATTTATTCGCAGACTATTTCGAGGACACTTATATGACGAAAACAAATAATACTTACGATGACAACTTCCTTAATCACGTTAATTCCTGGTATTTCTCGTTCAAAACCACTCTCCCTTCGCTTATCTCGAGTGACGACATAGAAGAGGAAGAGTACTATAACGTCCTACATAATGGAAAAAACACGGCTCGCGGTTATGATAACATCCCTCGATCCATCCTAAAAACTCTACCTGAACATATCCATAAATTCATAATTCGTATCCTAAATTTCCTTTATAAAAATCAAATCATTCCTCGGGAGTGGAAGCAAGGCATAATTACATGCATCATTAAACAAGACGTCGACCCGATGAAGGTCAGTAGCTACAGACCAATCACCCTGCTCCCGGTTCTGGGGAAAATCTTCGAAGCAATCATAAATAACAAGCTCCTTAACCACATTTCCGACGCTATTCCTCCTTACCAGTTCGGCTTCCTGCAAAATAGATCCACTCATCTTTCTCTAACTATACTCACTTCCAACAGCCAGATAGCAAACCTCGAAGGTCTTAAAACTGGAATAGTCTTCCTTGACATTCAAAAAGCGTTTGATTCAGTATGGCATAGAGGTTTGCTGTTTAAAAACTCCTTGTCCATCCCACTACATCTTATACTCCTAATTGACAACTTTTTAAATGACAAGTCCCTTACTGTCAGAATGGGTAATTCTTCCTCGCGTCCATTCATATGATAGCAAGGTGTCCCGCAAGGTTCGCCTCTGTCCCCACTCCTTTGTAACATTTTCGTTTATGACATATATAATCCCAACCCCAAATACCTTAATCCTTCCGCGTATTGTCTCTTATTTGCTGATGATACAGCTCCCATTACACACTGTAAGATCCTTCCAAAAGCACTCAGTACACTGCAGGGGCTGATCGACACTCTTAAAGATTGGTTTGCCAAATGGAGAATAACCATCAATCCTAAAAAATCCAACCTTTACATTCCTTTCCATCGTGCATCAACATCTCCATTTGGCATTAACATAAACAACACACACATTTCTCCATCAGGAACCTGCAAGTATCTTGGAATTATATTCGATCCTAAATTCTCCTTTAAACCCCATTCCCAAACCCTTAAATTAAAAATTAAAAATAGAGCTCGACACTTCAGACATCTAACGTACAGAAATCAAGGTATATCCATTAAAACAGCGGTCAAAATATGCAAAATGATATGTCGACCTCTCTTAGACTATGCTGCCATACTTTTCCTAAACCCGCGTCCTCCTGTTCTTAGAAATTTGCGGGTGGGTGAACGATCATCTCTTCGCATATTAACAAAACTAAGACACCCTAACAATTCCCTACACAATCCCTCAAATACGCTACTCTACCAAAACACCCAAGTAATCCCCATTAACGACCGTCTGGTACACATTTACTACAAAGTTTGCCACTAACCCAGATATCCAAGACATCTTGCAACACCTATATTTACCTCGCAATCCTTTAATTAATCCTAGAACCAAACATCCTTCTTCTACAATTTATCAATTCATCACATCTCTTCATGATTCACATTCAACCTCACCAACATATTCACAACCATGATCGCAATAATTGACGACTAACTGACGACTGTTAATGCTAGGCAGAAAGACCGTTGGTCTATAGCCGTACTAACGAAAACCCATTATATTTTGTAAATCGATATGTAAAAATAAGTTAATAAAAATGTTCTTCTCTCTCTCCAATTAATTATTATTTAAGAAATGAGACAAATTCCACCAGAAATATTTCAAATGTAAGGGATGGGTTTTATCACCGATTGGCTTTTTGCCAAGAGAGGAGCGGTACGCATTTTAAACATTTGATACATTAAATAAGTTAAAAAAAAAAATGTTTTTTTCAATTTCTGAAATAAAAAAACAAAACAAAATATTTTTACACAGTCGTAAAGAGAATAAAAAGTACTACAAATTTAGTAAAATAAATAAAAATGGTTTCCATTAAAAAAATTGCGATGACGTTATTACGCAAAGGGGTGGGGGTATGAAAAATTGACAACCATCATTTTTTTTTATTTATAGCGTTCCACAGCCCACGTTCGCACTGTGGAATCTGTTAAAATTACACAAACCTTTAAAATTATAGGAAGTTATAAAATCATAGAATAGAGTAAAATTACAGAAACTTTAAAAATTATGAGAACTTATAAAATTATAGAATCTAGTAAAATTATAGAACACTCTAAAATTACAGAAACCCACAAAATTATAACAGTCTGTAAAATTATAGAAACCCATGAAGTTAGAGAAACCTATAAGATTATAAAAAAAACTCATAAAATTATAGAATTCTGTAAAATTTAAGAAATCTTTAAAATTGTAGAATTTTATAAAATTATAGACTATTACAGAAACCTTTAAAATTACAGAGCTCTATGGAATTATAAAAAAACAAAATTACAGAAACTTTTAAAATTACAGAACACTAAGATTACAGAATCCCATAAAATTACAGCATTCTGTGGAATTATAGAAATCTATGAAGTTACAGAAACCTATAAAATTACAGATTCCTAAGATTCTCTTAAGATGTAAGAATCCTTAAAAACCCAAAAACACACACCTAAAAAATCCAGTTTACTTAGGCCCGCTTGCACCATTTTAAGTTAGGGGACCCATAAGATAAAGGAGAGCTAAGTTAAGTGTCGGTTCGCTTACACCGTGGCCCTTGCAGCGTTCCTTAAGGGCATGCCACACTCGTCTGGTACGAATCATTTTCCCTCAGATGGCTCCCTAATCGCTAGTTTAAAATTAAATCGCGATTTTGAGAGAGAAGGTGTTGTTGGAGAAAGATGCAGTAACATTTGCATAGATAAAGTAAAATAGATCGGCGACTCTTATAAAAACATATACCGCGTGTTTGCTCCACCACGCGCTGGTTATGGGGGGAGCGGGGCGGGGCTGCCCTAATATGTATGTATACACCCAGGCATGTATTTTACGCTAGCGGGAGACACATTTATATGATTCATGAAAAGAAGCGTGGACAAAATAAAGCTTGAAACTATGAACGATTGGAGTGACTACGGTAGCGTTCGGCCGTAAATGATAAAAACAAGATCAAATTTCGTGTATTTACACTCTTGATATTTTTATATCTTGGATAATTTGCGTAATAATGTTCATTACTTTTTGAAATGTATTACACTAAAAATCTACCAGACAAAAATATATTATCTTTTAAAAAATGCAATTAAATACGAGAGTAAAATGCATGCGCAAAGGAAATCGTGATATGTGGAACAATAGTAAACCAAAAATTGGTGATGTGGCCATCATGTTACTTTCTCCGACTTGATGGTATCATAGCTCAAACAAGATTAGTCAAATCCCAAACAGCTGAAAACTACTACGGCCCTAAGTTTTTTTAATAAGTTGGGGACTAACCTTAAAAATATGTCCTTACCAAATTTTAAATCTAACATAAAGGAACTGCTAATAAAAATGGCACCCTACACTTTTGATGAGTTTCTCGAGTCGAATATTACATAATGGATTTCCCTAATACCAACAAATTGAAATCGCCATTCATTTATTTTTTCTTTATTCCATATTTATTTAAGCATATTCAACTTTTAGTGGTAAGGTATTATTAAAATATGTTAGTTAGTGTACATTACTAATTATTTATGTTCTATTTACTTTCACATTTTTATTATTTATATACTATGTAATCTGACGTGTGTAAGACTTACTGTCCAGACATGAAATAAATACATACATACATAGCCATTTATATTTACGTTTTCATGGTTTATTGAAATCATATTTTAAATGTACATTGAGCGTTGCGTAAACTCGGATGAAACTGACGTTTAAAAAGTTAATTTTGACGTTTTAAACGGACAAATTATACTTCAAATTGAAAAACTCGGTTTACTCAAAAACTAACAAGATTTCGAAAAACACTTATTCTTTAGAAGTTGTTCATTTTGGCATTTTCTATAATTATTATTCACATAAATTTGCTGTAACTATTATCGTTTCATAATTACATATAAACCAAAAATTTAAAAAAAATCATATTTTCAAGCAAAAGATGTTCATTTCTTTATTGTCTTCAAAGTTTGTTTAAATGTTTTTGTGATATTTTTCATATTTAAGAAAATATTGACAAAAAACAAAAAACAGTTAAGGTAAACACCCACTTCCGGTATGCTGTAACGTGGTTTCACAACGTCTTTACTTTAATTTAGGTTCGGTTAAACTCACACGATTAATAATACTTAATAGGATGTTAACAGATTCAGTTTCAACTCAAGACTGCTTTATTTCTTCTGAATCACAATGGCCGCACGGATGCGCATACACTGGTTTTCACTTGCGCACGAACATATATTATTAGCGCCACAACAATATAAATTTAAACATCTCTACACCCTTATCCTTAAAAATAAACATAATTCAAAATTTACAAAAATAAAATAAATATACAATTTTATTCTTAAATAGCTATTTACATTTGGATCTTAGAAAATAAGGTGATTCATGTGGTTTTGCAATGTTTTCGGTTTGAACATCAACCAACTTATTTTCAACATTTTCATTGTCAAGCAAAATGGATTCTTTTTCTACGCCATTTTGCTGTTCACCAACTCTTTCTTTCACTCGAATTTGATTTGAGTGTCTTCTCACACGCTTGTCTTCACCGACGTTTACGTCATACGTCACCTTACCGAACTTTTTCACTATTTCTCCTTCCCGCCATACTGGCTGAGTGGGATTTACAAAATCACGCACTAACACTTGTTGACCGTTGAAAATGAATTCAAAAATAGTTTGATTTTCATTTTCTGGTATTTTATTTTGTCTATTTGATTCAATAATTGATTTTTTTACTGGGTATCAGTAAATTGTATCGGGATTTTAATTCACGTCCAAACATTAATTTGGCTGGACTTTCATTGGTGGTATTATGTTTTGCAATTCTGTAATCAAATAGAAATCTCAATAAAGCGGTATCTAAATTTTCTTTCAAGAAATGTGCTTTCTTTAGTGCTAATTTAATTGTCTTTACATTAATTTCGGCAGCTCCGTTACTGGCTGGATGGTATGGTGGTGAAAATGTATGCACTATACCATTTTTTTTGTAAAAAATATTCAAAATCACTGGATGTAAACGGAGGCCCGTTGTCTGAAACTAATGTATCCACAAGTCCAAAACGTGCAAATAACGATCTTAAACAGAATATCACAGATTCTGCTGTCGTATTATGTAATTTAAAAGCTTCTACCCATTTAGAGTAAGCATCGGTAATAATTAAATATTTGTTACCATATAATGGCCCTAAAAAATCAATGTGAATACGTGACCACGGTTTTTCAGGAACCGGCCATGGTGAAAAACATCTTTCAGGATTTGGTCTGAAAGTATTGCATGTATTGCAGTTTGCACATAAATTATCTATTTGCTGATGTATACTTGGCCACCAGAAATAAGATCTCGCAATCGACTTCATCTTATTTCTGCCCAAGTGGGAGCGATGCAAATCATTTAGAATTAAATTGCGTAAATTGCTAGGAATAATAATTCTATATCCCCATAATAGACAACCATGTTCTATGTGAAGTTGATCTTTTCTAATATAAAAAGGTTTATCCTCATCACTCTTTATTTCATTTGGCCAACCATGTAAACACCATCCCAATATTTTATTTAATGTGATATCTTTTTTTGTTTCTATAGCTACTGTTTTATGATTTATTTTAATAGCTTCATTTAAATATAATAAATTTCCTATATCATCACTATCGTTACTAGAATTTAAATTATTTACAGGTAACCTTGACAAGGCGTCTGCGCAATTGTTACTCGAGCTAACATATTTAATATCATATTGATATGCTGCTAAAATGACTGACCATCTCTGTAACCGACTAGCTGCCATCATTGGAATTCCCTTCTTGTTTCCAAAAATAGCCAATAGTGGCTTATGATCCGTTAATAAAGTAAAAAATCGCCCATACAAGTATTGGTGAAATTTTCTAATTCCAAAAATTATTGCAAGTGCTTCTTTATCTATCTGTGAATAATTGACTTCACTTTTAGTTAAAGTACGCGAAGCATAAGCAATGACTTTACTAGTTCCATCAGGATAAGAATGCTCTAAAACTGCACCTAATCCATATGAACTTGCATCACATGACAACGTCAAAGGTAATTCAGCATTGTAATGTGCTAGAAAATTTGATGAAGTCATGTCTGCTTTTATTTTATTAAAAATATTTTCACAATCTTTAGTCCAATTCCATTTGACATCCTTTTTTAATAACTGATGCAACGGATGTAATTTAGAACTAAGATTTGGTATAAATTTTGCATAATAATTTACAATGCCAAGAAATGACTTTAATTCAGTTATATTTGTTGGACTTCTCGCTTTAATTATTGCCTCAATCTTATCTTTAGATCTATGTAAACCATTAGCATCTATTTCATAACCTAAATAAGATATTTTTCTTTGAAAAAATTTGCATTTATCGAGCCTAACTACCAGTCCATATTGCTTTAATTTATTTAATACTAATTTCAATCTTTTCATGTGTTCTGCTGTATCTCTGCCAGTGATCAGTATATCATCAAGAAAAACTGAAACACCCTGTATATCAGAAAACAGCTGATCAATTATCTTTTGAAAAATTCCCGGCGCGGAAGCCACTCCGTATGGTAATCTGTTGTATACCGGGTGTGGCACTTAAGACGCCTCGGACCATAGCTCCTTTACGATAAAAGCTATCGAAAAAAATCTAAGAACAAAGTGGTGCATAGTTACCGTCGCTATGTTTTAAAAATATTTCTAATCATCAGTGGCGTGCCGTACTCCAGTGGCGTACCAAACTTATGTTTTTTTAAATGGAATGCCCTATTTTTTATTGCAGATTTGGAAAGTGCTCGACGAGTACTTATTTTTTTATCTAACATGTTATACCCTTCACTTTAGCGGTTTCGCTGTTATAACCCCTTCTTTCAAAATTGCGCCCCATTTTTGAGATTTTTTTGTAGAGAAACTAATTGACGCCGGCGCCTAAATTTTGAATTGAGGTACAGGTTAAGACCTCGTATACCTTCACATAATTTTTTTTCGGGTAATTTATGGAAAAAAAATAATTTTTGATTGATCTTCGTATGTTGTCATTTTTTCCGAAAATTTCAAATGGCACCCCCCTAAAAAAATTACGGCGTTGTACAGCCAAAACTCTAAATTTTTCATTGGTGTAAAAAAAATTACACATTGCATAACAAAATTTCGGAGAAAAAAGGAATTTCATCGCAAATGTCGGGAAACGTTTTCCGTTTCCAAGTGTGCCATGAGAAAACAAATACACAAATACGGTCAACATAATAGTATGTACCTATTTATTCAACATGATATGAAAAATGCCGATAAAGAAAATTTAACAACTTAAACTAAATGTTCGAAATGACGACCTTCCTGCTGGAGGCATAACCGCAACTTCTGGTGATATACCGCAGTTCATTATTTTCGGTAATAACTGCCTTCTTTCTAACTCTCCTTGGCCGTTTCACACTTCCCGTAGTAGTAAATCTCTCCAACACTTTTTGAAACGCACGTTCATTTGGATGTGCCCTGTGCGGATATCTCGCAGCGTACACTCGTGATGCCAAGAAACAATTCTTGTTACATTCTCCAAGAATAAATATCATGTCAACCATTTCCTCTTGAGTTCGGAACATTTTTAGAACGTTTATCAAAAATGACTTATGGCTGCTACTGACGTCTAATAATTTACTTTGACAATTACCAATCTTTTGTTTTCTCATGGCACACTTGGGAACGGAAAACGTTTCCCGACATTTGCGATGAAATTCCTTTTTTCTCCGAAATTTTGTTATGCAATGTGTAATTTTTTTTACACCAATGAAAAATTTAGAGTTTTGGCTGTACAACGCCGTAATTTTTTTAGGGGGGTGCCATTTGAAATTTTCGGAAAAAATGACAACATGCGAAGATCAATCAAAAATTATTTTTTTGCCATAAATTACCCGAAAAAAAATTATGTGAAGGTATACGAGGTCTTAACCTGTACCTCAATTCAAAATTTAGGCGCCGACGTCAATTAGTTTCTCTACAAAAAAATGTCAAAAATGGGGCGCAATTTTGAAAGAAGGGGTTATAACAGCGAAACCGCTAAAGTGAAGGGTATAACATGTTAGATAAAAAAATAAGTACTCGTCGAGCACTTTCCAAATCTGCAATAAAAAATAGGGCATTCCATTTAAAAAAACATAAGTTTGGTACGCCACTGGAGTACGGCACGCCACTGATGATTAGAAATATTTTTAAAACATAGCGACGGTAACTATGCACCACTTTGTTCTTAGATTTTTTTCGATAGCTTTTATCGTAAAGGAGCTATGGTCCGAGGCGTCTTAAGTGCCACACCCGGTATATACAAACCTTTATGAGTATTTATTGTTACTAATTTCTTTGACTGTTCTATTAATTCAATTTGTGCATAGGCTTGGCTTAAATCTATTGTACTAAATAAAGTTCCGCCACTTAAATTAGCAAAAATATTTTATATTTTTGGCAACGGATATTTATTTATGTGTAGTTGTGGATTTAATGTAACTCGAAAATCACCACAAATTCTAATATTTCCATCTCTTTTAATAACAGGAACTATTGGAGTTGCCCATTCACTATAATCTGTGGGTGAAATTATTCCCTTCCTGAGTAATTTATTAATTTCATTTTCAACTTTTTCCTTCATGGCAAAAGGTAACCGCCTGGCTCTGCAGAATACCGGTTTATTATTTTCTTTTAAAAATAAATCTACTTTCCCACTGTTAAAAGTACCTAATTTGTCACTAAATACTTCGGAGTATTCCGTCTTTAAATTATTTATTTCCTTTCCAATCGAAGTACCTGCTAAATTTAAAATACTTAAGTCATGGTTTATTGATATTTTCAATATTTTAATCCATTCACGGCCTAACAGTGGAGGTCCGCCTTCAGGTATGATAAATAATTTAAGGTTGTAAACAGTATTATCATTATACTTAACATTTACCTTGATGTGTCCTAATGCTGAAATTTTATTACCATTATATGATTTAAAATTACTTTCGTCTCTTACCATTACTTTATGTTTAAAATGCTCTTTGTACGTTTTTTCTGAAATTGCGGAAATACCTGAACCCGTGTCAATTTCCATTTTTAAAATTGTACCCTCAATGTTGATTTCTGTTTGAATAGGCCCAGAATTATTTTGTATTACAATTAAATTTAAGTTTGAGTCCGAGTCACTAGTATTTACATTTTTATCAATAAAATGATTGGATTTACTGAACCCCTTTACAAAATTGCAAATAGATTTAATGTGTCCCTTTTGTCTACAATTATGACAAATAGCCTTTTTAAAATAACAATCAACATTTTTGTGATTAGTCATACCACAATGGTAGCATTTTGAATGTACCTTTGTATTGTGCTGAGAACGGCTGTGAGGCTGCTGTGATGTGACGTAATTTCGGCTGCTTGGTCCTGCTGCACTTCCGATAGCGGCGTTGTTCCTGCTGTTCCACGTGTTGTGTCCATTTCTGTCAACAATGCTCGCCCTCCTTGCTGCAGATGTCGCTGTCGCCTTTATCCCGGCTGCAGATGATCGACGCTCCCAATGATGCACCGGGGTCATTTTTTCCATCACGTGTGAATCACTTTCTGCTCGCTCCATGTTGATTGCGATATTTATAGCCTTTTGATAAGTTAAATCTTTATTTGAAAAAAGACTAATTTTAATGGATTCACTGCGAATGCCATATACGAATTGGTCTCGGAGATTTTCTTCTAATGCATTTTTGAACTCACATGTCTTTGCTAAACTCTTCAGTGCTGTTATATAATCCGAAATTGTTTCCGATTCTTCCTGCTTCCTTCCGCGAAATTTGTACCTTTCGGCAATTGCTGACGGAGCTGGTTCTAAGTGCTGTTTCACTGTCTTCACTAACGCGCTGTACGTGCACTCTTCCGGTTTTTTCGGATCACACAAATTTTCCATCAGTTCGTAGGTTTTATCTCCTACGACTGTAAGTAACACGGCAACTTTATTATCATCCGGCACACTATTCGCTTTAAAGAATTGTTCGAGGCGTGCGATGTACGTTGACCAGTTTTTTACACCGATCTCGAAATCGCAGATTCTACCGATCGACATTTTTATTAATTCTTCGGTTTACGTGTATAAACGTTTATCCTCGTCGCCAATATGCTGTAACGTGGTTTCACAACGTCTTTACTTTAATTTAGGTTCGGTTAAACTCACACGATTAATAATACTTAATAGGATGTTAACAGATTCAGTTTCAACACAAGACTGCTTTATTTCTTCTGGATCACAATGGCCGCACGGATGCGCATACACTGGTTTTCACTTGCGCACGAACATATATTATTAGCGCCACAACAATATAAATTTAAACATCTCTACACGGTATACAAAATTTTACCAAAAGCTTTTCAGTTCTTCGGATTATCAAATAAGATATGTTCAAAGTTTCATATCAATTGCTTGATTAGTTTTTAAAATACAGCGCACACAGTAGACACACACACAGACACACACGCACACACACACACACACAGACACAACATTTTTTTTTCCAGAAATTGTTGAAAAGGCATCTAGGGACGCCAAAACGGATATATCCGTAAAAAAAATTTGAAAAAAAATCACGATCATAATACTTTCTCGTACTTCGTAACGGAGAAAGTCAAACCAGATAGTTTCAAATTTCATCAAACGTATGCACTGTATTTATATTTGGAGCATGTTATCTTGGTCAAGATCATGTAATCATTTTCATTATTTTTTATACGTAAACTATAAAAACCCACCGGACAGAAAAATGTCTTTGTTTTTCAATCCAATGGAATTTCGAAAAACTTCTTTCAAGTTGTTTATTGCAGCGACGGATGTTCGGCGAGATACTGGTGCGATGCTGATTATAAAAATACCCAATTCAAAGACTAATAAATCTGGGGCGTTCCTTGTTGACGGCGACACTAATGATACCAAATAAATGATTGACATTTACAGAAGATACGTTTTACATCCCACACAAACTCTCCATTAACGAAGTGTTCACTATAACCCATTGAAATTAACACCTTTGGAAAAATTCCAAGCCAAATTGCTAGTTATTTTGGGTTAGCAAATCCGAACGAGTTCACTGGACACTGTTTTCGAAGATATTCGGCTACATTTCTCGCAGATGCTGGAGCAGACATTTTAAACTTAAAACGACATGACAGATGGAAAAGTTCCACTGTGGCTGAATCGTACGTAGAAGAGTCAATAAATAAGAAAAAAGCCATATCCAACCAAATTTTTCAAAGAGGAGTCTCCAATAACAGTACTTGTTCTTCTTCGCGACAATATGTAGAAGATTCAATCATTTCCAATCAAAGTTCGCTCGAAATTACAACTAATCAAGTAAATAATTCCAAATTTCTTCCTGAAACTTCTTGTTCGACGACGCCAAGGATTATCATAGAAAATTGCACAAACTGCATAATTAACATTGACGTACATTATACAGTTTAATTTAATGCTAGTAGAAGAAATTACAACAGAGCGAAACTTTTGCAAGTATATACAATACAGTTTATTTGTCTTTGAATATTACATAAAGTACATTTTTGACTCGTCGTTATAACATGCATATATAGTTAACATATTAAAATACAAATATACATATAAAACTTAAAATATATAATAAAATTAGATGATGGACAGTGTGACACCTATTGTGGCTACTCAAACCGCAATTAGCCTATGGGCCCATCAAACATATGGATTTCTGTCGGTGAAGAAATCTCCTATTGAATAATAACATTTTTTAATTAAAAAGTTTTTCATGATCAATTTAAATTTGTCTAATTTTGTATCGGGTTGTAATTCTTTGTTCAGTTTCAACACATGATTATAACATTTATCTTGAGCTATGTAGAGTCTTGAAAATGGGACTTCTAATTCTTTTTTCGTGCGGGTATTATAATTATGCACATTCTCCCCTGCTATATTGGATCTACTTTTCTTTACATGCACACATAATTGGTAAATGTAAAGTGAGTAAAATGTCATAATCCCTGCTTTGACAAAATGTGCCTTACATGAGGTCCGTTGTGACAAATTAAGCATGCATCGTAATGCTCGTTTCTGTACTTTAAAAAATTTATAGCTATCATATGCTTGTCTCCAGTAAATATAAATATAACATAGTTGATTGAACTAGACCCAAATATAGCCTTTTAGTACGTGAAATGTTACCGTATCTCTAATATTCCTGATTAGGAATTAATGAGTACTTAATTTTCCTACCAGGGCTGAGATTAGACCTTTCGAAGTAAGTTTTTGATCCAATGCTACCCCTAAAAATTTAGTAATATTGAAATTTTGGATTGAGCCACTATTTGTTTTGATTAGTATGCTTCGATCTATGGTTTTATTCTTCGGATAGAACTGGACGGCGACTGACTTATCAGTGTTTAAACTGAGTCCATTTAATTCACACCATTCAGACATTATTTGAGATGCCTGGTTACACTTTTGGTTTAAATCTGGATCGGAGTGTCCGCGTATTAGCACACTAGTATCCAGTGGCGGCGATAACGCCCCCGCAGACCCAGCGGCGCGGGGGGGGGGGGGGGGCGAGCATCTAGGGGCCCCGGGCCATGCAATTATATATTAAAAATCGATCACGTATTAATGAATTTATTTTTGTAATGATTGTAAACAACGAAGCGCGACGTTACTGTTACAGTAATAATATTTGTTTTTTTATTTTATTTGTATCATAGTATACAGGGTATTTCAGAGCTCTGGGAACGGTCAATCACGTGCTTATATTTCAAAATTTTGAAAAATGTTTTATACAAAAGTTGTGTATAATAGTGAGCTGCACGCCCTAAAAATATTTAAATTTATACAGGGTGTCTCATAACAAAGTTACAGACCAAACTTATTTTTTTTTTACATAGAACACCCTGTATTTTTTGTCATTTTTGAATTATATGGAACAAATAAAGGTGAGTTACTTCAATACTCCCTATACCTATCGTTTACCGTTTTCGAAATATTTACAGATTTGTTTGGTCTGGGTGAAATTTTATTTTTGCCCCAGTAATTGACGTTGAACGATTAAAATCATTTCTATTATTTGGTTGAAGGTTCTAACTATAGAGCCAACCATGATTTCATACAAAAAATTATACTGGGTGATAAAAAAATGCAGTAGAAAAACCAAACGTTTAAAGTTAAATAACTTCGTTTTTTCAAATGGCACACCCTGTATTTAGTAACGGATTCTCAAGTAGAATCCAATTATCTTTCAGATTATAATAATTATTCCTGATATGATAATCGCCGAATACAAGAAAACTATTGAGATTAGGAACAGGGAACCCTTATACAATCTGAAAGATAATTGGATTCTACTTAAGAATACGTTACTAAATACAGGGTGTGCCATTTGAAAAAACGAAGTTATTTAACTTTATAAAATCGGTTTTTCTACCGCATTTTTTTATCACCCTGTATAATTTTTTGTATGAAATCATGGTTGGCTCTAAAGTTCGAACCTTCAACCAAATAATAGAAATGATTTTAATCGTTCAACGTCAATCACTGGGGCAAAAATTAAATTTCACCCAGACCATGCATTTCAACAAATCTTCAAATATTTCGAAAACGGCAAACAATAGGTATAATATGAGTATTGAAGTAACTCACCTTTATTTCCTCCATATAATTCAAAAATGACAAAAATACAGGGTGTTCCATTTAAAAAAAAACATAAGTTTTGTCTGTAACTTTGTTATGAGACACCCTGTATAAATTTAAATATTTTTAGGGCGTGCAGCTCACTATTATGCACAACTTTTGTATAAATTTTTTTTCGAAATTTTGAAAAATAAGCACGTGATTGACCGTTCCCAGAGCTCTGAAACACCCTGTATAGTGTATCAAGGGCCGAAAATAGGCTTTAGCAACCCGCCGCATTTAGCAATACGAGCGAGCGAAGCGAGCGAGGGTTGCTAAAAGTGAACGGTTGCTAAAAGTGAAGGGTTGCTAAAGCATTTCGGTATGAGTTACACTCGATATTTTTTCGCCTGCCTTAAGTAAAAACAGTGTTTCAGGAAATTTTATATCGCGCACCATTGAACTGTCACTGTCAGATTTTTGCATAGCCTACTCATATTCTGCGGAAGGTAGTCTAGATTATGCATATTATTTTTTCGGCCCTAGATACGCAAAATCGTACATTCGGCCCGATATTTATGGCCGAAATAATTTTTTTTTTTTGGTAGAGGCAGGCACTAAAAAATTATTACTTCGCGACAGATAACAGGTGCATCTTCAGCAGTCTATCAGACGTGTTTTCATTATTTCAATTATTTCTTACATTACCGGTTACATCTGCTAGTGCAGAGAGATCCTTCTCAAAACTCAAACTTATTAAAAGTTACTTGCGCGGTACAATGAGTAAACTTGGCCTGAGTGCTTTGGCTTTACTTAGTATAATAGAACATGAACGAACGCGGAAATTAGACTTGGATGGGCTATTTTTTTTATTTTTTGACGAAGGGGGGCCGCAAGATTTTTTTTGCGGTGGGGCCCCCAAATCCTTACCGCCGCCACTGCTAGTATCGTCCGCATATAAAATTGGCGTGGTTCCGATTTTTTGCAATTCGGATGGTAAGTCACCTATGAACACGTTAAATAATGTAGGGGAAATACAGGATCCCTGCGGGGTTCCCTTTTCGATTTTGAAAGGTTCTGAGAATACACTGTTTATTTCCACTTGTTGTGTCCTTCCTTTAAGGTAACTTTCAAGCCATTTGGCGGCTGTACCGCGTACACCTATGTTAAATAATTTTTCAAGCAGTAGGTTATGGTCGACGGACTGTGGTCTAGAACGAAATTTTAGGGGGACAAAAATATTAAACGCTACAAATACTTTCTAAATCATCTTCTTTCTAATTATATATATTAATGTTGGCTTCTCACATTGTTTTTAGACGATCTATTAAAATTAAAAATTAAAATAAATATTTTTTTTAGACTACATTAAAATAAATAATATTTCGTCCCGCCAAGTTTACCAGATCATAATCATATTTAATTACATTCTATTAATTTTTACGAGGTGCCGAAAATCGATTTATATCCATATATCTACTAAGATTTCGTTTTTAGCCATCTGCGTTTCATTATACAAAATCGAATAAAAAGTAAAGAAACGCACCTTTGCGCACTTTTATATTAACAAGGCATGTAGAGGGATAATGTAGCTACATTTTGTATATCTCAACTTTTAGTGACATGTGGGTACAAAAAAGTTACAGTCCGCTAAACATGTACGTCTCAAAAAGAAATTTAAAAATTAACGCAACTTCAATCCTCGTAAATAAATATTTAATGTACATATATATTAAAAAAAATGATCAAAATGTTTGTTATACCTTTGTTTATGATTTATGTATTACAGATATATTTCATATCATTACAAAAATTTTATACAACCAATAATAGCGAGCGCAATATTACGACCAGCGATGAGCACAACATATGCCGAGAAAGGTCATGTTTGGGGCCTTATTGCATCTCATTAACGCCGATAAAGGGTGTTTTTTTTATGGATTTCTTCTAGCTAACTATCCTAGATCACGTTTAGTCGTGTTATCTTGATTTTAAAATTCATCAAAAAATCGATTTTTGTCCACATAAAATTCGATTCTAGACCACAGTGTGACTCATATCGAAAAATAATCCAATTATTTGCTGATTTTTATTCAGTGCGTCATGTATGTCTGTCCTGGTCTAGCGCTGTTTTAGTGGAATAACCGCGTCTAAATCCGTTCTGCGGATTTGAGAGTATGTTATTTTTTCCAAATAAACATTTAGTCTATCATTATATAAGGACTCGTAGACCTTGGCGAATTAAGATTGTAATGCTACTGGTCTATATTCTTTTAAGTCTGTGGTATGCCCTTTATTTTTGTAAATAGGAGCCACTTTGGATATTTTTAATCGCTCCGGATAAACTCCTTCGCTGAAACTCATGTTGATCAGTGTACATAGTGGCTGTGATAAAAGAATTCCGGCGTAGGTAATTATGTGACCGGGTATGTTCATCTATTCCACTCGATTTTTTATTGCAAACTTTTTTTATTGTCTTGTATATTTCCATTGGAGTTGTTGGATACAGGAATAAAGATTGAGTGTTGGGTCTGGCTTTGCTTTTAATATTATTAGGCGGTCCTGGTGTGTTATTAGCAGTTGTTGCAAAGTACAGGTTAAATTCATTGCCAATTAGTTTTGAACTTTGAATCACGTTTCCGTCCAAATTTTTTATCTTATTGATATTGTTTTTCCCTTTACCGCGATTCTCGTTAAAAATACTCCAGCAATGTTGTTACAGTGTATTATTCTGTTATTATTATATATTTGTTTCTCAGTTTTGATTTTTGTGTTGGTATATTGCTTTAGTTCTTTGTATCGTCTTGTGTAAAAATGGCTTTGCAGTGCTTTACTTAGCGAGGACATTTCTTTCAGTAATTGTGTTAGCTCGCTCGTTTCCTTAGAAACCCAATGGCATTTCGTTTTTTCTTTTAAAGGTTTTCCCGTTAACGACTAGAAACGCCTCATTGAATATTTTTAATATTAGTTCGTTCATTGATTTGTTATTTTGTTCATTGTGATGGTTGCACGTAAAAGACATTATTTGAAAAGTATGGTCGGATATTGCGGAATCGATAACATTTACTTGATAATTATTGTTCGGTTTTGGTATACATTTATGGAACAAAAAAAATGTACACCACGTTACCGAATTTGCTATCCTTACCCTTGTTCTCGGTAATCGGTAATGACATGTACGTGGACCCCCTTTGGACCGGCAGATTTAAGTTCCAGTGTTACCGATGCCTGCTCCGCCCCCGGATTACTGCACATTTAACAACGGGTCCGATATTAAGCCTATTCAGCATTTTTCCCAAGAATTGCCGAGCGATGGTGACCAGATGCTTTTCTATGAAATACGTCCGGCACCGTTGCCAATATGGAATTTTTGGATGGACTACGTGACCGCTACCCCACTCCTCGGGGATGAAGAAATATTTTCACCTCTGTAAATTTGTAATATATTTTCTAGTATTAAGCAAACCGTTGTACAGATAACAAGTAATATACGTCTAAGTACACAAAAACTGTTTTTCTTCGGGTCGTTACAACTAAGTGTTCCTACAAAACACAACATCCATCACCAAATATTTCCATGGTCCTTCGAAACGGATGATAATCGACGGTTTATTAAAATTTTGACCTGAAGAGAAAACGATTGCTGATCACACCGACGAAGGCGTCCGTGTCCTGTCCAAGAGCAGCGTATTGTGAAGTCCCATCCATGTCCTGAACATCGTCGAATCCAGCAGACGTTTTGGAGACAAGAAGTCATCCGTGTCCTGGTGAACATCGACGACGATTAGCAGACGTTCTGGAGGGAAACCAACCTTCGCCACCGTGACCGAAGCGAGAGAGACCAGCAGGCAGTTAAAACAAATAGGGTGAGTCTCCGACACTCCAATCTTAAATCCTACCTGTGTTCTGGCCCTCGCTGAATTAAAAGTGTACGTTTTAATTGATTTTAAACTCCGCCGCGAAACTGGTATTTTCAATATTTTGTTGTGGGTAATAAAAATATAAAATGGATTTAAAATTATTAATTCAACAGCGTACTACGCTAAAGGGTAGATTGACGCGAAATAAAAATTCACTTAGCACAATTGATCGAACCAATGTAGACGTGGAAGATTTGAACAATAGATTAAAACTAATAGAGGGAATGCTGAGCAATTTTTTCGATATTCAAAATAAAATTGCTATTTTAAATAATCAAGAAGATCACGAGGAAGAGTGTGCTAACTTTGAGGATGCATATTTGTCAACAGTCAATTTAATTAAAAAATTATTACGTGAAAATGCAAATGCCAATTCAGGCAATGGTAATGGTCAAGCAGGTAATCAAAATCAAAATTCAATAAACGACATTATTAATTTGCCAAAACTAAGCATACCGAAATTTTCCGGCAAACTGAACGATTGGTTAGGATTTAAAGATGCTTTTATTTCAATAATTCACGGTAACAACGAACTCAGTTCATTGCAAAAGCAACGGTACCTGATCTCATCATTGGAGGGTGAGGCCGCGAGCCTATTACAGGGAATTAGTTTAGCAGGGGATAATTATGACGAGGCATGGGAATCCATACTCGAAAGGTACGATAACATTAGAAAAATTGTACAGTGCCACATAAAGTCAATCTTAGAAATTGTCGCGGTTAGCAATGAATCGAGCGTAGGTCTAAGAAAGGTGTTAGATACAATTTCGCGTAATGTTAGAGCATTGCGCGCATTGAAACGTCCCGTCGATAACTGGGATGACATATTAGTATCAATTACGCTTTCAAAATTAGATATAAATACTATAAAGGAGTGGGACCGATCACTTAAGCGGAATGAATTACCTACCTTTAAACAAATCACCGAATTTTTAAATCGTAAATGTGACTCGCTGGAGAGTTCAACTCTTAACAACAAAGATAAGTTTAAAAGTAGTAACAACTTTATTCAATATGAAAAAAAATGCTTGTTATGTGACCTGTCTCACCCTTTATATAAATGTGACGTATTTTTAAAAATGACTGTTAATCAACGCATTTCCAAATTAAAAGAACTAAATTTCTGCGCAAAATGTTTGAGGCCCGCTAATCATTCCATAAATAATTGCTACTCTCGTGCATGCACAAAATGCTACAAAAATCATAATTCCTTAGTACACGTTAATCGACAAAATAACATTAATCATAATAATGAAAAACAAGAAAGCTCCACCTCGACACATATATCTACAAGTTATGAGGTGTGTTTGTCAACCGCTTTAATAACTGTGTTTGATCAAGCAGGGAAACAACGCACATGTAGAGCACTACTTGACAACGGCTCCCAATCAAACATAATTTCTAGCGAACTAGTAAATAAGTTGAAACTGCCACGCAATGAAGTAAATGTTAAAATTGGGGGCGTTAACCAATCGGCTACGTCCGTTAATGAAATGGTTAAATTAAAAATAAAATCTAATTATAATAATTACTCAAAGGAATTGGACTGTTTGATTTTGAATAAAGTAACAGATCCTTTGCCACATAACACTTATAAAAGAAATATATTTAAAATCCCCAAAAATATTCAATTAGCGGATCCTCAATTTAATGTATCGAGGCCAATTGATCTTTTAATAGGAGCCGATACATTCTGGCGGACATTGTGCGTGGGACAAATTGACCTAGGTAAGGGGAAGCCGGTAGTGCACAAGACTCATTTTGGGTGGGTGATCGGCGGTGGATTAGCTCCCTATCAAAAACAGTCATGTAATTATTTATTATCTAACCCACTGAATTTCGAACTAGAGCGTTTTTGGGCAATAGAGCATGTAGAAGATGACAAAAGGTGTTTAAATCCGCAAGAGGCCGAATGCGAAAACCATTTCATTCAAAATTTTTCACGCGATCAAGTTACCGGGCGTTTTACGGTTGCCTTACCATTTGCGAATGAAAATACAGTATTAGGAGAATCACGAAATACAGCTCTGAAACGGTTTCTAAATCTAGAAAATAAATTAAATAAAAATCCTGAGCTAAAGGTGAAATATGTGAGTTTCATTAACGAGTACATCGCATTAAATCATATGCAATTAATAACAACTGCTACTGACGAATCTGGCTATTACCTACCTCATCACGCCGTTCACAAAGAATCTAGCGCGACAACAAAACTTAGGGTAGTCTTTGATGCGTCCGCGAAAACTAGCAACGGGGTGTCACTAAATGATACGCTAATGACAGGGCCTATTATTCAAGAAGATTTATTTTCTATTTTGACTAGATTTCGGGCGCACGTATTTGTAATTTCGGCAGACATAATTAAAATGTATCGACAAATACAGGTCGACAATGAGTCGTGCAAATTTCAAAAAATATTTTGGCGTTCCGATCCTAGTCAACCACTCCACGAATATGAGCTGAAAACAGTTACGTACGGTACGGCGCCCGCGTCTTTCTTAGCGATACGATGCTTATTTCAATTAGCCAACGAAGAGGAATCAAATTACCCTCAAGCTTGTCGCATTATCAAATCTGATTTTTATGTTGATGATCTCCTCACGGGATCAGACAATTTAAACGAGTTAGTAAATATAAGAAATGATGTCATCGCGGTACTAAAAAAGGGGGGTTTTCATCTTAACAAATGGAACTCAAATGACACAACTGCTCTTGATAAAATACCGCACGAAACCGCGAGTTCAATGATTAGATTAGATAAAGGTAACGATGCCAAAATTTTAGGCCTTCAGTGGGATTCTAAATTAGACCACTTTTCATTTACAGTTAGAGAACCGGAAAATTCGCGTATAACTAAACGCACCATTTTATCTGAAACCGCGAGTTTATTTGATCCACTCGGATTAATAAATCCTGTGATTGTTACGGCAAAATTATTAATGCAACAGCTATGGAAAGCCAATTTAAGTTGGGACGAAAGTGTTCCCATAAGCATCTTTAGCGCCTGGAAGTCATTTCGTAACACATTGCCGTTATTAAATAATTTAAAAATTGAAAGACAGTTCGTTTGTAATTCTAATTTTGAAATGCATGGGTTTTGCGATGCGAGTGAACGCGCGTATGGAGCGTGCGTTTATGCTCGTTCCAAAAATAGTAATGGGTCGTGGGAAGTTCGATTAATCGCAGCAAAATCCCGCGTAGCCCCTTTAAAGGCACAATCACTCCCAAGGCTTGAGCTGTGTGGAGCATTATTGTTAGCTCGTTTAGTAAAAAATATTGACACATCCCTAACAAGTAAGGCATTGACGTATAGTAAAACATACTGGTGTGATTCGACCATTGTAATTTCTTGGATCAAGGCAAAAAATGCAAATTTCAAAACATTTGTATCCAATAGGGTGTCAGAAATTCGCGAGGTAGCAGATGCGGAAGGGTGAACCCATGTATTATCAAACGACAATCCTGCTGATATATTATCACGCGGTCTTATGCCCGCGGACATAATCAATTTAGACATTTGGTGGAGGGGTCCCCCCTGGCTTACTAAGGATAAAGATTTGTGGCCTACATCAAACCTTTGCCCAAGTGGCGAATTGCCCGAAATTCGCAAGCAGTGCAATATTGCCGCTATGCACCGCGTTAGAACATATAAGTTCGATCAATATATTAAATTTTCAAATCTTGGAAAACTGACCAGAGTCACTGCATACATATTCAGATTTATAAATAATTGTAGGGTAGGACGCCCCGAACGACAGTCAGGGCCAATTGAAAGTATAGATATAAAAAATGCAACTCTTGCGCTAATTAGAATTGTTCAAGGGGAATGTTTTCATACTGAATATGAACAGCTTGAACACGGAAGGGAGATCCATAAAAATAGTAAATTGTTACCATTATCTCCATTTTTTGATAAAGATGACAGATTAATTAGAGTCGGTGGTAGATTAAAAAAGTCGAGTTTAACGTTTAACCAAAAACATCCCATTATTTTACCGGGTACTCACCCGTTCACTGATTTAATAATAAGAGACAACCACATTAAGAACTTACATGCCGGCGTAAACACAACGCTCGCGGCAGTTAGATTAAAGTATTGGCCTATTTCTGCAAAAAATTCTATAAAGAGGATCATAAGGAAATGCGTTGTATGTTTTAGATCAAAACCAGTCATTAGTCACCCATACATGGGTGAGTTGCCAGAAGCTCGTGTCACAATAGAAAAACCATTTTATAACACCGGTGTTGATTTTTGTGGGCCCTTTTTGATAAAGGAGGGTATCAGAAAACCGAAAGTGTGTAAGGCTTATGCTGCCTTGTTTATATGTTTTGTCACTAAGGCAGTACATTTGGAACTGGTCAGTAACTTATCAACCGAAGCCTTTATTGCGGCCCTTCGCCGATTCATTGCTCGTCGTGGCAAGGTGTGTCACATATATTCAGACAACGCTACAAACTTTATAGGAGCCTCCAACGAACTGGAGGAGCTTACTAGATTAGTTAATACCGAGGAACATAAACATAAATTAATTAACACATTTGCCCCAGATGGCCTTACCTGGCATTTCATTCCCCCTCGGTCACCACATTTTGGGGGACTGTGGGAATCAGGGATAAAAACTGTAAAGTACCATTTACGTAGAGTTATGGGAGAATGCAAGTTAAATTTTGAAGAGTTGAGTACGCTTTTAATTCAGATAGAGGCTATTTTAAATTCGCGCCCTTTAACACCTATGTCCAATGATCCTAACGACCCTAACTACATAACCCCTGGTCATTTCCTTGTCGGAGAATCTCTTCTTTCTGTGCCTGATCCCGATGTATCGGGTATCAAAATCAACAGGCTGTCCAGGTGGCAGCATCTTCAATACCTAAGACAACATTTTTGGAAGCGTTGGACGAAGGAATATTTACTCAGCCGCCAGCAACGACCTAAATGGAAAGTCAAGTCCCCTCAAGAGGAGCTGCCAAAAATTGGGGATCTAGCCGTGGTTCAAGAGGATAATGTTCCTCCTATGCTATGGATGGTGGGGCGCATAACGACACTTCATCCGGGGACCGATGGAATCCCAAGAGTGGTGGCCATCAAGAATTCCTCTGGAGAGTACAAGCGGGCTGTGGCCCGTATAGCTGTCCTACCCATCCAGTAAATCCAGAAGACTACAGTCTTGCAGGAGGAGGCGGCATGTTCGGTTTTGGTATACATTTATGGAACAAAAAAAATGTACACCACGTTACCGAATTTGCTATCGTTACCCTTGTTCTCGGTAATCGGTAATGACATGTACGTGGACCCCCTTTGGACCGGCAGATTTAAGTTCCAGTGTTACCGATGCCTGCTCCGCCCCCGGATTACTGCACATTTAACAACGGGTCCGATATTAAGCCTATTCAGCATTTTTCCCAAGAATTGCCGAGCGATGGTGACCAGATGCTTTTCTATGAAATACGTCCGGCACCGTTGCCAATATGGAATTTTTGGATGGACTACGTGACCACTACCCCACTCCTCGGGGATGAAGAAATATTTTCACCTCTGTAAATTTGTAATATATTTTCTAGTATTAAGCAAACCGTTGTACAGATAACAAGTAATATACGTCTAAGTACACAAAAACTGTTTTTCTTCGGGTCGTTACAACTAAGTGTTCCTACAAAACACAACATCCATCACCAAATATTTCCAATTATCAATCTCCGTAAATATGTTATCGATACATGTTGATGAGTTAGGTGTGATTCTAGTTCGCACAAAAATAGTGGGTTTAATATTGAATTCCCTAAATAAGTTTAGGAGCGTATTAGCGTTATTGTCTATAGTATAGACTCTATACTATTAGGTAGCATGTTCATATTTACGTCATCGCATATGATTATTCAATTTTTATGTATATTAAACCTTTCAAGACTTTCGGACATATTGTACAAAAATTCATTCAAATCTGAGTTTAGGGATCTATATACAGAGCATATAATGATGTGTTCATTGTTTATTGATATTTATAGCGCACATTTCAAAGGATTTTTCAAAAGATGTTTGGGTTGTTATTTGCGATACATTTATATTGTTCCTAACTACAATACATACGCCTCCTCGGATATATTTTGACCGACAGAAACAACTAATTATTTTAAAATTACCGAATGACATATCTTTGGTATTACTTTCAGCCCAGTGTTCGGTAATACATAATATATCGACCTTATATTCTTCAACTAGAAGTTCAAGAGCTGGGAGTTTTCCGTTTAGCCCCGGTATATTGAAGTGCATCACCCTGATTTGTTGATCCGATTTGGAGCTAGAAGATCCTTCTCCTTTTGCGGTGTGTGTACTTTCCTGTCAATTCGGTTTTGCCCCTGGAGAAGAAGTATCTATTAATGTATGCTCGTTGTGGCCATAACTGCTCGCTAAATACTTCGTCCTTTTTCTCGTACGGGACGCCTATTTTGAACGATGCAACTCTGTCGTTGTTGTTGAGTTGTAGTTTTTCACATTTTGCTTTACATATTGGTGTTAAAGTGACGGTGTTTGTTTCTGCATTGTCGCTTTTTTTTCTACCATCTTGAATCCTTCGGCGTTTTCTTTGTTTGTGTAGTCGGTAGTGTTAGTAGGGGAGCCTTCGGCCGGTCCGGTTATTTGAATTATTGTTTCTGCATCGCCTTGAGTCGCGCTGACGTTGATATCAATATCCGCTTCCGGCTTGTGCTTGGTCTTCTGCTTCCTAGGGGGTATCGATGGTTCTTGATAGTTTGGGATCTATTTAACGGCTTGAAGATTTTCGTTCGAGTTGAGCTTCTTCGTACTAGTTGTCGCAGGAGGTGCGGTGTTTTGAGTGGTGAATGTATTTTGATTTGAGGTTATTTGTTTATATTTTTCTAATGCGTCGATTTGAATGCTTTGTTTATGTATGGTATCAATTTGTAAACTTACAAGTTTCTTCAAGTCTTCAATGCTGTCCTGATGGTCCTTTAGCATCTGCCACACACTTAACGTCACCTTGGTACAAAGTTTACAGATCCATTTGAGTTCCCCATTGCTTTCCAGAAGGGTTTTACTTGTGCTTCTTGCAAGGTTTGTACAGTGCTGGTGGAACCTTAGTCCGCAGTCGACGTTACATTTGAGTCGTTATGTGTAATTTCTTTATTGCACTCACTACAGTTAATATGGCGTACGGACGCCATATTAGAATGTGTAGAATGTGGTCATATTAATAATCATGCGGTTGTTCAATGAAGGTAGGAGGTTGCGAATCGCATCCCCTTCTCTTACGCATACTTTCAAAAGTTTCGCTGTATTGTAATTCCTTCTACTTGCATTAAATTATAACTTCAGAGTTCTTAAATCTGCCATTTCGTTAATATTATAGTTTAATAATTAATTGTAATGATTTTATACAAATTTTATATTTTTTTTATAAGGCACAAAATGTAATGAAATAGGAAATTCTTTCATTTTCACGTCTTCATTTTAAAAGGAGCCACCCTAAATAACTTTTCATATTAGTAAAGATGGCGGAACAACAAGGTTGTTCCAAAATTCTGCAGCCTAAAAAGTGTAAAGTGTGTAATGGTAATGTGATTAAAGCGATTGAGTGCAACATGTGCAGTATTTCTTGTCACCCAGGATGTTTAAAAAGACATATAACAGTCTGTAGTCGCTCAAAATCCGCCGCTGGCAACGATGAAGTTTTTGAGGTTGGCAATAACATCGAGGATGCTTCTGAAGACTTCTGCAACGGTAAGCGAAGTATCTTACCTTAGAGAGATAACACAGATGAAAAATCAATTATTAACAGAAATTAAAGAGAAAAATGAAATTTTAATAAAACATGTAGCATTATTAGAATTACATTTGGAAGAGACCTCTCGTGGCAAATCATCTACACAAACAACTAAACTAAACAGTGTAAAGGTTCGAGACGATAATACAGTTTCTAAAGCTAGAGTACAGAACTCTGTCGAACTAAATGTTTTAGCCTCCTAACGGGCATACATCGAATTCATCACCAAATGCGACTATCACAAAAATTCGGGAATCGGAGAAAAAATGTAAACAAACACTCGTGAAGCCAAATAAAAACGTCCATGAAGAAAAACGCGGCAGTGCCTCGCGAAACGAAACAATTTTACGTCCACAATCAACCGCTACGCAAGGAGAGTGGAATCTAGTTCCAAAATAACAGAAGAATTACTACACTAAAGTTGGAGTCGCATCAAATACTATAAAGAGTGCCCCAATCAAACGAAAAGGCTACTTACATACCGGGTGACCCAGCGATCTGTAAAAGCCCCATAACTTATTTGCTATTTGAGATATCGACTTCTAGTTTTCTTGAACTGGTACCCACACTTATTCTGCATATTTTAAAAATATGTATGTTTTTGTACAGGGTGTCCCAATATACATAACAGACCAAAGTTATGTTTTTTTAAATGGAACACCCTATATTTTATACTTTATTTTCAACCCTCTTGAGCAGCTAATAAAAATAGTATCAGATAGTATGGGTCTATTATGGACGGTTGGTTAGTTATGGGCAAATTTGTGGCAAAAACATGTACACATTGAAAACATTGCAGAAGCGTTCCTGGCAAAGATAGCATCATTATTTATACACTGGAAAATTTCCCACATCATAAAGAATAATTAACATCGGCTTTGGTTCTCTTTTATTATTAGTGCTATACAGGGTGTCAACATACGCAAAACAATGGATAACTATTTTTTTTCAAATGGAACACCCTATATAAGTTGCCATCAATCTATGGCATTTTTAATAAGCTTTCTAATGATATACAGTTTTTATAACAAAATATTAAGAATTCTTGAGATCTATCAATAAGAACATATTTCTTTTCTCACCTTCTGCTGATTTTTAGATTTTCAGCCAAAACTATGCATTTTCAGGAAAAATTATAAGAGGCCAAAGTTGTAAAGCGAAAAATTTCCGATTGACATAGGTCTTTTAACTTTTAAGATAATGCGTGCATTGCCAGCCAGAGCGCGCAAAATCGTGGCCGTTTATGCATTTTAGCGTTTTCTTTTCAAATTTTTTATTAATAAATTGCACTATACTTTATTTTCCGCACCCTCTAGCGGAAAAACGGGAAATTATAGGGAAATTAAAATGGCCCATATCGATTTAAAATGTTCCGCTCTACAACTCTTAATAGAAGCAATTTTTTCCAAAAATGTATAGTTTTCCCTAAAAACGCAAATTGAAAATGTATATATCAATTTTTGCGTTTTTCAATGGTTTTTTGCATTTTCAGCGAAAACTATGCATTTTGGGCAAAAATTGCTTCTTTTAAGAGTTGTAGAGCGGAATATTTTCAATCGATATAGGTCATTTAAATAATTCTACAATTACCCGTTTTTCTGCTAGAGGACTTGGAAAATAAGGTATAGTGCAATTAATTAACAAAAAATTTGAGAAAAACTCTAAAATGCATATACGGTTACGATTTTGCACACTCTGGCGGGCAATGCACGCATTATTGGAAAAGTCGAAAGACCCATATCGATCGAAAATTTTCCGCTCTACAACTTTGGTCTCCTATTACTTTTCCGGAAAATGGATAGTTTTGGCTGAAAATCCAAAAATGAGCAGGGGTGACAAAAGAAAAATGTTTTTATGGATAAATCTTAAGAATCCTTAATATTTCATTATACAAATTGTACATCATTGAAAAGCTTATTAAAAATTCCATGCATTGGTGGCAAGATATATAGGGTGTTCCATTTGAAAAAAAATAGTTATCCATTATTTTGCGTATGTTGACACCCTGTATAGCAGTATGAACAAAAAAGAACCAAAGCCGATTTGTATTATTCTTCATGATGTGGAAAATTTTTTAGTGTATAAAAAACGACGCTAGCATTGCTAGGAGCACTTCTGCAACTTTTTCAATGTGTCCTTGTTTTTGCCGCAAATTTGCCCATAACTAACCAATCGTCCATAATAGACCCATACTATCTTATACTATTTTTATCAGCTTCTCAAGAGGGTTGAAAATAAAATATAAAATATAGGGTGTTCCATTTAATAAAACATAACTTTGGTCTGTTATGTATATTGGGACATCCTGTACAAAAACATACATATTTTTAAAATATGCAGAATAAGTGTGGGTACCAGTTCAAGAAAACTAGAAGTCGATATCTCAAATAGCAAATAAGTTATGGGGCTTTTACAGATCGCTGGGTCACCCTGTATGTATAGAGTACAAAAAGATACAACAGAGGAAATTATAGTAAACTATCTGACGGAAGAAAAAGGTTTCGCAAATATAGAGTGCGATAAATTAATATCGAGACATCCTAATGACTATAGTTCATTCAAATTAACATTTTCTATCGAGGATCTCGATAAAATTAAAGACCCTTCAATATGGGATGAGGGTACACGGTATGAGCGTTTTTTCCGACAATACGCAAAAAACGGCTTCCGAGCCAGAAAGGGTATCAACAATAAATATACTGTACGTTAATATACAATCAGTCCGTCATAAAATCGGCGAAATTGAATCATTTCTTCATGAATTCGGCAATCCTTATGATGTCATAATGTTGAGTGAACATTGGTTATCCAAAGAAGAGTCGGAATTATGTAGAATAAATGGAAAGCACGCAATATCGTTTTATAGCAGAAAATCGTCGAAGCATGGAGGAGTCATGAGTTTAATAAGCCCACAACTCATGGTGCAAGATGAAATATGGATTGCTGAACTTTCAGAAAAGAAAAATTGTGAAATATATGGTACATTTATTGTAAAATTTAATTTTATGCTAATAACGGTATATAGGTCTCCATCTGGAAATTTCCATATTTTTCTAAACATAGTAAATTCTCTCCTAGAAACGCTATCTGATAATAAATGTCATATATTGTTGGGAGATTTTAATGTAAATGTTTTATCTAATGATATGAACTCGAATACACTAAGGGATCTCTTGCGTGGTTATGGTCTACACCAATTCGTTAACTTTGTAACTCGCGAAAAGAATTGTATTGATAACATATTTAGCAATTATAATCAAATTAGCAATATTGTACAGGTTGACACAGGCACCCTTTCAGATCATTACGGGATCTCCTGTTCTCTTGGTGTAAGTACTATTGATTCTTTGAAACAGTTTAAAATTAGATCAATAACAAATGCTGGCAAAGTGATGTATTATGATCGTTTGAGTAACATAGACTGGACATTTCTTAATACGGATAATAACTGTAATACAGTGACGGCTCGTGACCTACGGAAGTGGGTCGGCCGAATGTAGGCAAGCTGCAGTTAGTTAACTTATTTTTTTGGTAGTTATTAAGTATCATTTATATACTGTATCTTCCTGGAAGCGTATTTTTACAATGGTAAACATGAACCAATCATTTGCTATATGTAACAATATGGTTGTTTGTGCAGTATGTAGTAAAAAAAATATTGCTAACGCGACATAATTAGGCAAATGTAAGTAAAACCCAACTGTAGGAGAGTAGGCGTACCAAAAAATTAAATCGTCCGACAAGAACCACGGGAAGGTCTACAGCACTCTTGTCAGGATATGGAATGGGAGTTGGATTTGACAGAAGTGAAGTACGTTTGAGGTGGAGGATATGAAAAAAAAGAATAACACTCTTAAAAATGTGAATAACTTGAAAGATAGGGGTCAGGAATAAATAAATATTTACCTATAAAATATTAAATTAAATAAACTCTCAACACGAAAACTAAAATCAATAAAACTAAAACCGAATTTTGAAGAGAATATAAAAATGGCAGAAATGAAAAATAAAATATTTACTGATTGAGGTTGGCGGCACTTACTTCGGGATACATTTTTAATCAAATTAAACACACTTTTACTTAGTTAATATCAGACTGTTTAACAGTGTGATATTAACTAAGTAAAAGTGTGTTTTATTTAATTAAAATATTTACTCTTAAAAAATAAATAAATAAATAAAATATAAAATAAAACAAACCTCTCAACAAAAAAAGTCAATTCTTTTTAATGTCAGGAAAATAAATAAAAACTAAAGGGATTTTGCCAGGAAATAACAGTGGTACCCGTGTATGTGAAAAAATTTAATTATATTATATTTGAATTATTTCAATCATTTTTAAATATTAAATCGATTCGCCGGGATTTTTTTGTAGCGAAATCGTCAATAATTTTATTATAAAAACTATCATCCTTAACTAAACTTTTAACCAACCCTCTTTCTATTGCTAAAATAGATACATTACTTAAGCGCGATTGGGATATTGTATTCCTACTGTAGGATTTTATTCTTTTCAATGCTGAAAAGCATCTTTCTACCGATGCAGATGTTGGTGGGAGAGACAATATTAAACAAAATAATTTATATAATTCCAGAACGTCTGTAATAATATCATTATTATAAATAAATTCTGTCATGTCACCTACTGTTGGGGAATTACCGAAAATAAATTTGTCAGCATACAAAACTTGCAATTCTCTTTTTAATTTTTCATTATTAAAAAATGTTTTGTAGTTATTAATCAAAGATTGAAATTGTTTTTTCCGGAAATTTTTTATTAAATATGTCGAATTTATTTTGATTGGTTAATTCCAGAAAGTTAAGTAAGAAAATATCTTTAAAACGTATTTCAATTTGATTTATAAGCATATCTAAAATTTCAAAAAAGATTCGTTTCGTAGATATCGAATCATCATTACAACTGTATGTTTTACGTCGTTTAGCTCATGGAGGCTGAACATCTAAAATTTGATTAACATCAGAATATATTTTAAGAAAATAATTGTCATTTCGGAATTTTTTTAATGTGGATAAAAGTGATATAATTCTTTCGTTACAATACGTGATGTCAGATAATTTATGTTGAATTATAGAAAAAATAGGATCCGTATGTGTAAAAATTAACTGAAAAGTATATAAAAGAAACAGGAAATCAAAATCGGTTAATATTCTTTTTAACCCAATTCTCGTATTGAAATATCATCCCATTGATCCAAATCTGCGATGATATGATCGAAAACTTCAATCAAATTAATTATATTATTATATATAGTGTTCACAATGCGCGATTTAAAGTTCCAGCGGGTTTCTGAGTTACTCGGAACTCTCTTTTGACAAATTGTATCCAGAAGATTAGTGCGTTTAGTAGATTTTGTGAAAAAAGATGAAAAGCCCGAGAGATTTGAGAAAAATATCCTACATTCTTTAATTTTTTTACATGAATCTTGTAAAACTAAATTTATTTTGTGCGCGTAACAGTGCGTAAAAAGTGCTTGAGGAGCAATTGCCTTAACTTTTTGCTGCAATCCATTTAGTTCTCCCGCCATTACAGCAGCACCATCATACGTTTGGCCGATTAATTTGTGTTCGATATTGAAATTATTGAAGTTTTGTTGGAGTACATTAAAAATATCGTTTGCAGTTCGACCTTCACTAAGGTTGAAGAAACCCAAAAATCGTTCTATTACTTTCCCCTCACAAACGTAACGAAAAATCACTGATATCTGAGAAAAACAGCGTATATCTGTACTTTCGTCTATTTCCCATGAAAAACAAGAAGCTCTATTAATTTCGTCGTAAATATTCTGCTTTAAAACCGAAGTTATGGAATCAATTAAATCGTTTTGAATCATTTTTGACAGTCCGGTAAACACTGATAAGATATGGATGGATCAATGAATTTATTAAAATTTTCATCCAAACTAGATGCAAAATGAGCGAATTCTTTGAAATTCCCTTGATTGTCTGAATTTGTTGTTTCGTCGTTACCTCGGAATGCAAGTTCTTGCTTGCTTGATAAATAAATAACCATGTTTATTAAATGTTTGACCATTTTTCGATTTTCCCGAACGTTTTCATTATGTTTATTTATAAGTTCTCGTCTAGCGGTATCAAGTGCATTTACAATATTATGTTTCGCGAATAATTTATATTTTAAGGCAGTATGATCTTTTGAAAGTTCATGTTTCGCTAAAGCGCGATAAACTTCTTTTAAATTGTCGTAACCGCATGAATTAAAAGGGTTTTTGCTTTCACAAAACAACAAACAATACCAACAAAATAATTTGTTACAAATCTCACTACCAGTTAGCCAAATAAACTTTGTGTATAGTGTTGCAGAAAAAGTGCGTTGTGATCTTGTTTTCTTTGAACGAGATTAGTCAACAACGGGTGTGGAACTGGCACATTTTTAATGAAAACTTTATCATCGTACGACAATCGGTTAAATTTATTGTGTAAAAAATAATGAACCAAATCAGCGTTAGTATTTACAATATCCCTTACACTAGCCATTGTAGTTTCAACAAATAATACAATAATTAATAATCGCATACACGAGCACCATATGCACGGGACCAAGGAAAAGACAAAGTGATTCTGTCATCTGATCATTTTTATGCTGGCACACGCGCACTGTGGATAACGGCCTGCCGTACCGATACTCCTCCGTTAAAACGATACACATTAAATAATTTCGCCCGACTTTTAACAGTGAGAGAATGTTGTCGGAGTAACAATAACATCTGTAAACATGTTATATACATAATATGGTTAATTATACACTGATACATTTCACATAAACTACCTTAAATTTACCTAGAATGGTAATTATTTTGTAAATTACAATTAGGTAACCATTTAATTATTGTTTGCATTTTAAATTACATCTATTGTTTAATGATATTTACTTATATTAAGATTTGCCTTCTCTTTAAAAATGCGAAATATGTTCTGATTTCTGAAATATTTTTTTAAGGAATGTGTTTTCTAATACCGGTCAATTATTGGCCTTAATGACCAATTTGTATTAAAGTAAGTATATATATTACTTTTAAATTGAACAATATAAAAATAATCAGAAATACGTTAATGAATAAATTTACAAGTTCTAAAATAAAAATCTGTGACCTGTAACGCAAGCGAATTAAAGTGTGCATCGAGTCATGGGCATCGGAGTATTGCGTTCGGAGTACGGCCCCGGTGAATTTGCCGTACTGGAGTAAACCATTTGTGGACGTACGTTCACGCTGCTGGCGAAATGAGACGACAGAATCTGCACTGACACTCGTGCGGACGTAGCGCTTACATTAATCTTAATACTCTGAAAATCAACGGCTGGCCGATTTTGCGAATACGAACTTGCTTAGTAGACATATATTAAATGAAAATAAACTCCCGCATTTATCGGCCTTATACTGAGTGCTTATTAATATTACTAGCTATAAGCATATTATGTATTTATTATAAAAAATTCGCAATATTTATTTTCTCAGAAAATAAACATTTATAATATTTGTTTTAATTGAATTTAACGGTACGGCCCGGCCGACCCTGCCGCCCCTGACGAGCCGTCACTGCTGTAATAACAAAGCTAATCAATTTCTGGATGTATTAATGTATAATTACCAGTTATCATTCTCCGAACGTATTATAAAAGAACAGTATTTCTCTCCACAATGGTATACTGTCGAATTAAAGCAAATGCGTGAAATAATTAATTTAGTCAGCGAGACTTATCGCAGAACTCCTACAGAGGAATAAAAGACATTGCGGGTCAACCTCACTATAGATCATAAAAATACCATAAAAATGAAAAAAATACATGCTAATGACACATATATTAAAAAATCGCTCAATAATATTAGACGCATGTGGAATTTAATTAATCTGGAAAGGTCAAATATCAATCACAATGTGTCTCAATCTCCTCCTTTAAATGCAGACGACTTTAATAACTTCTTCATTAAAGCAATTGATGCAATTGTACAGGAATTACCTTCAGCTCCTGACATAATACCACCTATAAGGACCTCAAGTAGTGATTGTTTATTCAAATTTACAGAGGTATCTTCAATTCAAATTCGGGATGTGTGTCATGTATTAAAAACAAAAATAGCAGAGATATTTATGGGCTATCTCCAGTTGTCATTAAATCAGTAACAGATGTAATAATTCAACCATTAACCAAACTCATTAATTAATGCATTAGAGAAAATTGTTTTCCAGATTGCTTTAAATATCGAAATGTGTTCCCATACTTAAAAAAGGCGATCCTGGTGATCCTAATAATTATCGGCTGATCTCAATTATAGCAGTTATAGCCAAGGTAATGGAACTAGTTCTTTACAAACAATTATCTGATTTTCTTGAAATGAATAATTTGCTTTAAAATAAACAATTTGGGTTTCGCAAGGGTAAGTCGACAATTCACGCCATGGTGGAACTCGTTGATGGTATTTTAAGTGGTCTGGAGCAAAAATAATTTGTTCTCATTAACTTTATGGACCTGTCGAAAGCATTTGATTGTGTCTCACATCAAATATTGATTGAAAAGTTACTTAGCTTTAACATGTTATCATCAAGTCGCCAGATAATTATGTCATATTTGAGCAATAGAAAACAGTTGGTTATTTATGAACAGGAGTTATCAAAAGAAGTAGTAGTATCTCGCGGGGTATCACAAGGTTCCCATATGGGCCCTCTCTTGTTTTTGATGTAGGTCAATGATTTTCCCGATGCATTCTCTGATAATGAAGTGGCAGTAATTCAATTTGCCGATGATACTACCATTTCATTGACTAATCCATCGCTGGAAGATTTGTTCACAAACGAGCATGAGATGCGGCAAAAGTCAAAAACCTGGTTTACAATAAATGAACTTAGCATGAATGATTCAAAAACAGCTAGATTGTTATTTGCATTGAGGGAACATGAAGAGCATTTAGCCACAACTTCAGTTAAGTTTATGGGATTATACATTGACCAAGAACTCAGATGGGATGTCCACGTTGAGGACTTAGCAAATAGATTCACTAAAAATATCTACTTGCTAAGGAATCTGATGCGCTGTCTCTCACCAGAAATTGGCATGGCCGCATATTTCGCACTTTGTCATTCATTACTTTCGTATGGTTTGTTGGTATGGCGCCACTTAGCTGCAGCTAGGAGAATTTTTGCTTTACAGCGCAGGGCAGTGCGAATAATATCAGCATTAAGCTACATGGATGATTGTAAAGGAAAATTCGTAGAATTGAGGATTTTAACATTACCCAGCCAATATATTTTAAATTGCTTGTTACGGGCAAAGAAAAATCAGGCAACATTCAGCCTGAACAGCAAATATCATGATTACGGTACTCGTAAAAATGATGATGGCAAGTGCACAGTAGACTGAAGTTATCACAGAATGGAACGAGGTACTATGCTCCGAAACTATTTAATAAGTTGCCACATGATGTCAAAAATCTTGAACTGAAGGTGTTTAAAAAGAAAATCACTAATTTCCTGACCTCACAAGCTTTCTACAGTGTAGAAGAGTTCATATCAAATAACATTGATTTTTAATTTTTAGTCTTAACTATAAATTGTATGTTTCTGTTTGTATCATTTTTTTGTTTGTTATATACTGTTTTATAATTTTAACTTATTTAAATATTTTAATGTATTTTAATGTGTTTCTTTTTATCACTGATTTTATATTTATATTTATATTTATTAAATTTTTGGATTTTTTTTAACAAATTGTTATACATTTTATTATAATTGATTTTTTTTTCTGATTAATTACTGTTTATTCTGTCTTTACCATTTACTTATAGATGGATAATATTTAGACATACCGGGTGACCCACGGATCTGTAAAAGCCCCATAACTTATTTGCTATTTGAGATATCGACTTCTAGTTTTCTTGAACTGGTGCCCACACTTATTCTACATATTTTAAAAATATGTATGTTTTTGTACAGAGTGTCCCAATATACATAACAGAACAAAGTTATGTTTTTTTTTTTAAATCGAACACCCTATATTTTAAACTTTATTTTCAACCCCCTTAAGAAACTGATAAAAATAGTATCAGATAGTATGGGTCTATAATGGACGATTGGTTAGTTATGGGCAAAATTGTGGCAAAAACATGTACACATTGAAACCATTGCAGAAGCGTTTCTAGCAAAGCTAGCGTCATTTCTTATACACTAAAGAATTTTCCACATCATAAAGAATAATACAAATCGGCTTTGGTTCTCTTTTGTTCATACTGCTATACAAGGTGTCAACATACGCAAAATAATGGATACCGATTTTTTTTTTCAAATGGAACACCCTATATATCTTGCCACCTATGCATGGAATTTTTAATAAGCTTTCCAATGATGTACAATTTCTATAATGAAATATTAAGGGTTCTTGAGATTTATCCATAAAACGTTTTTCTTTTGTCACCTTCTGTTCATTTTTGGATTTTCAGCCAAAACTATGCATTTTCTGAAAAAATAATAGGAGACCAAAGTTATAGAGCGGAAAATTTTCGATCGTTATGGGTCTTTCCACTTTTCCAATAATGCGTGCATTGCCCGCCAGAGTGTGCAAAATAAGGGCCGTATATGCATTTTAGCGTTTTTCTCAAATTTTTTGTTAATTAATTGCACTATACTTTATTTTCCACGTCCTCTAGCAGAAAAACGGGTAATTATAGAATTATTCAAATGACCCACATCGATTGAAAGTATTCTGCTCTACAACTCTTAAAAGATGAAATTTTTGCCCAAAATGCATAGTTTTCGCTAAAAATGCAAAAAAAACATTGAAAAACGCAAAAATTGATAAATACATTTTCAATTTGCATTTTTAGGAAAAACCATGCATTTTTGGCAAAAATTGCTTCTATTAAGAGTTGTAGAGCGGAACATTTTCAATCGATATGAACCATTTTTATTTCTCTATAATTTCCCCTTTTTCCGCTAGAGGGTGCGGAGAATAAAGTATAGTGCAATTTATTAATAAAAAATTTGAAAAGAAAACGCTAAAATGCATATACGGTCACGATTTTGCGCGCTCTGGCGCGATTGGAAATTTTTCGCTCTACGACTTTGATATCTTATAATTTTTCCTGAAAATGTATAGTTTTGGCTGAAAATCCAAAAATCAGCAGAAGGTAGCAAAAGAAATATGTTTTTATTGACAAATCTCAAGAATCCTTAATATTTTGTCATACAAACTGTATATCATTGGAAAGCTTATTAAAAATGCCATAGATTGGTGGCAACTTATACAGGGTGTTTCATTTGAAAAAAAAATAGTTATCTATTGTTTTGCGTATGTTGACACCCTGTATAGCACTATGAATAAAAGAGAACCAAAACCAATGTGTATTATTCTTTATGATGTGGGAAATTTTCTAGTGTATAAATAATGATGCTATCTTTGCTAGAAACGCTTCTGCAATGGTTTCAATTTGTACATGTTTTTTCCACAAATTTGCCCATAACTAACCAATCGTTCATAATAGACCCATACTATCTTATACTATTTTATCAGCTTCTCAAGAGGGTTAAAAAAAAGTATAAAATATAGGGTGTTCGATTTAAAAAAACATAACTTTGTTCTGTTATGTATATTGGGACACCCTGTACAAAAGTATACATATTTTTAAAATATGTAGAATAAGTGTGGGTACTAGTTCAAGAAAACTAGAAGTCGATATCTCAAATAGCAAATAAGTTATGGGGCTTTTACAGATCCGTGGGTCACCCGGTATATGCGTATAATTATTGTAATACTTGTATCTCTAATTTAGTCGACTTGTGTAAACTAATGTAAAAGCACTAATAAAATCTAATCTAATCTAATCTAATCTAACTTTGGATCTGAAGTAGTTACGGTTTTAAGCAAAAATACGTCAATTTGAAATTATAAAGATGGGGTGGCGGGGGGTGAGGGGCTGAAAGATAAAATTCTAAAACCAGTATTTTTATAGTTCTTCCTCAAAAAAAAATTGACGTTTTCTTTCCTGTGACCATGACTACTTCAGAACCAAAGTTATTCAGGGTGGTTTATTTTGAAAATAAAGTTTCTTTCTTTGGAATTGAAGTGGGAACATGATGCAATTTTTTCCAAAATTTTAAGTTGGTGAGTTGAAGATGAAAAATGCTATTATTTTATAAACACATTAATAATAGTTTATTAATATTAAACGCAAATTTTAAATATACTACTACATAGAATGACTCAAGATCTTCCAAATCGATCTGTTGATTATTTTTGCACGACTAATGATTTCGACGATACAGTTGTTTGAATGTTCGAACGACTGACGTTTTTCGTAATTTCTTGCAATTTACAACCGTGTATATCTTCTTAAAAAAAAAAATAATTGTTTTCGAGAAACATGACTTTTATGTGTAGAATGCGTCTGCAAAATTATTATTATTATTTTTACCGAAAACCGTCCGGTTTGACATGGAATGAGCGATAATGAGCTAACTTCATTGGTATTTCGTAACAGTCAGAAATGATCTCGGAAATTATCATGTTAAATTACAACGAATATATTGTGAACGAGATAGGAATCTGAGCCTCACTTTTTGTTCGACCAATATTTAGTATTTTTATAGCAGGAACCCGCGACCTACATTATGTTATGTCGAATTATTTCACCGACTATCTGCTGAAGCAGAGATAGTGCGAGCATATGGTGCTGATAAAGTGGATATCGTTTCCGGTTACACTGGAAATATAAAAAAAAATAGATTAAATAAGAGCAGAGCGGTAAAAAAATCTAAATTTTGTATACAAATTCAGAAATTATTTCACAGATTACTTTATGAGATTTTTGATATAATTTAAATTGGAAACGTATAAAAAATGTCTATTTCGATTCATTCATCAGCAGATTTTAGTTCGAAACTGCACCTCTATTGCTTCCAAAAGTGCACCCTATTTTATTTTTTTTATACTAACAAATTTTTCATGCTTTGCCGTCTGAACGATTAAAATTAAACAACGCGTTAAAAAAATCAAACCAGCCCTGAGGTTAACGTAGAAATTTTGGCACTTTTACTCGCTAGATTAAAACATATAACTTTTCGAAAATAATCCTTAAAATAATAACTTTTTAATTTAAAAAACTAATCTGAAATGCCAATGCAGTGGCATAACAAAATTTAAAATGGTAATGTGTGTATAGTATACTAGTTACTTAAATTTATACTTTTATGGTTCATTTTGATACTGACTTTTGAAAGTTTACTCAAAAACTAGATTTCAGAAAAACAAAACGTATTTTTTATAAGTTGTTCATTTTGGCATTCCCTGCAATTATTATTAATATAGTTGATGTAGTTATAATAATAATGGGTCTGAGTGGAAGAACACATTGTGAACTCCGCCTGCAAATCCTGTGTCCTAAATGTGCAGGGTAAATAACTTTATTTATATATTGTTTTACACATATAATATTAGCAGGATATGTAAAGTTAAAAATATAATATAATAAATAAATACATATTATCTTTAATATTTATAAACCAAAAAGTTTTCAAATTAATAACGTTTTTTTTTTTAAAATGGTGATTGTATAATAGCCAACAGTTATTTATATTCAACTTTCATGGTTTATTTTCAGTTTAAATCATATTTTAAATGTGCATCAAGTGGTTTGTAGAATCGGATGATGCAGATGTTCGATGCGTCAACATTATGCATGAAATGAAAAATTTACTTCAAATTCTAATAAAACTAAAGAAATTTCCGAAATTTTTTAAAATATAAACTGTTAACTTTAGCATTCTCTACAATTATTATTAATATAAATTTGATGTAACTATTATAGTTTCGCAGTTATAAACCAAAAACAAAACAAAAAATAATTTCGAAAACCAATGAATTTAAGAAAAATATTTTCAAACAAATGATGTTCATTTAAGTTGTCTTTATATTTATTTAAAAGTTTTTGTAAAATTTTTCTTGTTTAAAAAAAATATTTAAAAAAAAACAAAATAACGGTTAAGGTAAACACTCGCTTCCGAAGTATAATATTGTACCAAAAGTTTTTTAGTTCTTTGGATTATTAAATCAGGCTTATAATTACGGTTTCATGTAAATTGCTGTATTCATTTTTGAGATACCATACAGCTCGCACAGGCAGACACATACATACCGTGTGTTCGATAAAAAGAAAAAAAATAATATTGTAAAAATGGTGATGTGGCCTTCATGTTACTTTCTCCGATTTGATGATATAATATTTATTTATATTTATACTTTCATGGTTTGTTTTCAATTTTGTTTGTTACTCAAGTATTTGAAGACGTGTGCATGGTTGTTAGTGCTCAAGTTGATAGTGTTAATTTACGGTGTTTCAAGTAAGCTTAATTATTTGGCTCTCTTAATTTAAAAAGTGTAGTTTCTTACTGGTTCATAATTGTGTTTTATATCGCTTACACACCTATGAGTATTGTAGTAATTAATTAATGAATTACTTATGTTTACCTAACCTAAAACATTGCTTATCAAGACAATATTAAACAAAACCAATTCTCAATTTTCTTTGAACCTGTCACAGAAAATGAAATATGTAATATTGTTGCTTCTCTTAAACAAAAAAACTCTACTGGACACGACGAAATTGCAATAAGAGTATTAAAAAGTTGCATAAACATCATAAAATATTCTGTAACTTGTATAATTAATAAATCTATAGACACTGGTCAACTTCCTGGTAACTTAAAAATGTCTATTGTAAAACCAATTTTCAAAACCGGAGATCCTCATATATTTTCAAATTATAGACCCATAAGCCTACTCACACATTTTTCAAAAATTATTGAAAGAGCTATAAATATTAGATTAATTTAATTTCTCGAAAAACATCAAATATTTAATAAATCTCAATATGGTTACATTAAAAACAAGTCCACAAAATCAGCAATAGTGGAATTAATACAGTTTATTGGGAAAGCTTTGGATGACAAAAATTTTCCCTTAGGAGTATTTTTAGACTTATCAAAAGCTTTTGATTGTGTAGATCATGATATACTTCTACGTAAACTTAGCAAATACGGAATTCGGGGAATCCCGCTCAATTTAATTAAGTCATATCTACACAATCGAAAGCAAAAAGTGCAGTATTACACGAATGACAGTAGAGTAGAATCAAGTATACTCGATATCAATGCAGGTATAGCACAGCGAAGAATACTGGGACCTACCCTATTCATCATTTACATAAATGATATATTTGATAAAATAATCTCCAAAGATGAAACTATAATAAGTTATGTCGATGATAATAACATAATATTAAAAAATAGAACATACACTGATTTAATTAACGCAGCTAATAATATAATAAAAAATGTAACAACAATTTTGATATATTCATTACTGAGCTTGAATCACTCATAAATAAACTTAGCAAGAATTTTTCATACATTTTCATATGTGGAGATCTAAATATAAATAAAGTCAATACCAACTGCAAATATAAAATTCTATGTGATATTCTACCGTCATATAATTTAATCTCGTTAATAAATGAGCCCACTCGTATTTCAACCACAAGTACATCCATTGACTATGTTTTGGTAAACGATTCAAGTCTTGTGATGAATTCTCTGAACTTTGATCCCGGAATCTCTGATCACCACGCACAGGAGATTTTTTATAAACTACCTCTAATTTCTCAAAATAGTACTAAATTAGATAAAATAATGTACAAACGAGAAATTAATGAATCTGGTCTGCATGAGTTTCGTACCCTATTTTTAAAACACTATAGTTTTACCATTTCAAATGAACAACCTGTTGATGATATATTTAACGAATTTATAACTACATGCTCCTGGTGTTTTGAGGTCGCTTTTTCTAAATTAAAAAAGAATATAAAAGGTAAATTAACAAAGAAAATTAAATTTTCTAGAGAACTTCAGATTGAATATAACGAGTACAAATCACTTATACATCAAAATAGTCCACTCGGTATTTTACAAAGAGATGTGTATAAGCAAAAGAAGAAAATTATTAATAACAAGACACAAATTGAAAAAATTAATTATTATGAAAATGTGATATCAGATGCTTCTAATAAAAGCAAAAAATTGTGGGAGCTAGCCAACTTGCCGAAATCTAAACCTTACACAAATGAAATAAAAACCGACGATGATGATAAAATCGTTAATAACATTGCGATTGCTAACGCATTTGGTCACTATTTTAATGACTCTATAAAACAATTAATTCATAGCAACTCTAACTGCAACCCTCAGCAAAATTGCACACTTTCTCCATTTAATCAGAATTCAATGATTTTCACACCAACCACTTCTTTAGACATCATGAATGTTATTCATAATCTCAAAGTTACGTCACCAGGACCAGATGAAATTCCAATCATTCTACTAAAAAAATGTTCGGATCTAATTTCACCACTACTGAGTTTCATATTTAATACGTCTGTTGCTCAAGGTAGATTTCCATCATCAATAAAATCAGCTCAAGTGGTCCCGGTTTATAAAAAGGGTAACAAAAAAAATGTGAAAAGCTACAGAGCAATATCCTTGCTAAGTTGCTATTCAAAAATTTTTGAGAAAACAATTTATAATCAGCTAATACTATTTCTTGCCAATAACAATATCCTGTGTCCTGCGCAGCACGGTTTCAGGCCTGGTCTATCAACTGAAACTGCGTCAATCAGTCTTATTCAACATATTAATAGTGAACTTGACACCAACAAAAAGGTTGTAGGTCTCTTCTTTGATTTAACGCATGCGTTTGACGTAATTAACATAAAAAATTTGTAATAAATAATAAATAAATTAAATGCCATTGGCATACGTGGTGAAATTGGAAAGTGGATTGAATCATTTCTGGAAGATCGTTCATTTAGAGTAAAATATAGAGACAGTCTGTCCGAAGAATTCTTCACTGAATCGGGAACACCCCGAGGAAGTATATTGGGCCCATTGATATTCCTGATCTTCATAAATGATTTACCCTCGCATATAACGCAAGGCAAAGTATTTATGTATGCCGATGACACAACTATAGTCTTATCGGCAGATTCTAATGATGCTTTGCAAAACAATATGAATAAGTGTATTAAAGAGTTTCAGAATTGGTGCAGTCAAAACGGATTAGTAATTAACCATGATAAAACTGTACTTTGCGAATTTTCAAACATTTATAACAAAATTGTTGATCGTGTTTACAACTCAGGTAACCACGCTTTAGCTAACAGTAGTAGCACCAAATTTTTAGGTTTAAATATTGATAATCATTTAAGCTGGGATAATCATATTACATCAGTTTTAAACAAAATCAATAGCTATTATTACTTGATATTTAATCTAATTAAAATGCTTAAAACTAAAAATATAATATCAGTATACTATGGACTTATTTACTCGCAAATAAGTTATAACATCCAATGCTGGGGAATGTCTCGAGGGTCTAACAGGATTTTCATAGCCCAGAAACGTGTCCTTAGGTTAATTTTTAAGATAGGTTTGCGGAATTCGTGCCGACCAGTATTCATTAACAATCGCATCTTGACTGTACCTTGTATTTATATATATATATATATATAAACTTTTGTGTATGGTTCACAAACAATCGGAGACAATTAAAGATACTTCACAAGCATATTACACGCGAAATAGAAATTTGCTTCCTACACCAAGACATCGTCACACATTTTTTGAAAAATCATCTTATTATTCCGGTATACAACTGTACAATCATCTTCCTAACAACTACAAAATTTTGAACCAAAATAAATTTAAAAGTAATGTCAAATCGGTATTGATTGAGAGAGCATTCTACAGTGTTAGAGAATTTTTAGACTGCAACATAATGTAATAAATTTCACTGTATGTTCTATATGTTATTTTACAATATGTCTGCATTTTTATTTATTTTTGTCACTACCGGTTTTATATTATACATTATTTATATTTCTGACATGAGTATATACATATAAATGTATCTGTTCTCGAAAATAAATTCTATTCTATTCTATTCTATTCTAACTTAGCGACCAGTACATTTTGTCTACCAAAGCAGGCCGCCGGGGAGGGTTTGCGGTTGTAATAATCATCATAAAAATGTCAGCACCCGACACCCGACATTTTGCCGGCACGTGCGGAACCGTTTTTTCTAATTAAGCGCACCATGTAGAAAAATAATTGATTTATATTACTAACTAAAATTTGCTTCAAAATTATATGATAAAATATATTAACACAAGGTATAATTTTTAGCATGTAAAATCCTATGGCCCATGATATAAAAAAAACATACTGTATATCATATCTTTATTAACAGTTTAATTTTTACAATAGTGTGTAATTAATTTGATGCTATCGTTAGCCTATTAAATGGCTATTGACCAAAGGTCTTTCTGCCTACCAAGTTTTATTTAGTAAAATTAATATTTATTTCAATCAATCAATATAATGAAAAATATGTATGTATATCAAACAAAAATTACGAATATAACGTGGTAATTCATTAAACAAATCAGAATTGAACAAAATTATGGATATTGCTAAAATTAATTAGTTAACCTTATTCAAAATTATTATTCTTAATCAACGTTACCAAAATACGATGACCGACATGTATCAGAGAAGTCAAAATCTGCACAAAGATCCATCCATTACATTAACATGTTTTGGTGAAATTACAGACAAAATAGACATTCTCCAAAAAAATACGCGACGTACTCATTTTGCCCAGTCGAACAGCGACCCTCCTTTCCCCGCAATTCTATTCATGAATTTGTTGGGGTAAATAATAATCACTACTGGCTCATAAAAATGTCAGGGCGTTCTCTGGCACGGGTCTCGCTACCATTTCAAAAGCAGGTAGTACCTTTTTGGGAGTTATCATTCAACGCACAGATGAATTACTGAACCTTAATATTTAGTTATCTCAAAATACAAGAAAAACAACTGTAGGTTATGTGTCTCCCCGTTACTTGTTAATGCCATTTATTAATGTTACAATTATTTTCCTGGTAAGATATTGATGGAAAAAACACAAGTTTTTCCAAATTAAACATATCTTATAAATATCTAATTAAATTTTGGAAAAGATTTGGATGGTAACAATTTTTTGCGAATTTGTATATAAACAAATATTTTAATTTAGATGTCTTCCAAAATTTTGGAAATTTTAAGATAGAATTTCCAAAATATAAACATTTCAGTTGATGGAACATTTAAGTCGGTGCCAAATTCGATAGATGCCATGCAGTTATTTACTGTACACATTGTCCATGAGAAAATGATGATTTTTTTTTATTTTCTCATTGAAAAACTATTTTTTTATTATAATGAAATTAACTGTACATGAAATAATTTCTTTTAATGCTGTTAGGCCTTCCCTACCATATATGCGTTAATGAGAGACAAGAAACAAGAAAGTTATTCGCTTTAAAAACAATATTGGGGGTAAGAATATTATATAAAAATAATAAATATCCAGAACTGTGGGACAATCTTGTATTAATTATTGAATAAAATAGAAAGAGATGCGCCAAATTTTTACAATAGTTTTTGAATTTTCTGAAACTTCAAGTCGACGGCAATTGTTTTTAGATTTTTTATAAGAAATTATTGATTTTATCTTCAATTTCAAGCTCTATTTTGATTACCTCGAAACTTAGGGACAGTGTTTTACAGATTTTGCTAGAATTGTAACTGCAAATTAATTTTGAATAGATTTGTTGAAAAAATGATTCTTGTAGCAATGTAACAATAAATGCTAAAAAAATATTAATTGTCGCCTATATACTCAGGAAAAAGTTCATACAGTTATTCAAAACAGATTTTAATATATATATAATAAATTATTTTATTTGCAAAGACATTTAATCGATAAAAATAATATTTTCTCATACCAGATTTACATTCCTTCCTTCAGTGACTTTTTACGATTTAAATTACGTTCATAAAATAGACATAAATGGATATTTTGTATATGTTGCACTTTAAAATACAGTGTGTATCAGCCAAATGGAATAAATTCGATAATAAATAAATAGGGGCGTGTTCGACAAAAGGCTCGGATACGTCGATTAGTATTTTTAGTTGTGCATTTTTTTCAGCAAAAACTTTTTGTACAGGGTGTGTCATGTAGCAGAGCCCAATACCAACTTTCTTATTTTAAATGCAACACCATATATATTTTTCAATTTTTGGATTCTTCAGAAAATTCTAGACAAATGTCATGTACCTTGTCCTATACCTATCTTTAACTGTTTTTTAACTTATTAGTTTTTGAATGTATTGTAGCGAATTTCTGTAATCAAATAATATTCTTTTTTACTTTCTCCGTTACGAAGTACGAGAAACTATTGTGATCGTGAAACATTTTTAAATTTTTTTTACGGAAATATCTGTTTTAGGGTCCCTAGATGCCATTTCAACAATTTCTGGAAAAAAATGTGTCTGTGTGTGTGTGTGTGTGTTTGTTTCCGAAACAGTTGAAGATAGGTATAGGATATGGTACATGAAATATGTCTAGAATTTTCTGAACGATCCAAAAATTAAATAATAAACAGGGTGTTGCGTTTAAAATAAGAAAGTTGGTATTGGCCTCTGTTACATGACACATCCTGTATAAAAAGTTTTTGTTGGAAAAAATGCGCAACTAAAAATACCAATCGACGTATCCGATCGTTTTTTCGAATACACCCCCATTTATTTATTATCGAATTTGTTCTATTTGGCTGATACACACTGTATGCTCCAATTATGCATCTAATGTTAATTTCTTGGTTTATTTTATCCATTCTCATTTTACTGTCAATGTGTAAACGTTTTTTTATGTGTTAATCGCTATTTAAAACTTAAAAATACGTATAATATGAAATAAATATGAATTGAATGTATTTAAAGTATGTTAGTTTCAACCGGATATTGGGATGTGACGCATTCATTGGAATGAATTTCTTTTAAAATTTAAAGGGATGGTCAAAAACAGGTAGAAAACTTGGGGTGTGACGAATGCTAACATCTGCGAAATATGAAAAAAATGTGGCATGGCTGAGTACTTCTATACATATTTAAAAATAGTTTTTTAATATTGCTATTTAAATTAATACCGTTCTATAAGTTTCTTTGCGGTTTCAAACAGAATTTCAATGTAAACGCCACTAGAGAAATAAGTGTTATATTTTCCATTTTTTATTACGTCCATTTTCTCAATAATACTTTATTCATACATTGCTTATAAATATTAATATAGAAATAAATACCAAACAATAATAATAACGTAATTTCTGCATGATCACTGTTCACTTAAAAAAATAAAATTTGATAATTACATTTTTTATTACATTTTTTTAAACAAACCATCCTAGTAATGGCAAGCCATTGTGGCCAAATTTTAATAGTTCTATTTTGTATTTTCCAGATCAACCTCGAATAGCTCGTTCATGGGAATAAAAAAATTAAATAATACTTAATATGATAATGTAATTTTAAATAAATATTTTAAAGTATAATTAAATGTTTTTAATCGGCAATCGCATGGTTAAGACGTTTGCGATGTTTTTTTTGAGAAATGGCACTTCGAAACTTATTGTTGTTGATATTGTCTTTTTTAAAAATTTCACTCTGGTCGTAATTTCTGGATCAGATTAAAGAAACATTTATAGACATTATTTTGGTGAGATACTCAAGTTAATCTATTTTACCGAAAAAAGGCTTTTGAAATACACAAAGCGAAGCGTAATCCAGAGTTTCCTATAATTAATAACCAAATTTATTTGGTTTTATCCTCATTATTTAATTTGGCAGTAATTATTCTAAAATTCAAAAAGGATTATCAATTAAACGCATAATTTTCATGCGAGTAATTTGTATATAATTATAGATCGTATTGCCTAGAATTGTTAGTACTACCTGATAAAAACGGCTAGGGCATAGTCATAAATTTAAATTTCTTCACGGTTAGATCTTGAAAAGGATCACTAATGGTTGGTAGTAAACAAACCGCAACCATTGTTAATTTTATGAATAGGACCGTAGCGGGGGAAGCCACGCGCCCGGTCCATTGGGCAAAATGAGCAAGTCCTAAAAATACTACCCTACTACCTGCTGGTGCGACCCTTGGCGACTACCTGCTGGTCGCCTGGAAATCGGTTCCGGCACTGCCATAAATCTCAATTTCTATTCACTACGGCTCTGAATAGTTTCCATAATTGATGGTACTAAACAAACCACCGCAAACAGCACCCGCCTTGAATAAATTGAAGACATTTTGAAGAGTTCCTCCCTAATTCCCGCTCGTTTCCCGATTAGATTAGTCATCATTCTCCGTTCCGCCGAACGAAAACAAAATATTATGGTTGAAACACGATACACTTACGCATGTCTCCCGTCCGCTGAATGATGTCACGTGCAAAGTAAAATCGCAAGCGACGCGAACGCGACGCCTAGTTCATTCCTGTTTTGTAGTATAAACGTATAAATCAGTGTTACCATCAGTGACGGTTCGCGGGGTTTTTTCTGGTACGGCCGAGGAACAAGAGGTGGTAATACAGATAGGTGCGGTCACGCAGCCAGCCTAACCCTACCTATCTGTATTGCCACCTCTTGTTCCTCGGCCGTACCAGAAAAAAAACCCGCGAACCGTCACTGGTTACCATGTTAGCGGAAAATCCGCTAGATCTGGCGGATTTTGAATGCGAATTGCGGAATATTTTTCGTTCTAGCGGCTGGCGAATTTTCTAGCGGAATTATTTTGGATTGTCGAAAAAACTGGCGTAATTTGATTTATTTTTTTTAAACATCATTGTTTTCAATAAAGGTCTAACGAAACGGCATAATTACAATTATTTTCATGTTTATCTAAATACATTATTTATTTCTACATTAAAAAATCACACAATGGCAATATCGGATAAAACGCGATGCTCGGTTCGGAATAAAATAAATAAACAATGATTAGGAATTGTGTAAATATAAAAATCCCGTTTAGTCGAATTTCCTGCTTAAGAAATCGATTATTTTCAAAAGTGAATCTAAAAAAAAAATTGCCTAACCGAATTAGTGTTGAAATATAAAATGCAATTAGCAAAGTATTGAATAGACAAATCATTTATTATCAATTTAAGGCACCAGATTCCAGTTTCAATTTTAAATGAATTTAAGTTTGCGAACGTGTTTCAGGCAGATAACGAAAATATTCTTGAAGAATATATTAAATAATTTCAAATTCTTTTAATTATTCTAATTTGTTTTAATATAGCTAATTATTTCAGATATTTTTTGTATTTGTATTTATTTCGTTCTTTTGAATATGTATTTTTGTTCACATATTTTCTGGCGGAATTCTAGCGGAATTAGGTTGGCTTTCTGGCGGAAATGTCATGTGGCCAGATGGCAACACTGAATGCATTGTGAAACGTGAAATAATGATTTATTTCAAGTAAATTTTAATATTTTCATAATAAAGTCAATCAAGACGAGTTATATTTTTTAATAGATTATTTTAGTTTATAAAGATGTTAAAAATAATTAGAAAATTATGAAGGAATACCAAACTGGGTTTTTATTTTTTACATGAAGTTTAATAATCAATGTAATAGTGAAAAATTTAAATAAATTATACAAATTTAATTTTTCATGCAACTAACTCAGATATACAGGTATTAGGCATTTGAAAAATAAAATACCACAAAACATCACATTTCAAAAAAATATTTATATTTTACACAAGATTTAAAAAAAAATACTATAAGCTACACCTGCAAAGTGTAGTACTTATTTTTTACTATAAAACAAAGCAAGACATGAAACATATAACAACAACAAAAAACATTTTAAGAGTTTATAGATATAAATTCTTGTCTTACATAGGCAGAGAGACACTTCAAATGGAATTGATGTACCTTCTAATTTATGCATCGTTCTCTGTGCCAGTTTTTTTTTTCACAAGATAAGCAGTTTTGAGTATAGCTCAGAATTCAGCATCAAGTTTCTGAGTTACTTCAAATAACTCGTTACTAGGTTCCATCAAAAATCCTTTAGAAATCGACTGCAACAAGTCAGGTATATTGTTGTTATTGAGTTGAAAATTATTTCTGAGATGACCGAATGATTTTTTTTGTACCTTTGAACCATACATAGCCTGCTATATTCAGTACAGACCTTTTGCTTTACTTCGAAATTTTCAATTAATTGCAAAATTTGTTCAACAACTTCATCATCACAATCACCCTGCTCCTACTAATCCAAACTTAATTCAGGGACATTAAACAGAACATTTTGCGTTAAACAAATATCTTCTTTATATAGTCTATTATTTTTGAGGGCATTGCTCGATTCTTTTGTTTTTTTGGGTGTTTCTATGTTCTGTACAAATTGTTTTCCTAAGATCATTGAAGTGGTCATTTTCTCCCTCATAATTGAGAACATCTTGGTTAAGACGAGATGTTAAAATATGTTCAACACTATACATCTCACGTAAATAATTAAACATTCCTACTAATGATCTGTTAGTTGGCAATATTCGTTTTTTTAATGGTATAATGTTTCCCAATTCTCTGTATTTATAATTTCGGTCATTTTATTTAATAGTCGACACGGGATGCAACAGGTAGACGCTGGCGCTCTACACTTTATGTAATAGTTCGTTTTGAATTTTACATCAGTACCAAATGCATTTTTTCTGGACAACTTCGATTATATTAGAACATTGAGTCAACAAATAGAACCAATAATTGAACAACGAAGTGGAAATGTCTGATAAAGTTTCAAAATAATGCTTATTAATCACACACAGTATTTTCTAATACATAATGCCATGGTCAAGAACAGGTTTAGCAGATGAGGTACGTCTGCACACACAAACACTTTAAAGAATTGTTTTCAGGATGTACGATTTTTTGTTTTGCTATGACCTATATCAAACTGCGATCATTTTACATTGCCTCTAATGTCACTAATTATTCCCACAACAGTGCAGTTTGATTTGTATAACTCTGATATTATTTTTTCAAAAATTTCTCGTCATAGGTTGATCATGCTGGTAATAAATTGGTTGTTTCCAATATGAAGTTAGACCTCGGGCTATAATAGTTTGACAGAGAATGCTAAAATGAACAATATATAAAGAATAAGTTTTTTCAAAATATGAAATATATGAAAAAAGAATCAGTGAATATGAAAAAATTAAGCAGTGATTTTCGAGGTTCTATAAGACAAATAACACTGTTATATTGTACTTGGGTACGTTCCTTGAATGGTGGCAATGTCTTATTTAATTTTCTTTAATCTATGAAGAAAGTCATTTTTTTCTGCTTCAAATAGTTTTGAATCCATGTCAGGTTTCTGTCGCAGTCGTTATTTCGACTCAAAAATAATATTCGAGGCCTAATGCACTTTTTAGATCGTGTTATCATATTACGTATTTCTATTTTGTTCCTACACAGTCAGGCACGTTTTTGGTCAGCTAAATGTTTTTTTGTTACATAGAGAGGGGCAGAATTGACATGCCTGATACAATCTTCTTTAACAGAAGTTGATCCTCTTACCTCCTATAAATAATGCAGTTAACGAATTAAATTCTCTACACAATTGTTATCGACATCATATCTCAGACTAGACGCATAATATATCAAGCACGAATTGAAATAAGGTTTTTTTATGAAGACAGACCTGTACGTAAAGAGATTTAGCATATCAACGATATTAATGATTTACAAAAATACATTTGTGTCTTCTTTAAAATCATGCATGCGAAATTAAGCGTAACCCCTTCCGCCCCCTCTAGCACTCCTGTGAAAAAAAAAATGTTTTTTTCAGGAAACCAACTTTGACGATGTTAACGGAGTTGGAAAAATTTTGTCTACTTGATCCACCGTAAAGGCATTAAAATTTGCAGGACTCAAAGAACGAAGTTCCTGCGACGATTTGGCACCAAGTTATGCGTGTTATGGTTTTCTGAAAAAAAAAAATTTCACAGGGGTGCTAGAGGGAGACGGAGGGAGTTACGCTTAAGTTCGTATGCATGACTTTAAAGAAGACACTTCAAAGTTGTTTGCACTCAAAAATTGATTAAAATCGATTAAAAATACGCCGAGTTATGGCGGTTTGAAAATGGTCGAAATTGTTTCATTTTTTTTCCTTCAGTATATATTTTTCGTAATAACTCACCTGACATTTTTAAATCATGCACTATGGTGCCCACTTTAACGTAATAATTCTTGCAAAAATAATCGTTATTTTTGAAAAATTCATGTTTGCCAAAAACGTGAAATTTTTGTTGTCGATTAATCAAAATTTTGTTGAATTGAATTTTGAATTTTGTTTTTTCTGTGCGATTATTTTTGTCATCTTAATCCCATCTTAACCAAAGTTAATTTTTCTAAATCCGAAATACTATATTCGAATCAATTACATCATTTCTGAAACTACATAAAGAAATTTATTACCAACTTGTATTTCTTATTTTTTTTGCGGTTTCCGAATTTTCCCATAAAAATGCATTCTGTTTTAACAGTTACATTTTCATATGGATGGCGATCCGCAATTTTTTATAACAATTGCTATCGCAATCAGCATTCACTTTATTAAAAATAATCGGTCTTAGCAGACGAACCTCTCCAATTATTTTAACAGATATGTTTTCTCTCGTCATTCAAGGTTCTTTCTATCTATTAGAAAGTACTGCAGTATTTAGTTCCAACCACCGTGAATAAATAAAACAGTTTTTATTTTATATCCCGAAACTATGGGTATTTACCCAGCGTGCTATTAACCGAGAACAGAAACTAATATCGCTACTAATCTGGGCCTAAATATTTACTGAGTACAAACATTTGTTTGTGCACGCCTCGAAGGCGGGCGTGATGTGTTTGATGCAGGTGGCGTTGCACTACAGCGGCGAAAATACAGGAAACACGTGTTTGCAGAGGTATAGCTCTTACGCCTTTGCGACTTTATTTGATAACGAATGACAATTTTTATTATGTGATATTGTTTTCAAAGGATTAAACTATTTTTATGTAGTAATAGATTTTTGATTCGTTGCGGAGAAAAGGCTCAGATATCAATTAAAATATTGGTAACTTTGACAATAAATTATACAATTTGACTCATGATTTAAAAAAATCAAATTCTATAGACGAATAGTTTAACCCTTTCTCTATAAATGTGAAAAATATAGTTTCTTAATTTTTATCATTAACTTCAGAATTGTGTATATGCTGACCATCAAAAACGCATAGATTTTCGAGGCGGCACTTACCCCCTTAATTCAGGTCTATAACAGCTACTTTTCCTCTGTAATGAGATATGGAATAGTATGTTGGGGAGTTTCGAAAGACATAAATAAAGTATTTGTGACACAGAAGGCTGGAATTAGAATGTTACTCCGTATCGGCTACAGAGATTCATGTCGGGGTTTATTTAGGTCCAATAAAGTGATGACAGTCATAGCATTGTACATTTATGAATGCCTAATATATATCTTTCAACACAAACTAGATTTGGAAGAATTTAAAAATAAAAATGTCCACGATACTCGTAACTCAAAAATATGTTATATATATATATCTTAAGCATCCACTTAACAATGTTTGCAAAAACTCCACAATATGCCATGATGAAAATTTTTAATGAACTTCCTACATCCTACAGAAATATCGACCAACTATCGAAATTCAAAAAAGAGGTACAATCCCTATTAATAAGTATGGAACCCTATACAATGGAAGAATATTTTTCTTATTTTTAAGTTACCATGTTCACAATTTCTTTCTTTCATTTGACAATTTTCTTAATTATATACATGTATCATTATTTTTATATTATATTATGTATCCTAGAGAAATAAAAATATATTATTATTATTACATATCCTGTATGGTACATACAGTTGCATAGCTTTTATTATTGTGATCATCTTGTTTCATAACCTTTCCTTACCGTGGTCTTCTTGTCTGTTTGAGTTAGTCACCCTGATAGACCCCTGGGTGTGAAGCGAGTGCCCCTGTTTATTTTCGTCCTAATGTAACGTAAATTTCCAAATTTTAAATATATTAAATTAACCTATTGTGCCTAAATATGTCTTTGTCATGTGGACATTGTCATTTAATCATACTCCCTAAGAACGTCTCCTCGGCAATGAAATGTTCTGGGCAATGTTCATTATGGTATCATACCAAATGTGAAAATTTATCTAATAAAGATATTGCGCATTATAAGTCTGAAGAAAAAAAAATTGGCAGCGCTAAATGGATTTGCCTAAAATGCGAAGTTCCGACTGCTAGTCTAATTAGATCACTACTTCGCGCGGAATTTTCTACGTTTAGGAATGAAATTAATTCAAGTATTTCCAATGTATTAGAAAACATGTCTATTTTGAGCAATCGAATGCTAGAATTAGAAGGCGGATACAAGGAGTTACGGGTTGAAGTTGAGCATTTAAAAAGCGCTCCCAATGAAGAACTTATTTGTGAAATAATTGATAGACAAGAGAGACAAAACAACGTTATTCTCTATAATGTGATTAAATCTGACTCCTCCGACATTGAGATACGTAAAAGTCATGATCTCAATGAATTTAATACTATTACTCGTTGTGTTCCTGAAGTTAGTGCCAATGTTAATAAACTCATACGCTTAGGCCGCAAATCCCACTTTTTTTTTTTTTTTTTTTTTTTTTCCCAGTTAGACCTTCGTCCGCGACGGTCGCCATGGGGAAAAAGCGAAGACGTGCGGCTCTTGCCGCGGAACGCGTAGCGAGCGCGGACCGCCTGCCATCCCGTGCCTCAGCGTATCCGAACACTCCTCCTGCAGACTCCACACACCAGAAGACTTCACCGTCGGCAACTCCATCGAGCTCCACAGGCACTCCTAGTGCAGCCAACACCACTAACTCCACCACCACGTCACCTACACCTCGCCAGAGTAGAGGTGACTCCACGACACCATCCCCAGGGAGTTCACGAACCCCTGGGGCACCGACCCCCCACCAGGTCACCTCCAGGGGGTGGCTCGACCTGGACACCATCTCCGTCGGGTTCGGCACCTCCTGGTGTTCATCCTCGGCGGAAGCAGCCTAACCTCAAGAAGAAGGCTCGCCAGCCATCTCCGTCGCCACCATCAACTCCTGGGGCATCCTCGGCGGCTTCTTCGAGGGATTCGTCCGCCGCTGGACCCAGGACCACCCGGCCGAGCCCCTCGCCTCCTGGAGCACCTCCTGGTGCCACCGCTGGAGGACATCAACCACCTGGAGGACCTTCCAAGGCTCCGGCTACCCGAACTTACGCGTCCGCCGCAAAAAGGTACGTGACGCATATCACTGTTTTTGGCCTCCCCCAACAATACCTCTCCGTCGAAGCCCTCGACAAGGTCCTCCGCCTCATTAAAGCGCCACTAGAAATAGTGTCGCTTTACTTCCCTCCCCCGCAACGTGGTCATCACGTTGCCTCAATCCGCTCCCTGGAGCCAGAGATCGCGACCATCCTCAGGAGGCATCTTGATCCTCTAGTGGGCGAGCCACTAGAGTATGAAGTTCATACTCCTGCGAGGAGGGCTGCGCGCTCTGCTCCCTCCCAGCCGGCCTCCCGCCGTGCTCCCACTTTCTCCTGCGTCCTCAAGGACGTCCCTCACCACATCCCACCCCAGGAGGTTCTTGCTGCGGCAGCAGCCTCCAATATCCCCCTCACGAATGCCCTCCGCATCATCTCCCGGGCGACTGACCGCCCCACCCGCCTCTTCCGCCTCTTCTCCACCAGCAAGGAGGCCATTGACAACCTCCTCGTCAGTGGCCTCTGCATTGGCCCATTCCGCCATCTTGCTGAGCCTTCCCTCCCTCCTCCTCCACGTCCCGTGCAGTGCCCACTGTGCGTGAAGTTCCACAATCCCTCCACTCCCTGCACCGAACCCGTCACCTGTGGCGTCTGTGCCGGCCCCCACTCCTCATCCAAGTGCACAGCGAACACCATAACGTGCGCCTCCTGCGGGTCTCACGAGCACGTGGCATTCTCCGCCAAGTGCCCCGCCCGAGCTGCCGTTTCTCGTTCGGTAACGGACGAGACGGCAGCAAAACCCCATTTCTCTCCCGCCCCCGCTCCCGCTGAGCCTAATGAGGACGTCCGAATGATTAATTTCATTTCGGCTGTCCTCATGAAGCTCAGCCCCACCAACATCCCCAACATCCAGGCCGCTATCTCCGCGGCTGCAGCCGAAATCCTTGGGATTTCGGTGAAGTGCTCCCATTCTGGATCTCAGATCCACTTAACCATTATTCCCCTTCCCTCTGCCCCGCCGGCACAGGCACCCCGGACGTGAATAGGCATCTTACCTTCACGTCCATCAACATCAATGGTGCCCGCCACAAAATCCCTCTCCTTGAACCCCTCCTGGATTCCGATGGTCTCACGATCCTAGGAATCCAGGAAACTAAACTCAATCCCGCATCCCACTTTTCTATCCCCAGCTGCAACGTCTTCCGGGCCGACGGAACTCACCGTTCCGGAGGCTGTGCCGTTGTAGCTCACTCCTCGATCCCGGCACTTCCCCTTTCTGTTCCTCCTCGTTTCTCTTCTATCTGTATTGCTTCTGTCACCATCTCTTTTCCCAACCAACCCTCCCTGGATGTGCATTCTCTGTACATCCCCCCCCCCCCTTGATCCTCTTCCTCTCGACCTTCTAACTTACCTCTCCCGAAAGCCACGAACAATTATCATGGGCGATTTTACCGCCCGTTCAATCGATTTTGGCTGCCGCGCCACCAACGCCAAAGGCCGTGAGCTTTCGGGTTTCCTCTCCTCCTCCTCTCTTCTTCGTCTTGCCAGCGATGGTCCGACATTTGTCAGCCATCAAGGCACCTCTTCCCCCGACCACATCCTCGTCACCCAAGACCTCTATCCCTACTTCGACCCTTGTGCCATCGGATCCCCGGTCGGTTCTGATCACCTTCCCCTTACCACCACCTGCACCCTTGTGCAAACCTCCCCTTGCTCCCCAATCCTTATTCCCAGCAAACTTTACCACCGTGCCGACTGGAAGGCATTCCAAACCTTCATGGATGGGGTGGCATGGCCGCCTCACATCACCTCCACCGCTGAGATTGACCAAGCAATTGGTCAACTCACCGATGCCATCCAGGAAGCTTCCAGAAGGTACATCCCTACTGTTCTCCCGTCTCCCAAATTTCGTCCCCTACCCCAGCACGTGGTCGACCTGATCAAGCAGAAGCGGCAATTATACCGCCGCCTCCGCTCTTCGCACGATCAGGCCGACCGCATTGACTGGAACCGCCTGTGCGCCAAAGTCAGAAGGGAGATTAAATCTCATAAAGAGAAGCAGTGGGTCGAAGCTGTCAACTCGCTCGACCCCACCAAACCCCGAACCTTCTGGCAGACGTTCAAGCGGCTCACCTCACGTCCTTCTTCCATTCGCTCCCACCCCCTCATCGACCACTCAGGTCGCCTCCTCACCACCCCAGCTGACAAAGCACAATGTTTCGCCAACCACTTGGACAACATCCACAATTCCTCCAAATCAGGGAGGAAATCAACTGATTCCAAGGCGAAGCGTTGTGCTGCCAGCCCCTCCCTCAACCCTCTATCCTCCTTTCCTCCCCACCAGCCCAGTGCCCAGGACATATCTCCTGACACTGTGGCTGCCGTCATCCGCGCTACCAAGAACTCTGCCCCGGGACCCGATGGCATCCACAACAAGGTCCTTAAACATTTACCTCTTTCAACTATTCGCTTCCTTACCTCAATCTTCCAGTCATGTATCACCAGCGGTTACTTCCCACCTGTTTGGAAGGTAGCCAAGGTGATCATGATTCCTCTTACCGCCCCATCTCCCTGCTCAACACGCTGGGCAAGCTGCTCGAGCGCCTGATCTTGTCTAAACTCCTAACTGCCGGGGAGGAATTCATCCCCGACCACCAAAACGGATTCCGCTTTGACAGCATTTTTGCACTCACCGCTACGGCGGTTAATGCTGTCAACTCCGGAAAGTCCGTGGCGGCCGTATTTTTTGACATCGAAAAGGCGTTCGACACTGTCTGGCACGATGGGCTCCTTTACAAACTTCACCTTATGGACCTTGACATTGCGATTCTTCGCATTGTCAAGTCCTTCCTATCCAACCGACAACATTCTGTTTTCTTCCGAGGCTCTTCTTCTGCCCCCTTCTCCCTAACTTCTGACGTCCCCCAGGGTGCTGTTCTTTCTCCTTTTCTGTACTCACTCTTCACTAACGACGTTCCCTTTCCCTCCAACTCTATCCTCCAAACCTACGCGGATGACACTGCCCTGTGGGCCACTCACACCAACCCGGCCGTTGCTCGGGACAAACTACAACAGGACGTAGACCGGTTCACCGGCTGGGCGTCTGAGTGGCACCTCGTCATTAATCCCTCTAAGACCCAATTTATCCTCTTCTATCACCGAGACAAACCGCTGCTTCGTAGCTCCCCTCCTCTAACCCTCCGTGTAAACGGCACCTCGATTTCCCCCGTCAAAAAGGTAACGTACCTTGGCGTTACCTTTACCTCCACCCTGAATCCCTCTTCCTTCATCTCTACCACCCGATCCCGCGTTTTAAAACGCAATCAACTAGTACGGGCCCTAAAATCCACCCTGCCTGAGTGCAGACGCGCCACTCAGCTGCGCACATATAAAGCTTTCATAAGGCCCGTACTAGAATTTACCTTCTCCCTCCTTACCTGTGCCACCAACGCCCAACTTGCTCCCCTCCTCTCGCTTGAGCGTCGCCTCCTTCGGGGCTACTGCGGCCTCCCTCCTAACTTTCCTTCCTCCGACATCTACGAAGCAGCCTCTATTCCCCCTCTTTTATCTAGGTTGGTGAAGTTCACCGGCAACTTCACCACCAGATCCTCCACCTTCAACCCTCTAAACGCCGTTCTTCTATCCAACATTCTTTACCCTACTGTTAATCCCCGCCGCAAACTTCCCTACCCCGCCATCTCGGCACAAGCTTGCCGCGACCCCGTCAACGGTCCGGCCAGCATCCTTCAACATTTCCCCCGCGCTGCTCGCCGGCGCATCCTCTCCCCGAACTACATTGCCACCCCCACCCCTTGAGGTCGGAGTACCTTGTCGTCTCTCCTTCCTCACATACACCACACTAACACACACAAACTTGCGCATACACCCACACTTTTACTTAAACATTCAGCCCCTCTCGCCGTCTTTGTATGACGATAGCGAGAGGGAACAAGCTGCCTTTGTACCACATAACACGCAGCAGGTTAGGAAAAAAATCAGTCTAGCCCGAAAAGAACCTTCTATAAAAGAGCTGTTAGAGGCACCAGCTGCAAATCCAGCACCCACACTTCACTCGTTTTTGTTTACCGTCGCCGAAACCCTCCCATCCTAAAAAAACAGTTATGTCGCCATGTACCTGTGTTGGCGTCGCCCTTTCCAGGCCCTGGACTACGTACGCGGGCGGTCATGATGCGAGCTGTGTTTCGTGTCCATCAATTTTCTTTTCCTATCTGAAGAGGCTCAGCCTATAACGGACTTTAAATACTCAGGTTGCTTGCTTGTTGCCGCAAATCCGACAAGCCACGCCCTCTAAAAGTTTCCTTGTCGAATAAATTCCAGGTTGCAACGATTTCAAAATCTCGTAAATTATTAAAAGAAAATCATCCTACCATCAGTTTATCGTCTGACCTTACTATAGCTCAACGAGGCGAATTGAAGAAAGTGAATGAAGAGCTCTTGATTCATAAAAATAATGGGGAAGCTAATGCACACATCAAATTTATACGAAATCGCCCAGTGATCGTCTCTGGTAATGTGAATAATGTTCCCAGCGGTAGCACCTCGGTAAAAAAACTAAATGTGTATATGTCGGTGGTATAAAATCTAAACTTGCTGATATTTCAAATGCTGTTAATTGGTCGTCATATGATGTCATAATTTTAATTGAAACATGGCTGGATTCTTCTGTAAATAACGCAGCATTTGGATTTAAGAATTTTACAATATCTAGGCAGGATCGGACTATTAATACTAGTGTTAAAACAAAAAGGGGAGGAATTCTAATTGCTGTTAAAGACAGTTTTCATTCCTGTAAAGTGAATACAGATAATTCACATGTAGAAGAGATCTATGTATATACATAAATAATTCACTCATTATCGGTGCAGTTTATATACCGCCAGCATTAAACCATACTTTCTACGAAAACCACTGTGCTACTGTGGATACTCTTTTGACATTATTTAATAATAATAAGGTTTTAATTTGGGGAAATTATAATCTGCCTGCTGCTCGTGGGTCTGATAACCTAGATTTAGTAACTCTACCCAGAATTCTTGTCAATCAGCTGATATCATTAGTGAGTGTTTTCATTTACCACGACCTATATCAAAGGAATACGATACCAAATTCGCGAGGTGTTCTGTTAGATCTTCTTTTCTCTAATATAACCAATTTAACCACAAACCCAAGTATCGATTTTATTTGTCATAATTCTATTCATCACATTGCGTACGACATTGTAATCCCACTTGCAGTTGGTGGCAATTTATCCTTTGATTATTTTACTTATAATTTTAAAAGTGGCGATTTCACGGGTATAAACCATTTCCTTGCTAGTATTGATTGGGACAGATTACTCAATTTTGAGGATATTAATGAAGCATTATCATCGTTTTATAGTGTCGTGTACCATGCGATTGATATGTACGTTCCCAAAGTGAAGATGAAGAATAGCCAGTATCCATCTTGGTTTAACTGTGATTTAAAATGTATAATTCGTGATAAGAAATTAGCACATATTCAATATAAGCAAACTTTAAGACAGGATGACTACAACAAATTTGCTTATCTGCGTTCACGATGTAGTGCACTGAGTAAGACGTTACGTATGAAATATTTATGCAAAATTGAAAATCAATTAAAATATAATCCAACAAGATTTTGGACTTTCGTAAATGACTCACGTAAGACAAATGGTTTACCTTAACATATGTTTTATGATGAGAAGAAATCAGAAAATTCTGAGAGTACTGCCGAATTCTTCTCCTCTGTGTACACTGACGTTGATCCTACTTCTGTAATGCAGGAGATTACATAATAATTACTCAGTGAATTTCGGTCCTTTATCTGAGTCAACAATGGATGTTTTTAATGCTATCAATAATTCAATAATTTAAATGACAGTCTTAGCTTTGGACCTGACGGAATTACATCATTCTTTTTGAAGAAGTGTATTTATACAATTTCAATGTCTATTGCCACTTTATTTGATAACTCACTTCGAACTGGAATATTTCCTGAACTATGGAAATCGAGTTTTATCACACCACTTTTTAAAAGTGAAGACCGTGAAAACATAAGGAATTACCATGGCATATCGATACAGTCATGCGTTCCAAAGATGTTCGATGGTCTGATTGCACATCAGTTAAAGTGGTTATTTCAAAATATAATATTGAACAACATGGATTCTGCAGTGGACGTTCGACTCTGTCTAACTTACTGGTATTTAAATCGCTTATACTTGAAGCCTGGGAGGATGGAATGCAAGTGGATTGTGTTTATACTTCTCCAAGGCGTTCGATCGTGTTAATCATGATATTTTAGTGTCTAAATTATCTAGCATCGGATTGGACCGTGTTTCAACCAAATGGATCACGAGTTATCTCAGTAACAGAAAGCAGTTTGTGAAAATTAACAACCATATTTCCAAACATATCAGCATCACGTCGGGTGTTCCTCAGGGCTCACACTGTGGACCTTTGCTGTTCTTACTGTTTATCAACGACATTGCTCTATATTTTAAATCTTGCAGTTTACTCATTTACACTGATGATATAAAATTATTTAGTTCAATTTCTAATACGAGTGATTGTGAGGCGCTACAAGAAGACCTATCATCTATGGATCAGTGGTGTGCTATCAACAAACTAGATGTAAATGTGACAAAATGTGAGAAAATTACTTATTCGCGGAAGAAGCAGAATATTGTATATCATTATAAAATTAATAACAGCACCCTACAATCTGTAAATTTAGTAAAGGATTTAGGTGTTTTATTTGATGAGAAATTATCATTCAAGGAACACATTTCTTTGATTGTAGCTAGAGCTAGTAAAACACTTGGTTTTGTTCATCGTTTCTCTTATAATTTCTCACCAAATACTTTGCGACACTTATACTTGGCGTTAGTTCGCCCAATTCTCGAATATGCTGCATCTATTTGGTCACCATCAGCCAGCTGTGATATCTCTAGAGTGGAGAGAGTCCAACATAGGTTTTTAAGACTGTATTCCTATCGATCTAGATAGATTGTCACGATAAAGTAACTTTTAATGTTTTCCCACCTCACTTATGAAGGCACGATAATCTCTTTAGATTAAAATTTCATACAGCCTACTACGGAGTTAATAACACAATATGCAGAGCGATGAGATTATTTAACAGTTTGCCGGATAGTATTGACTTATTCAACTCGTCCATTCACATATTTAGAAGGAAATGTTATTCTGCATTATCGACACCCCATTAAATTTTTGTAATTTATTTTTATTTTTTGTATTATATTACTTTCTATTATTAGTTATTTATAATTACTATTAAGAATTTCTACCTTTGTTTCTTTGCTTTACCAACCATGTATGTATTTCTGTTTGTTTTAATATTATATTACTTATTGTGGAATTATATTTATGTATTCTTGTAAAAGTTGAAACGTCTAAAATAAATAAATAAATAAAATAATAAGGTGAATTATATTTCGTGGTCGAAGAAATTAGTTTTTAAAAATGTTGATTTTATTCAGAACACTTAATATAATTATAAGTACGAGGGTCATTTTTAAAGTAAGAACCGTTCGAGGATTCTATTCGCGCATAGCCTTCCCCGAAGTTTTTTTACAGACAAATGGCTTCTCTGAACATTCGACTATGTTGTCAGTATAATAAGTGTGAGGTCCAAGTGTCGATATTGTGTGTATCTAGCTCAGTGAAAAGTGTAAATTATTTGTGTAAACTGGAATCAAAATATTTCCGAAGTTACCGCTCGGTAGCATTTGCAGACATCTCTATCAGGGGTAAAGTTAATAATAAATGTGCCGATAATTTTCTAATAATCCTATTTTAACTACAAATAACCTCATTTATTGTTGAATCGTTCTACTCTCGTATATCCATATTACCTTTTTTGTGCAACTCACGAGAGGGTACGGCACCACGGTATTGACCATGCAGATTTGCACACGGCTTATCAGAGATAAGATAATTAATTAATTCTCCGAGTCACTACTGTTAGAGGCGTTTTACTGAAAACGTCGTAACGCGATTATTTTAATTTACATTCACTAAAACATCGGACTCCACTTGTTTAGATTATTTCCTTTTCATAATCATTTAATTCCAAATGAGTCAAGTTCGTACACATTTATTTGATTCACTATTGTAAATATGTATTTCTGAAAATATTTTAGATTAAGTTAGATTAATATTTTATATCCCTTATTATAATATTCGCAACAAAGAAGACACGATTTGAAAAGATTTCAAATCCCACCATAAACGACCAAAGACCGACCATAAACATTATGACACGAAGGGACGGACAACCATCGTAATGTTTACGACGTCGGACCATAAAGGTCATAAACACTATTGCACGCTGGACGCAGCTGCGGACTTTATTATACGTCGGATAATGGGTAATTGGGAATACATCCAAAACCCAACAAGACAAAGGTTTGGCCTCACATCTGAAAAACAAACTCGACGCAAGATGGTATACCAGGAAGGGTCGCGGTTTCTCGGAAATCAAGCCGCGAAACCGTCCCTTCAAGGTCACCAAGAAAGCACCTCTCCATACTTTTCCACCACCAAGGAAAAGATCTCCGGCCAATCATCGTCACCTTCAAGCTACAAGGCGGGGGTGAAGATATCGGAGATTTGGAAAAATCTAGAAGGATGAGGGCAGTTGACATCCGATCATCATCCAGAACCTACTTCATCAGCAGCATAATCCATACCGTGTCAGTGTCGCGTGTTGTCATTGTGGAGTTTATTCATTTTATATTAATCATTTTCATACTTAAATCTGGTAGTCGCAGTCAGTTTTCTTTGTTAAATTATTTGTTGTTATTTTGTTATTCTGTACATTTTCATTTGTTGCATTCTTTTTTTATAGTCATTTTTTGATTGTTCATTAATTGTTTCTTTTCTTTTTTTCTTATTGTAATAAATTGTTGTTCATTTAATATTGGAGTCAATATCTAAACCGACCATAATTTAATTAGTAGTGAGTGCGTAACCGAGCTACCGAGAACGAAGACACTGGTAAGTACCTTGAATCATATTTTTTGAGCTATCGGAGTGTTACGGTGGAACGTCCTGTGAGTGCATAAATCATGCTCTTAAATTAAATTAAAGCACAATTATCACAAGCCGCTTCCCCACCCGTAACAATTTTGACGCCCAACGTTTTTTTAACCTTCGACCCTGAGTAACCCAACGTGGTAGTAATTACGCCATATAAACATTCATTGATTAAATTATTATCCTAATGTTCCATATTTGTTCGCATCTAGATTTTGTTGCTCACTGAACTTCGAACGCTAATATATTATTGCATAAGTTACTGTAAATATTTGACCACCCCAATGTACCATATTAATTTTAGGGAATAATCTTAGTAAAGTCATAATTTAGTTATTAATTTGATATTAGTTTATGCTTTGACATTTGTATATATTTCAAACATTTCATGGTATTATTTTACGAGAGTATTATTTATTTAACGAAGCAACTAGGTTCTTGTGCATTTATTCACTTCATAAGTTTATTCAGTTAGCGATTAATTGTGCGAAGCTACTATTTATTTTTTTTTTACTCTGTGATAAGTATTTCCTCGTTTACTTTGTTGGGTGCTGTTTTATTTCGTTATAGGTAATAATTACTTGTTCTGAATCATTATTCATAACAAAATACAGATTTTAATCATTTAAAATCGCGACGGGGCCGTGCACCCCATCGTAGTAATTTTCTATCATATGGTTGATTTTTATACTTTTTTTAATGCATTCAAATTTATTTATAAACTTAAATAACTTTAGTTATTGAGTTACTTAGTTATTGACTTAAGTATTGATGCAATTTGTGTCTAAGCATTTAAACATTTAATTAAACGCTAACTTAGCCGTTCATTAATTGGCCATTTAAATTATCGAATCTATTGCTTCAAACCTCAATTGAAACCTTACGGGGCCGGCTACATTAGACGACTCGATTAAAAGATAAGTAGTTCTTTCGATCATGTCGACAGTCTCACCTATGTCGTCAGCCATAAGCAACGAAATAGAGAGTTGTCCCGACTCTTTAAATACAATGCTCAGTCGCCAAGCCCAAGATGCACCACCATATGGGAATCCATTTGCATCACAACACCACGAGGTGCAAGTCAATCCCCATATACCACCTCCACCAGGTTACGAGTACCAATTAATCCAAGTCGGCGAACCCCGCAGAGATGCCCATGCCGAACCCCGAAATGATACTTATCAACCGGATCAAACGCAATTACGACACTCCGAGTTGCGAAACCCGTTCCGTGAATACCGTCGCGAAACATCGCAAACACATCGCGAATTGCGAAATCATGATTTACGCGATTATTACCTTAATAAACAATATGAAGATGTTCGTCGTCAAACTCACAGAGAGTACCTCGAGCTCATGCGGGAATTTAAGCGTGCGGAACCAACACCAACCAAATATTTTGACGGGAAGAATCCACAAGCATTCCTGGAGAGCATCTAGAGGGATTTCTACGGATTGGACCTGTCTACAAAGGAAAAACAGCGGAGAACACTTGCTTGCATGATGGAGGCACAAATCTCAGAATACGGGAGTTTCTTCCAAGAGGGAATCTCATGGGAGCGAGCTGCATCCCTTCTGTGCGACGCCATCGATCCTGATGTTATTCAATATGAAGAAACCGTCGAGCTGCTAACTAAGAGGCAGAACGATACAGCGCCAGGACCCTTCACCATCCGCAAACAAGTCCTATTCCAGAAATATGGCACCCACTTAACCGAAGAGTACATGTCAAAGGTCACCTGGAGATTATCTTCGGAAAGGTTACGCAAGGACCTCATTCTCCGTCCACCCACAATGGACAAATTTGTGCAAAAGGCGGTCTGACTATCCAACAGGCAATCGTTTTATACCACACTGGATTATAACAAAACTGAGACCCCGAAGGAACAGCCGTACAAACAGAAATCACCCAGGAAATTCCCCTACACACATCAGAACCCGCAGGCCTCAAACCAAAACCGTCATACATCATCCACACAAACCAGCCGTCGCCCGGAAACTCCATCAAGAAATCACAATTATCAAACCGTTAATAACATGCAGACACATGATGATCGCCAGCGTACTCCTCCAGGTCAGAACATGCAGAATCCAGGGCAGGTTACACGATCAGTCCAACGAGAAAATGACTCTCGTAACCAGTCATCGCAACTCAATCGGCCAAAATCACCTCCTCCTAGATGCCTAAAGTGCAGAAAGGGGAATCATTGGCATAATCAATGTTCATATGTGCCGGGAAACGGGACAGCGGGCGGCCAGTCAGCGAATTATCAAAATTAAGTTCTCGAATTTCCACCGCCCGACGAAAACGACATCGATGCCGACAAAAAGCCACGAAGACGGACAACACACCATCTGATAGACGACAAATATTGCACAGATTGCCCAGTAATAATACACAGACACCAACCAGTGCCAATAATAGTGAAAATGTGAACTTTAGTGTACCTTCCCCTCGCGAAAAAGACGCTTTACTCCAACACTCGACAATTTCACCGGTTAGTCATCCAAGTCAAATAATTCTGCTCCCTATCATAATTAATCATCGAACAAGCGCTTGTCTACTCGACCTCGGTGCCGGGCAGAACTACATTCGCCCACATCTAGCCAACAACATAGTTCCTGTCCGTGCAAAAGCTAACTTAGCAGGTGAAAACTCAATAGCCAACATACTAGGTTTTTCAAAAATTAATTTCCGGCTGGGCAACGTGAATTATTCAGAAAACTTCCTGATAATGCCAGAGTTGAGATATGATGCCATCCTGGGAATCGAGTTTGTCGTGAAACACGAAGCAGTGATTGATTTCCATCGTCACTGTCTCCACATTGGAACCGGCCTACGCCAGACAATTTTTTGGCCCGAAAAACTCCCTCGAAATTGACCCACCGACATTTGATCATGGATTTACCGGAGAAGCCGCAGCAAACTTCTATGAACTTATACATCAATTTTCGCGTCTGTTTTCACCGAAGGATCAATTTGGAAATCAGCCTCACGGTACGGACCATAAAATTCGGATAAAACATTTGAACCCAGTCCGGACGCGGATTTATCGTTACTCTCCGAATAAGAAGCAGGAGATAGACCACCTAGTTCAAGAGCTCCTCGAAGATGGTATAACGATGGTATAACGAATCCATATACTTCTCCAATCGTTTTAGTCCTCAAGAAAGATGGAAAAAGTCTATTTTGCGTGGATTACCGAAGAATCAACGAAGTCACGGTTTCGGAATCAACGCAAATGCCAGTAATTCAGGAAGCACTACGGGATTTAGGCGATGCGCGTGTGTTTTCAACACTTGATTTAAAACAGGGCTACTGGCAGATACCAATGGAGCAGACTTCAAAACAATATACGGCCTTCAGTACACCCGATGGAGGGCATTACCAATTTCGAGTAATGCCCTTCGGACTTAAAAACGCTCCAGCAACATTTCAGCGCCTGATGAGTCAGGAAGTGCTTGCAGGAATGCTTCACGAGTTCACAATGGTATATCTCGATGATATCATTGTGTACTCACGTACCGAAGAGGAACACATACGACACCTATCCTTGGTTTTGGAACGCTTGGGTCAATTTAATTTACACCGAGGAAGAGACAAGTGCATTTTTGGAAAATCCTCACTAGAATATCTCGGCCACAATGTCGAAATCGACGTAACTCGCCCACTGGAAAAGCACTTGTCACAGATTAAAAATCACCCCAATCCAAAAACCAGGAAACAATTAAGAAAATTTGTCGGCCTGTGCAACTGGATTCGTCAATACATTAATGGTTTTGCAGAAATAATTGCACCACTAAACGAGTTGACAGCTACAACACGACCATTTCGATGGACAGCAGAAGCTTCGCTCGCAATGGAACAACTTCGGGAAGCAATCGGAAAGCCCCTTCGCATTTATCGTCCTTTGCCAGACCTCCCATTCACAGTCCAAACTGATGCTTCCCAATAAGGCATTTCGGCAGTTTTATACCAAACCGACCTCGAGGGAATGAAGAGGATTATTAGTTTCGACTCAGCCAAACTTAATGCCACCCAGCGTCGCTATCATATTAATAAACAAGAATGTCTTGCGCTTGTGTGGGCATTACAGAGATATCGACCGTTGCTCGAGGGACGACACTTTAAAGTTATAACTGACTCAAAGGCACTAACGTGGTTAGCTAACTTTAAAGATCAACGATCGAAACTGACAAAACGGGCACTTGTCCTCCAGACATTCGACTTCGCACTTGAGCACTGTCCGGGGAAGGATAACCAGCTTCCGGATTTACTGAGCCGTGACCCCGACGAGGAATCCGTAGGAGACATTCCGGAAATCGAAACCGACAATCGACCTGTCATTAATGTCATTGAGCCAACTCTAGTGCAATACATTAAAGATTCCCAAAGAGATGACATTCACACGCAAGAAATTCTATGAATCCTAGCCGACCCAGATCACAACAACTGGGAACAACACAATATATCGTCAGAAAACATTGCAGGCTTTCTTTATCACAAAGCGACCGAAAACTATGACCGAACTTTATATGTCCCGGAAGCAGCTCGCGAACGTGTATTACACTGCATGCATGATGAGTCAATTCATTCAGAGAGAGATAAGACGACTCGTTCCATTCGCACAAAATACCACTGGTCGACCATTCCTTCAGACGTAAGGCGATACGTCAAAAACTGTTTGATTTGCATAGCAACGAAACGAGGCAAACCCCAAAGAGCTGCTCCCCTAAAAGTACGAATCCCTATCGCCCCCTTCCACACGATCGCCGTCGATTTAATTGGACCACTTCCGGAAACCACAATGCATAAACGTCACGTCTTAGTAATCACGGATTTATTCACTAAATTGGTAGAGGCCTTTGCAATTGGACAAGCACGAGCAGGAATAATTACCCGCCTGTTAGAAAAACAAGTGTTCCACAGATTCGGATATCCACAGGCAATTATTTCTGACAACGGACGCCAATTTATATCCGCAAAGTGGAAACAACAATCTCGCCGCTGGGGTACTACTTTATATACCCGTATATCATCCGAGAGCAAATCTTACTGAACGCCGCAATCAAGAGCTCATTAAAATGCAAGAATAACCCGGTAATGGGTGGGCTAAATTTATATCGCCGATTCTTTTCCAATTACGGACACGAGAAAACGCAGCAACCGGACTTACGCCCGGAAAGGCCTTACTTGGATATGAACTGCCACGTCCCGGCGAAAGGGACATCGACGTTGATCAACCAGTGGAAGCACCTGCAATTCATCAGAGAGAAGAACGCCTGACAGCCATCCGTAATCGACAACGCCAATGCGTTAGACGTTACGACCGTCCAGATAAAGAGCCACGCTTTCAACAAGGTCAATCGGTCTACATCAAAAATCATCCTTTATACCAGCCCAATAACCCCGCTAGTTTCGCTGAAAAATGGTTGTGTTCAGTGCAGATCGAGTTGCGGGCCATCTAAAAGATTTGTCCTTTAAATGTACCCGTGTATTATTTTTCTTCCCTCTCCCAAAACACCAGAGTTCGTTCTCGACCCGCAAAGAGAACGGACGTAAAATAGTGTTCGGACGTATCGTCACCCCCACCGGCTATCAAAAATAGTTTTAGTACACGTACACAATCGCAAATTAAAGTTAACTTGGGGTTTCTAAATTGTCGTTCTCAAATTCACATTTTCACAAATGGCGGATTTATGCATTCGCACATTTTTTTAAACGGGAGTTTATAGTTCTCTCATTTAATTCCAGAACCTGCGCACAAATCGCATACGTTTTTCCTCATTCTATGTTTCCTCTCTCCGTCTTCTCCCCTCTACGCTACGGCAACTGCGCGGTCTTGTGCGCGTGATTAATTTACACATCGAGCGCGCCCAGGTCGCGTACTCTTTTCGCACTCCGCATAGTAACGCACTCGATCGGTCAGCTGCTTTGGTGTTTTGCGACAATGCCGAACGAAGACGCACAAAAACCTCCTTCCCGCGAGGACGCGAAAACATTTAAAATGCTCACTGGTCGCAGAGACCGTCTGTGGACTCAGTTACAATTATGTTATAATTTAATTAGGGAATTGCCGCAAAATTATAATGTTTTTCAACCTCGTGTTAAGCACTTAGAAACAACCCGCGTGGAATTTCACAATATTCTTGATCAGCTGGATACCTTGTCAATTGATCACCAGGATTTTCAGTTGGATACCGGTCAATTAGCAGCTTCCTTTGACGATTTGTATTTCATAATTGTATCTGAATACAATGAACGCGTATCTTCACAAACGGTCGTGCAAGATGTCTCTGCCGATCCACCAAAAAGAAATCGTGTTCGTTTTCCGGAAATTCATATAAATAAATTTGATGGTTGTCCAGAAAAATTCCCTGCATTCATTAATACTCTTTAATAATTTAATTCATAACGCTGACTTTTCAGATATTGAGAAATATTCATATTTGCTCGGTTATGTTGAAGGTAGCGCTCTACGATTAATTCAAACGGTCACATTCGCACCAGAGAATTACGTCATTGCTTATGATTTGTTAGTCAAGCGGTTCACAAATAAGCGGCTTCTAGCGAATTACTATCTTTCAATTCTTTTGAACTTATCGTCTTTAAAGATGGATTCATTACCGATACTGCAAGAGTTTGTGGATACTCTTCAAATCAATGTCACTTCACTTCTATCCCTCGACATTTCTAATCTCGATGATTATATTCTACTAGAATATTCACTGCGTCTCCTAGATCTTAAAACTCGCAAGGAGTTTGAGACTAAATTCCTCGAAGAAGAATTTCCAACTCTTAACGATTTATTTAGGTTTTTTCGAGATAAATGTGCTGTGTCGGAACTTATTTCTACTCCATCTACGTTACCTAACAAAGTTAATTCACAATCTAATGTCAAAATCACAACAAGCAAGCGTGTTCATATGGCTGTACACAACTCAGATCCTAATAATGTTAAGATATCGTGCTCTATATGCACAGGTAACCACAAGATGATTAAGTGTCCAACATTTATTGATTCATCTCCTCAACGGCGCCGTGATTTGGTTAAAAAACATAGGCGTTGTTACGCGTGTATAGGTAATCATACCAAAGCAGACTGTACTTCAAAGGGCTCGTGTAGATCATGTGGAAGTACGTCACATAATACACTATTACACATCGATCATGCACAGTTACAAAACTCAGCGAATTACTCAACAGACAACAAAGAAGGTCCTGTTGTCACCGAAACTGCCACTACTTCGGCATCGGTGTCATTTGCTAATGCCAGTTCACATTCACTAACCCTCTTAGGCACCACACAAGCACGAATACTGAGCGCCTCGGGGCAATGGTACTATTGCCGGATTGTGCTTGACCCTGGCAGTCAAGTTAATTTTATCACCACAAGTTTGTCCGATCGATTAGGTTTAGCTCGTTCGAGATGTCCGTACTCCCTTAATGGCATCGGACAAACAACACTTGGTCGTGCTCAAGGATTTGTAAATTGTAACATCGCACCATTTAATTCGGTGGAACCTAATACTAAATTTGACGCGGTAGTTCTTCCACGCATCACTGCCGATTTACCTAACATTCCACTCTCGTTGGAACTGAAGTCTCATTTCTCTGATTTGAATTTAGCAGATCCTCATTTTAACAAACCGTCAAAAATCGATATCTTACTGGGCGTTGGCGCAGTCCTGGATATTACTCCTTCTTCACCTCAAATCATTAAGGGTACGCCTAGTGCGTATCTTACTACACTAGGTTGGGTAATCATGGGTTACCTTCCCTACCACGATTATTCCACACAAATAGCTGTGAACTCAATGCTTGGTCATATTCAAGACCAATCGTCATTGGATGCAACGCTTCGCTCGTTTTGGGAGAGCGAAGAGATTTTTTCAAATTCACACTCTTCTCCGGAAGAGGATGCATGCGAGAAGCATTTTCGTGACACTATTACTCGCGATATAGATGGTAGATACATAAGTCGATTGCCATTTAAGAACGGATCTCAACCGCAGTTCGGTTCAAATAGAGATCAAGCCCTTACTCGTTTTAATGAGCTCGAATTACGCTTTAAGCGGGATCCTCGTTTTCACAAGTTATACTCAGATAATATTCGTGATTATGTCTCTCAAGGACATTTAATACCAGCTACTACTAAGGTCCCATATATATATTAACACATCATGGTGCCATCAAAGATAGTTCATCGGGTACATCAGTCCGGGTTGTATTTAATCCAACGGAGAAAGACAATCAAGGCATTAGTTTAAACGAAACTCTGCTCAGTGGTCCAAAACTACAATCTGACATTGGGCAAATTATTACACGTTTTCGTATTCCTCAGATTGCACTCACGTGTGATATACGACAAATGTTCCGGGAAATGAAATTGCATCCAGAGGACCGTTGCTATCAACATATATTTTGGAGATTTTCTTCCGATGAACCCGTTAAAGAGTGGGAGCATACTCGAGTTATTTTTGGTGCGACGTGTAGTCCTTTTCTGGCGCAACGAACAATTCAAAAATTAGTTGAAGATGAAGGGGCTCGTTTTCCACTGGCTGTAGCGGCGCTACAATTCGGTATTTACATTGATGATATTTTGTGGGGTGCCGATGATGAATCGACTGCATTCCTTTTACGCAATCAGTTAATTGAACTTTTAAAGCTTGGAGGATTTGAATTGGAAAAGTGGGCAAGTTCCAACGATTTTGTTGTTAGGCAAGATAGCTGCATTTCTCAGAAACTACCCACATCCTTGTCTACGGTCAAGGTACTAGGGCTATGTAGGGACCCTAAACTTGATAATTTTCACTACATTGTTCATCCGTCCAGTGATACATCCTCTAAACGAGGCATACTTTCACGTATAGCTCGCACATATGATGTAAATGGGTACCTCGGCCTATTTATAATTACTCTCAAGATTTTGATGCAGCAATTATGGTTGTTAAAACTTGATTGGGACGATACTTTGCCTGTTAATATTTTAGATCAATGGAATCGTATTTTAAGGGAATTATCGCTCATAGAGAAAATCTTAATCCCAAGACGTATACTTTCGGTAAATTTCGGGCACGCTCGCCTGATAGGATTTTCAGATGCAAGCACTAGAGGCATGGCTGCTGTGATTTATCTACGCATTGAACTTGAACAATCAGTTAGCGTGAGTTTGATAGTAGCAAAATCGCGTGTTGCTCTACTTAAAACATGGACTATTCCAAAACTTTAATTAGGTGCTGCATGTCCTTTGTCTAAACTTTTGGGTTCGACAACTTCTTCCTTCTCATCGATCAAAATGCTTCCACCAATTTGCCTGACGGATTCGTCCACGGCTCTTGCTTGGATACGCACATCACCTCATCTGTTAAAAACGTTTGTCGACAACCGGGTAGCATAAATCCACGAATATTCTCCCAAAGCTCAATGAAGACATGTTCCAGGGATTTAAAATCCCGCGGATCATGCGAGTCGTGGGTTATTGCCCTCTGAACTGGTTGATTGCAAAATGTGGTGGCAAGGACCAGATTTCCTTCATAAACCCTTAACAGAATGGCCACCAGATATAGTTGAACCACCATCTGAGTTACCGGAAACCAAAGGTATAACGCTTTTTTCACAGTTATTGTCCATTGACACATCAGTTTTTGATGAACTTTTCAATCGTATTTCAAACCTCAGTAAAATACAAAGAATTTTGGCTTATGTTAGGCGCTATGTTCATAATTTGAAGACCAAAATAACCCCACGCTATAATACGAAACCTCTTCTTGGGCCACTCACTGGACAAGAATATCAGGATGCTCTGCATTTAGCTGCGAGGATCACTCAATTTCTACACTTAAGTGCAGACATGCAATTGCTAAATAATGGCAATTTATGCTCAAAACGATATCGTAGTTTGTCACCCTTTCTCGACTCCCATGGTCTTGTCATGGTGGGGGGTCGTTTGAAACATTCCAAACTACCACAAGGTAGTCGTCATCCAATTCTTATACCATCTCACAGTCGATTGGCAACATTGCTAGTTGACCATTTCCATTCATAATCGGGTCACGGGGGTCCACAACTTGTTCAATCTCTACTCCATCGTAAGTTTTGGATACCGTCGGCCAGGAATTTGATTAGACAGCGTATCTTTCGTTGCCTCATTTGCTACCGATTTAAAGCGCATCCCATTAAACCGAGTATGACTGATCTTCCCTCCTATCGTGTGCAACCTTCTCAGATTTTTAGTCACACCGGTATTGACTTCGCTGGGCCATTTCTGGTCAAAGCTTCTGCGACTAGAACAACCCGAACAGTAAAATGCTATTTAGCGTTATTTATTTGTATGGTGACTAAAGCTCTTCACCTGGAGGCCGTCACTAGTCTCACCACTGATGGGTGTCTTGCCGCCTTAGATCGTTTCACCGCTTGTCGAGGTCTTCCTACTCACATATATTCGGATCAGGGACGTAATTTTAAAGGTGCAGCAAGAGAGATCTCTGAAATAACACAATTTCTTAATTTGTCGGATGAAAAGTTATCACATTATTTGGCAGCTAGAAATATTAAATGGTGTTTTAATCCTCCATACGCACCCAATTTTGGTGGTTTATGGGAGGTAGGAGTGAAATCCTTCAAGCATCATTTTAAACGCATTATCGGAGATCAAATATTATCATTTGAAGAATTCATAACGGTAATAACCCGTATTGGAGGAATCTTAAACTCACGCCCTCTCTGTAGCATTTCTAATTCACCAGAAGATGGGTTTGATTATCTTACCCCAGCGCACTACTTAATCGGTGGTCCGATTCTTTCACGACCAGAGCTGGACCTATTAGATAAACCTCAAAATAGACTGAACAGGTGGCAATTGACCAGGCAGCTTGTACAGTCATTTTGGAAACGTTGGAGCAAAGAGTACCTTCACACTCAATTAATTCGACCCAAATGGGTTTCAGGTCCACACACGGTCTCAATCGGAGATGTTGTATTCAGGTACAGTCCTGGAATGCCACCTACACAATGGCCGAAGGGGCGTGTTATCAGTTTGCTACCTGGTGCGGATGGAGTGGCGCGGGTTGCTCGTGTTCGGACGGGCGCAGGTGAGGTACTGCGACCTCTCAACAAGATAGTCCCTTTACCTCATCATTAACTTTTCCCTTTTATTTTTTTTTTCATTTCAATCTCCATTTTCTCATGTTTTTTTTATTATCCAGCTCATTTGAATTTATTATTATTCGCTCTCTCTCCTTAGCTCACAGTAGAGAGAATTCTGTTTTGTAAAGATTTTGGTTTTTTTTCTTTGCAAATGCTTCATTTGGCTGGAGGGTATGTTCAGTGCAGATCGAGTTGCGGGCCATCTAAAAGATTTGTCCTTTAAATTTACCCGTGTATTATTTTTCTTCCCTCTCCCAAAACACCAGAGTTCGTTCTCGACCCGCAAAGAGAACGGACGTAAAATAGTGTTCGGACGTATCGTCACCGCCACCGGCTATCAAAAATAGTTTTAGTACAATCGCCTCCGACTACTCTCAGGACGCTACCCCAATTCTTTAGGGATCTACCCACACGACGCTCAAGAAGACAGACGAGCAGGTGAGTCCTTTTACCCTCTAAGTCCTCCCATCTTTTGGGTGCCGTAATTTCGCTTTCGCATTTTTCGCCCTATCGGTTATCTTTAATCGGATACCAAACAGGTTGGGACCATTTATCATCCACGAAGTCATCGACGGACGTGTTTTTCGCATGCAAAAAGACATACAGATCGTTGTAGTGCATGCAGATAACATACGACCTGCACTATGCCATGTCATCCCCCAACCGAATCCCCCACGTCGCCGCCGGAGACGTCCACCAAACCGACTGGAGGAAGCTGGCGAAGACAGCGACGACGTCGAAGACCCCGTCACAGCACCAGACTCTCAGGAATTAAACCGCATAGACGCTTAGTGCACCATGTTCCCGCGAATCGTATGTGCTACCTCAATCATCTATGAACGCTTAAGTACGCAAATTAACTTTCCCGATTAATGCGTTTAGTGCCGCGTAAGATCATAATACTATAGGACGCTTTAGTGTGCCTAGTACTCGCGAATGTGTGGCGCAAACGCATATTAATAAACTCGACACCTTCATGAACATTTTCTTAAAAGTCATCGCAAGGATATCCGAATAATCACACCTCAGGACCAGACAACCTGGTCAACCACAGGATGAGGGTAACATCAAGACACATCCTGTGACGCCGGACGGTGACCAATTTTCCTCTCCGTCTCTTAGTGAAAATAATTTTTCCTAACGCTGGCATATATCTCAGAAGAAACGTCTGAGAATCAAGGCGTCGAGACGCATATTCGCCTGCAGCCAGCAACCTGTCAATGGGCAGTTATTCCCATTGTGGCGCCCAAATCCAACGTTCCTGGCTCATCCTCGGATTCGCATATCATAATATGCCAACCAGGACGTTACTCATCGCTGTTCTAACTCATCTCATTAGAACTTCTATTCAACATGGATGTTGCTGTGTAATCACTCTACTGAGATAATGTACATTAACATATCATACTAGCACTCCTCATCACCATCTGGATCATCTTCGGATCGGTGCACCGCCTGGCGCAACCACCAGATAGTATGCATCGAGACCTTGGCATCATTGGCCAAACTAGTGTTCCCACGTTGCCAAATGAAACGTCATCTCGACACTATCGTTCCATTCGGGTAGAAGGCTACAACACATCCTCTGGGACCTGGATAGGACCCAGTTTTCATCGCAGGACAGGCAATCGCGGATGCTCATTGTGTATTAACTGCGCTCATCACATTGCTCCTTCCCAATGGACATGAACGAACGTAAGAAGTTCACTTCGTTGATTATATGTATATTTTGTTCAGCATTTCTTACATGTTCTCTTATTTCACTTCATTCAAACGAACTTTACTTATTTACGGGGCCGAATTGTTACCGGCGTTTTACTGAAAACGTCGCAACGCGATTATTTTAATTTACATTCACTAAAACATCGGACTCCACTTGTTTAGATCATTTCTTTTTCATAATCATTTAATTCCAAATGAGTCAAGTTCGTACACATTCATTTGATTCACTATTGTAAATATGTATTTCTGTAAATATTTTAGATTAAGTTAGATTAATATTTTAAATCCCTTATTATAATATTCGCAACAAAGAAGACACGATTTGAAAAGATTTAAAATCCCGCCATAAACGACCAAAGATTGACCATAAACATTATGACACGAAGGGACGGACAACCATCGCAATGTTCACGACGTCATAAACACTATTGCACGCTGGACCCAGCTGCGGACTTTATTATACGTCGGATAATGGGTAATTGGGAATACATCCAAAACCCAACAAGACAAAGGTTTGGCCTCACATCTGGAGACCTAACTCGACGCAAGATGGTATACCCTAAGGGTCGCGGTTTCTCGGAAATCAAGCCGCGAAAACGCCCCTTCAAGGTCACCAAGAAAGCACCTCTCCATACTTTTCCACCACCAAATAAAAGATCTCTGGCCAATCATCGTCACCCTCAAGCTAGATGGCGAGGGTGAAGATATCGGAGATTGACATAAATCTAGGAGGACGAGGGCAGTTGACATCCGATCATCATCCAGAACCTACTTCATCAGCAGCATAATCCATACCGTGTCAGTGTCGCGTGTTGTCATTGTGGGGTTTATTCATTTTATATTAATCATTTTCATACTTAAATCTGGTAGTCGCAGTCAGTTTTCTTTGTTAAATTATTTGTTGTTATTTTGTTATTCTGTACATTTTCATTTGTTGCATTCGTTTTTTATAGTCATTTTTTGATTGTTCATTAATTGTTTCTTTTCTTTTTTTCTTATTGTAATAAATTGTTGTTCATTTAATATTGAATTCAGTATCAAAACCGACCATAATTTAATTAGTAGTGAGTGCGTAACCGAGCTACCGAGAAGGAAGACACCGGTAAGTGTCATTTGCCTTAACCTTGCATTATATTTTTTGAGCTATCGGAGTGTTACGGTGGAACGTCCTGTGAGTGCATATATCATGCTCTTAAATTAAATTAAAGCACTATTATCACAAGGCGCTTCCCCACCCGTAACACTACCTTTGTTTCTTGTGTTTTCCTGTCCGTCGCCTATTCGTGTGTGTTAAACTATTTAGTCGCTATCCCAGTCTATATTTAATGCGCATAACTGGTCATATGTTTACTGGTCTATGTAGACTCTGATTTAATGTCTACACACAACATATCTGAGAATATAACAAATAGTCAATTATATGATTTAATTGTTAATGTTACGAACACATAAATATTAGAATTAAAAACATTATTCAGACGTTAAAAGATAACTTAATCTCATCAAATGCCAATATCGAGTGTCTTCAGAAGGAAAATCAAGAACTAAAAAATCGTCAACGCCGAAACAATTTAATCATTTTTGGTATACCGGATAATGACAACCACTCTTTAACAGAAAATACTGTAAAAATATTAAATGAAAAGCTACAGATACAACTTAAGACCGAGGACCTTTCTAATGTACTGTCTAGGGAAAAGGGTTGGAAAGTGACCAAAACTTTTGGAATTTATTAGGAGCTGTAATAACTCAGAATAGTTAGCCAATGCAAAAAAAATAAAAGGGTCAACAATATACATAAATCAAGATTAAGCTTTTAAAGACAGACTCCGGCATAGAACATTAAGAACTCGAATTGCAAAGGAAAAAACCTAAACGCATATATCAAAGATTTTCAACTTATTGTTGGAAATGACGTTTTCACAGCAGATCAGTTAATGGAATATACACAAATTGAAACAAAAGAACCTGGCAGCAATAGTACACCATCTACGCCTAATATTCGGGAGCCAAATGTAGATAACGTGTTTGGTGAGGTTTTAGCCTCCTACGCAGAAGAAAAAAAGCAACACAACACTCCTGTTGCACCGAAGCCCTCAGAGAAGAACGTCAAAGCGACCTACAATCCGACACCGCAAATCACGGCGAGAAATTTGCGCAAGAAAAGCAAACAATAATATCCCACTAAATGATTAGATGTTGCTAGATACTGTAAACATAATTTAATTATATTTATACTTGTATTAATTATACTCTTACCGGATGTAAAAAGTGAAAATAGTTCTCTAACTAGTATGGTCAGTATTTGATACTGATTAAGTGAACTTTCATAACAAAATTATGCCAACAACTTTGTAAACGATGTGACTACATCGTAACCATGGATCAGTTAATACGAGATTTTAACAACGAAGATATTAACACCTTTGTAAGTAAGTAAGTAAGTAATTTTATTCGTGTTAGCACAGTTGTTTGCAGCATATTATACAATATATAAATATTAAATAGTAAAAGCGAGACACATTAATAGACGATAAAAATAACTAAAATAAAAGACATAACAATTTAAAGATATTGAAAAATTTAAAGATATTTTAAAACTGTGTTTATATAAAATTAAACATACATAAAACTATAGAGACACACAAGTTACAAATGTAAAATAGGTATAAAATTAAACATATATAAAACACACAAGTTAAAATTGTAGTGTAAGCTATAAAATGAAACATTTATAAAACTATTGAAACACACAAGTTAAAATTTGTAATATAGGTATAAAATGGTTAAGCTGGATAATGCTGATTAAAGTTCTATTTCAACAGTGAAGACTTATGTAATAGTTATTCAACAATTCATCTATGCTATAGAACGCGTGTTGGCTAAGGTACGATTTGATTTCGATTTTGAATTGTTTAGGGCTTAATGCTGTGATTGACTCCGGAAGGTAGTTGAATATTGTGGGTCCATAATAATTTATTCCATTTCTGGATTTCTCAAGACGCATCCTTTGCGGGCAAATGTTAAGTTTTGATCTAGTGTTATGTTCATGCATCTCCATATGGGTATAGTAAGATTTAAGGTTCGTACGTACATGTACATTCTAGTACATAAAGCGATGGTAACGTCAGAATACCAAATTCAATGAATTTAGCTTGACAGTCATCCTGATAACGTAGACCTGATAGTATCCGTATTACGCGTCTTTGAATACCAAACAGACGCCTTAAAGCAGCAGAGTGACCCCAAACTAAGATGCCATATGTAAGGTGGGATTGGCATAAAGATAAATAAGCAGTACGCAATGCGGATGAGGGCAGCTGAGTTTTTAATTGACGTAGGAGATAGGTCGAGCGGCATATAATTTCGCTGCTACTGCTTTCCCCTGACTGTTCCAAGATAGTTTGTGGTCAAGATTAATTCCAAGAAAGGAGGTTGTAGTTTCCTAGAAATATCTGATCTCAGCGAGAACGTGAGTAGGGCTGTGCAAAATAATCGATTAATCGATAAATAATCGATTAATCGATTAATCGACAGTTGGATTAATTCTAAAAAATAATCGATTAATCGATCATTTGATTGATCGATTAATCGATAATTTGATTGATCGATTAATCGATAATTCGATTAATCGATTAATCGATAAATTGGTGAATCGATTAATCGATAAATTGATTAATCGATTAATCGATAAATTGATTAATCGATTACTTGATTAATCGATTAATCGATCATTTGATTATTTGATTATTTTAATCGCCCAATCTGTTATATTAACATTAAGCCATCATATCCACTTATTCATTACATTTATTAAATTGGTAAGCTGTAAATATGTGGGTATAAATACTAATGGAAGCGTATTACAAGTTTTCGAGTTTCATCCGAGAAAAAAACGTCCGTTTATAAAGAAACCCATGATTCGGCCGCCGCCGCCGTAGACTTTAATGTTGCTTAATCGACAAAAAAGTAATAAGAACCATGTGTGAAATGTACACTTTGGTATGTCAATAGAGTTATAAATCATGTGAATACAAATAAATACACCGGTGTTTATACTTTCTGCGAAGAAAAGTCTGCACCAGCAATGCATATCAATGAAAAACAATTGTAGTCTATCGGTTAAATCTCATTTTTATGATGCCGAGCTTATATTAACATAATGTGACAATTATTTATAATAATTTATTAATATGAATTAATATCTCCATATTAAGTGCGTGTTTCTAAATATTGTCTATTTTTATTGGAATAAAGATTATTATTATCAAAATTACAGAATTTTGACGCCAGTGTCCAGAGAATAATAAATTGATTCATTATTGTTAATAATAATAATAATAATAATCACTTTATTGACGGGTAATCCCATTTACATAAAGTATCATAAATTAATCGTTAATTAATTATATAAAATAATAAATAATAATACAATATAAAAAAAAAAATAAACAATTTCCAGAATAAACAAATTGAATGAAACCAAAATCGATTTAAATAAATTTAAATTAAAACAATCTTCAGAACAAACAAATTAAATAAACTAAAACTGATTTAAATAAAATTAAAATTAAACACTCTTCAGAATAAACAAATTAAATAAAAGTAAAATTAACTTCAATAAAATTAAATAAAACTAAAATTGATTTAAATAAAATTAAAATTAAACACTCTTCAGAATAAACAAATTAAATAAAAATAAAAATAATTTAAATAAAATCAAAATTAATTACAATCTTAATTTTTAATTTGCCGAGGATGAAGGATTAAGTTATGCTGCTATGACGTTGTAGTTTCCTCCTAAATGTAGGCAAAGAATCAGCAAACAGGTCGAACCAATTGTTTTGGGAGTAGTCGTTGGCATTTCTCATCATTCTAGTAATGGTGTTGTTGTGGGCAAAGTTGGTGTTGTTGGTTTTTATTCTAAATAGAGGGATCCTTCTAAGCATTCGGTGGGAGCTAGATATATAAAAATCCAACCGAGCCAGTAAATCTGGGCAATCACTTATGCCGTTAGCTAGCCTATAAAGTGTGCACAAATCGGCGAAGATTCTTCGATCACTTAGGGAGTGCATATGTAATTGATTTTTGATGTTCGAATATGATCCAAATATATGCCGTTGACCTAACTTCCACTCCATAGAACGGAAAAACTTATTTTGTACTTGTTCTATTCTATGTACATCAACTTGGAAATGAGGAGACCAGATTGGAGACGCATATTCAAGATGGCAGCGAACAAGGGAACAATACAGAATTTTGAAACAATCACTGGAGAAATCTCTAGTTGTTATTGACACAAAACCCCACATTCTTCTTGCCTTATCACATGCAAAGGAAATATGATTTTTAAAATTTAATCTTTGGTCAAATAGCACACCTAAGTCTTTTATAACACTAACTTTATTTAACTTCATCCCATTGATATCGTATTCAGAATTGTTAACGATTCTACCTTTGTAAAACGTGATCGAGTTACACTTGTTTATATTTAAAAATAACAAGTTTCTTTGGCACCAATTGTCTACATTGGTCAAATCATTCTGCAACTCTATGCAGTCATTATGAGAAGTAACAATTTTGAATAATTTTAAGTCGTCGGCATAGAGTAGAAAGTTTGAATGCTTAATTACATTTTGTAAATCATTTACAAACAGAACAAACAGTAAAGGACCACAATGAGAGCCTTGAGGAACACCTGAACTTACTTCAAAGTACTCAGATTCATAATTATTTATTTTGACGCTAAGTCGGCGATCTGTCAGGAATGATTCTAACCAAGACATGGTGACATCGTTGAATCCCAAAGTTTTTAGTTTACATAATAAAATTTTATGATTCACCCTGTCAAATGCTTTAGAGAAGTCCGTGTATAATGCATCCACCTGACAACCGTTCTCCAAAGCATTAGACAGAAACTGCTTGTAGACGAATAAATTTGTAGTAGTAGATCGCCCCTGTACAAAACCATGCTGATTACTAGAAATTATTTGGCGAGACATCCATAGCAACTGGTTTGCAACGAGTTTATCCAACATTTTGGGTATCACTGACTGAATACACACACCTCTATAATTGTCAACCATGTTACGAAGACCAGATTTAAAAATGGGTTTAACAAAGCTATCTATCCATTTTGAAGGAAATTTTCCTGATAATAGTGATTTAAGGAATATTCCATGAATCGGAGTACTTAAAGTACATACAGAGTTTTTAAGAAAAACACTTGGAATCCCATCAGGACCCGAAGAAAAGCTATCCTCCAGACTCATTATACAATTGAACACTTGCTCTAAATTAACATTTAATATTGTGTCATTAATTTGCATATTGTTGTCGCATGTGTGCGAAATAGTATGAGAGACGTCCTTGACAAAAACGGAGGAAAAGAAATTAGAGAAAGCATTAACAATATCCTTACCACCGGAAGCCGTTATATTTTTGAAATGCATTTCAAAATGGAATTCCGTCCTCATTTTTTAGATCTCTTACATACTTAAAGAACGAACGTGGGTTGGTTTTAATATTTGATTGAACTGTTTTAATGTGATTGTTATATAGATTTGTTGATAATGACGAACAAGCTGAGCGAAGGTCCTTGAAAGAAGAATAATCAGATGCAAAGCCATTTTGCTTATATTTTTTATGGGCAATTTTCTTTTTTACAATAAGTTCACGTAATTCCTTAGATACCCATTTAGGATATTTTGACTGATGGGTTTTTATGAGTTTAAATGGAATAAAAGAATCAATACCATTTTGAATTATTTCATAAAATCGTTCAACAGTTATGTCAATATTTTCATTTTTCAACAAATCGTTCCAATTTACCGAAGCAAAATAATCGTTAAGAGAATACCAGTCGGCTAAATTATATAAATATACTTTTTCAAGGGTTACTAAATTATGTATGGGAATTTCAATCGGAAAATTTAAACAGTAGGCATAATGATGACAACTTGTAGCTAACAAGTTATCGACAGATAAATGAATATTGACATTAAATAAATTTGTGAAAAACAGATCTAAAAACACCCCTCTTGCATTGGGTAAAGTATTAATTTGATTACAATTAATCATAGAGTATGAACTGACGATTGCCTCAACTTTATGGTCAGGCGAGTATGTTGAATCATAAACAAGTCCGTGTATATTCCATTTTAGTGACGGAAGGTTATAGTCACCACAGATTAAAAACTTTGAAGAATTCTTTGACTGATATAGGGATTCTAAAATATTACCGTGCTCCTCGTATACATCTGAAAGTGATCCGGGAGGTATATATAATCCACCAATAACGTAATTCAATTTATTAATTGTAACTGAGACAAAAATGTGTTCTATCGTGTTGTCATAGAGAATTAAGGAAGATATGAAAGAGCGTTTAATCGCGATTAATATGCCACCTCCTTTTGTTTCGCCATGCACGGTACGATTAATGATTATTTTAATAATCTATCAATAGATTATTTATTTTTTAGATCGTTTGAATAATAGATGTATTTGAATTATCGGACTAAACGAACTTATAAGAAAAACAAAGAAAATTGGGAACATTATAAATATTTACATAAGACTAATACTAATGAGATCGTTGGCCTTTCATTTTGGCAATATTTTCAAAGGCGGGATCATCCTATAAAAGAGATATTTATAGACACTGATCGGATAGTTAAATAGTTATTAGTTAAAGAATTTCTTATTTTTAATTCTGGAATACTCGTCAGAAAATGAGGATTCCGCCAAATAAATCCAGCCAAAGCAAGGCATTTGTCAAGATTGGGTATTTTTCTTAAGTGTATTTCCTAAAACAATTTTTGTATTTCAAATACAAATAAATTTGAAGTTTGATTATTTCCATTTCTATCAATTCTGATTTGCATCAACTATTGTAGAGATTTGACTTACAATTCCTTCTATGTTGATTTGTTATTGAAACACATTTGAAAAGATAAGAAAAGGTAAGAATCTTACCAAAATCTTCAAATTTTCTATTGAATTTTTCTCTTCTCAGCAACTTTAATTTCAAGAATTTTGCTTGGGTTAAAGCAAATCATTGTTTGTTTCTCTGGATATATTTTTCAATGCTTGGGAAATGCTTTTTGAAATATTTGTATCCCTTAAATTCGCTTTCAACAGTATCATAAGTTGCTGATGAACACAATATGAACATTGCTGAGTATACGCAGAAGTCCTAATTTTAACTTCTGTCAAAGCCAAGACTATTTTAAACTGATTCCAAATTAATAATCAAAAAGCATTGCCACATTATTATATTACGTCTGTTACATTAATTTAAAATTGTGCGATAGTCTTCCGAATATTCCGCGTGCTGGATAATTTTTTGCTCGTGCATTTTTACCATTGTAATTGGTTCTTGTCTTCGTCTCGTGCCTCGTGATTATGAACGCAAAGCACTCGCAAAAAATGATCCGTAATATTTGAATCACTACGGATGTTATATGCGATAATGTCCTAATTCAGTCGAATTGATTACAGCTTCCAATTTACATTAATTAGATTGAAAAACAGTATTCACGAGGCTGTGCAAAACTTTGATGTTTTGATTATTACTCGAGAAATATTCAATTAATCGATTAATCGATAACTTGATTTTTTTATTAATCGACTAATCGATTAATCGATACGTTCGATTATCGATTAATCGATACGTTCGATTATCGATTAATCGATAATTTCGATTATCGATTAATCGATCAATTCGATTAATCGATATAATCGATAATTAAAAATAATCAAAAATCGATTATTCATTTCCATAATCGAACACCCCTAATGGTGATACATCAATATATTTTAGATGGCGTTTAAATTTATTGTGAGATATATCGTATAGGAAAAAATTAGGGGAAGCACAAACCAGATTGCATAATCTGAATATTTTGCACAATGCATTATTTCTGGCAAAATTTGATCTGTGAAAAGATTCTTTAAAAACAGTAATGTTTCTTGTTTTGAAGGGGAAATTCAAATATGCGAGAAGCTCACAACAATTTATAAAACCGTTTACTAATTTATATCAAATCACACAAATCTGCATGTATTCGTCTATCACGTAAAATTGGTAGGTTTAGAAAAGAAAGCATATTGCTGCGACTATATTCAATTCTACTAATCCCAATTCTAAAAGAAATTGACATTAAGAATTTGTTTTTAACACGTTCTAGTTGATCAATCTTATTATTACATGCCAGCGACCAAATACAAGAAGCATATTCAAGTTGTGGTCTTACTAAAGATGTGAATAGTATTTTCTGGGTACTGATAGAAACGTTTCTGGCAAATCGATTAATATATCCAAGCATCTGTAAAGCTTTCAAACAAATGCAGTCAATGTGTTTTGAGAAGGAGACATTATAATCAAATAACACACCAAGATCTTTAACTTGCTTAACAGATGGTAATAGATGATCATCTATGATATATGCATTTTCAACTAAACGACGCCTTCCGAACGAGATTGACATGCATTTTTTATAATTAAAATAAAGATTGTTATCAGAACACCATCTATAAATATTGTTTAAATCATCCTGCAAGTATGCTGAGTCTGAGATGGAATTTACCACCCGAAATATTTTAAGATCTTCTGCAAACGATAAAAAACTGCAATGCTTTATATATGAACTGACATCATTAATGAATAATAAAAATAATACTGGGCCACAATGTGACCCCTGCGGCACCCCAGATATTGGTTTAGAGACGAATTTATTGATTTTTACAAATTGTTGTCTATCAGACAAATAACTTCGGATCCATTCCGTTATAGTCTCCAAAGCCCATAGCGCGTAATTTGTTCACTAAAATTGAATGAGAAACACGATCGAAGGCTTTGGAGAAATCTGTATAAACTGCGTCCACTTGACCGTATTTCTAAAGAGCATTAATAATATATTATTGATAAACAAGTAGATTGGATACAGTAGATCTTCCATCGTAAAATCCATGTTGTTCGTTGCAGATAATGCTCTTACATGAAAACCTGAATCGATCTGCAATAAGTTTGTTAAATAATTTCGAAAAAGTAGATTGAATTGAAACTGCTCTATAGTCCTGGATGTTACTTCTACTACCACTTTTAGATATAGGCCGAATGAAACTAGTTTTCCATATCAAGGGAAATTTACATTTATGGAGAGAAACGTTAAAAAATTTATTCAATGGTGTACATAGTGAAAAAATACATCGTTTTACAAAAAAAAATGGTATACCATCAGGTCCTGGATTAAGGGAATCAGGTAAATGCTTCAAAGATGTCGGAAATACCAATTTTAAAATCACATTAGTTAACATAGTCCGAGCTAATAGAAGATTCTGGAGTTACGGTAATTAATAGGTTATCATCATTAACAAAAGTGTTTGAAAAATGTAGTTTAGCAAATAGGTTAACACAGCTTTCACCAGATGCAAGATGTATCTTTAAAGTACATAGATCTGGGAAAGCCTAATGTTTTCCTTGACTCATTAACGTAATTCCAGAATGAATAATGTTGGTACAGATATTAGATTCAATTTTATCCATATAGTTGGAAAATAATTGATTACTTAGAATTGTACATTGAGATCGAAGAGATTTAAACATTAAATTCTCCAATATTGGAAGTAATTATACATAATGACTGGTAAGTATGCATAATTTCAGAATTAATCAAAATTACCGTAACATATACATGTTAATATTTTTTATGTAAAATGTAGTTTTTGACGTCAATAAATAAATAAATAAATAAATAAATAAATAAATAAATAATAGATTTTAGAGCTATTATATTTATTCACATTAACATAACCTTAACAGTCGTTCTTGTAGTCATCAGGATTCTTCCTCTTGTATTGTTCGTGAAGCAGATCCATTTGAATGTACGTAAATAAACCCAACGCTTTTTCCTCTGATGAACCAGTAGATTCCGGAACGTTGTAAACCATTAAATTTAAGGCACGCTGTTGACGCTCCTCTATTTCAGCCACAATAGTTGCTTCCATTAAAATATTAGTTGATTGATTAGGAGTAGCATTTTTGAGCTTTGAAACACGCTGTTTTAATTTGCTAATTTCATTAGTAAAAGTCTGCATCGCTATTTGAAATTCTACGTTGAAAAGGGAAGCAAGTTCCTTTTTCAAAACATATTTTATTGTATCATTAATTGACGATGATGTGCCAATTTCACGTGGTTTAGCGGAAGGATCGTTGAGTACACAGATATGGCGCACCCAGTGGTCACCGTCTCGTTTTTTGCCTTCACTAATATAATAGTCAATTAAATCGTTGGTATAATTGAGACAGTTCGCATTAAACCATTTTCCGCATTTGTATAAGTATACAACATGGCGCCGTCGAAGTACGTGTCTCAATGTAAAACCTGTAAAACCTGTAAATTTGATATTAGTGAAAGTGAAGAGTGTATACTGTGCTTCATATGTGATTGCAAGTTTCACGTATCTTGTGTTTCAAAAAGGTCTGCCTCTTCAGCACCCTAAAGCAAAAATCTCAAATGGATATGTGACGAGTGTATTGTAGAGTTTCCTAAACGTAAATCTGATAAAAAGCAGCGAGTAGACGGTAACAACAATACAATATTAGCAGCTATTGGGGATATAAATCAACAGATAAGAGAAATATTTAATATTATTCAGAACATGCAAACAGAAATTGTAACCCTAAAATCTGACAATAAAAATGTAAACAAAATCAGCAAGAAGAATTCTGCAAACAATAGTCAAACCATGCACACACAGATGGAGACAACGTCCTGTAAAGAGGATGCAAATGTATACCCACAAAAATATGTAAACAAACCTCATTAAAAAATACCACATACAAGCATCACCTATAATCAAATGACTAAAAAGAACGCTCCAGTCAATCGTAATTACGACGATTTCAGCGAAAATTTTCAAGATGGGGAAAAATTTAAAACAGTGTCGTATAAGAGGAAAACTAAATCTCGCAACACATCCTACGGAACATCAACAACTTCAACTTTAAAATCTGTCGAAAAAATAAGTTTCTTACATATCAGTCGCTTCTGCAATGTAACGTGCGATAAAATCGTGTCCAAACATCCAAGCGAATACTCTTCCTTCAAAGTAGGAGTTCCATTAGAAGATTTTCCTAAGCTAAAGGAACCGACAATATGGCCACGGGGAATTTCCATTAATCCTTTTTTCTTCCACTGGATCAAGAAAGCAGCAATTCCGTAACCAGTCAGCAACCAAGTGAATTCCTAAAATTATTAAACCTAAATATACAATCGCTGGGAAATAGTATAAATGCGTTTCAACTATTTTTACAAAATCATAACATTGATGTATTTTGTTTGACGGAACATTGGCAATCAGCTAATCAAATTAATTCGATAAAATATTTAAATCATAAACTTATCGCAAGTTTCTGCCGCCCTGTCAACAGTCATGGTGGGGTGGCCATATATTGTAATCATAATTTCAGATCATACTGCCGCGATGAAATTACATTTGTCTCTACATATAGGACACCAAATTCTAACATTGACATATTTTTTAATAAGTTAGAATTACTTTTTCAAATTTTATTATCTAACAACATTAAATTCTATATATCAGGTGACTTCAATATAGATGTTCTAACAAATAATCACTTATCCAGTCATTTTAAAATGCTTATAAAATCTTTCAACCTGGACTTACTAATTAAAAACTATACGAGGGTAACACCTAATTCCAAAACATGTATTGATAATATAATTACAAATAATACACATAATGGAAAGCATTGTGACATAATTCCGACAGGGTTTTCCGACCACATGGCTCAGATAATAGATCTTAATGTAGTACATTTTAATGATTCACATGAGATAAAATATCGGAAATTTACCGAATCAAATATTTTCTAGTTTTCAACCTGTCTTGATGGTGAAACCTGGACGGAACTACGCCACAAGCCAGACGTCAATACAAAATGGGATTCATTTATGAGCATACTCTCTCTAATTCTTAATACTTGCTTTCCTTTAAAGACGTATAATAAATATGAGAAATTAAAATTGAAACAAGTAGTGAAACAAAAAGGTGTAAAGAGCAACTTGACTTGTATTCAGTTCTGACCAATTATTTTCCCGATTGTAAGGCTACTTATAAATACTATAAACAGGAGTATAATAATCTGTTAATAAACGATAGAAAAGCTTATTATGATAAGAAAATGTTATTATCTGAAAATAAATGTTAAACTTCTTGGGCTATTATAAAAGAATTAAGTAGTACCAGAAATAAAATATTTTGCGACTGTGATTTAAATGTAAACGATTTAAATAATCACTTTATAAACTCAGCAAAAAATATTTTGGATGCAAACTCTAATAATAACAATCAAAACAATAGATTAGATTTCCATAATGATCACTCAATGTTCTTTCACCCCATAACGGTAAGTGATGTTGAGGGCATAGTTTCTGAAATGCCGAATAAGAAAAGCTCAGGAGAAGATGAATTCTAAATGTCGTTGTTGAAAAAAATTATTCATTTAATTAGTGAACCTCTTTGTTACCTTATTAATGAATCACTAGCTAATGGTATTTTCCCACAAGCATTAAAACTAGCGATCGTGAAGCCAGTATATAAAAAAGGTGACCCTGGTAATATGGAAAATTATATAAATATATAAATATATAAGTCTTTTATTAACCTTTTCTAAACTTTTTGAACACGTTGCTGCAAAACAAAGCAAAGCATTTCTACAAAACTTCAATTTCATGTCAAATAACCAGCATGGCTTTACCAAACACAAAAATGTAAATACGGCATTATTTGATTTTACCCATTTCATCCATTGTGCTCTGGAAAAGGATCAGGTTCCTTGTGGAATGTTGCTTGATTCTAAGGCATTTGACTGTATTAACCATAATTTACTTCTATCCAAGTTATATAATTACGGCCTTACTGTACTGTTTTTAACTGGTATAAATCCTATCTCTCAAATATAAGTCAAAGGGTAGAATTAAAAATTAAAGATGAAACGGTGCAGTCGGATGCCTTGGATATAGCCATGGACGTTCCGCAGGGAATCGTACTTGGCCCTCTCCTTTTTAATATTTTTATAAATGATCTCTATAAGTTGTCATCTCCGAGGTTAAAAATTGTAGGCTATGCTGACGACACCAGTTTATGTATTGTTGGAAATTCATTCGATGATATGATAAGGAATGGGGAACATGCAGTAACTGCAGTTACCCAATGGTTTAAAAATTATCATTTATTGCTGAATGAAAATAAAACTAAATGTATTCTTTTTAGGAAAAATGAAATTGTTACAATCCCAAGTAATGTTACAATTGGTAATCTAAATATATAGTTCTCTCAATCTTCCATGTTTTTGGGAATTAGCATTGATGAAAGGCTAAAATGGAACTCCCATATTGAGTATTTGCAAGGAAAATTAGCCAAAGCATGCTTCATGATACGTACCTTAAAACCACACCTTTCATTTGATATATAGAAACTGTCGTATTATACAAATTTTCAGTCCATAGTCAGATATGGAATCATTCATTGGGGTAGTTCGCCTCACATAAATAAAATTTTCATAATACAAAAGAAAATCATTAGGATTATGTTGGGTCAAAAAACTGATACATCTTGTAGGTCATTATTTGCTACAAATAATTTTTTAACGGTTACCGGAATTTATATACAGGAGTGCCTTATTTTTATATGGAAACAACAACACCTTTTTTCAGATAACACTCAAAAACACCTTTACAACACTCGAAATAAAGACAACCTAAACTATCCAATACACAGATACTCACTCACCGAAAAGGGTGTGAATTACACTTGTATTAAATTATTTAACAAACTGCCAGCAAACATAAAACAATGAGCGTTGTCTGAAAACATATATATCAAAAATACACATATTAGTGAAAGATATTAAACCTTACAATTTAAAAGAGTTCTTAGAATTTAATTTAAATTATAGAAATATGCCTGATGATTACAGCATATTCATTTCCTTGTGACGCTAATTCTTTTATTAAGTATTTATGTATATTTTTTGTATATTCATATTTATATCAGAATAAAGATTACTTATTATTATTATTATTATTATTATTATTACTGTGGCATTTGAGAGAGTCTGAACGCGGACTTATATTTGCTTTACAAATGTTGCAACTAATAGGCATGATAATTGATTATTAATTAGTAACAGAGGAAACGTACATAAAAAAAAACATAGGCACACACTTCACCTCACAGGGTCGTTTATGAGGACTTGAGAAACGAACAGGGCAGACCACGGAAAATAATAAAGGATTATAGGAAAACAAATGAATGAAATTAAAGCGTATTGGATTTGATTAATAGGTAAATATAAAATAAAATAATCAGTTCAATGACCGTCGATAAATATTTTTGCGAGACAAGGCAATTATTTGATGTAACAATTTGATATTCACTCACCGTGTATATGAGATATAACGCAATCAGCACAGCAATTTTCACAATTATTTGATACGTTTTTCACACTAAAATACAATTAAAATACGGAGCACATGTAGCATCTTTACTGTATTAAAATTAATTTAATTAAATTCATAAGATTTTTCACATGTTTCCCGATATGTTGTCTGGGAAATTGTGACATTGTCAGTATACACTTACAAAATGCAAAGATCTGTGCCAGGTGGGTTCCAAAAATGCTTACGCAGGAACACAAATCGAAAGACATGAACTGGCGGCCGACTTCAACGACGAGAGGATCTTCAAACTCATCTCCCGTTCGGAAAAATATCTTTATCGGGTCGAACATTTTGTCGAAAAATAGCGAAAAGATGATAGTTATTGTAGAAATAAAAAAATAAGGAAATTTAAACTAAAGCGGTTCTTAGTTTAAAAATGACCCTCGTATAATAAGTATGAACGGGTTGAGAGCTATTTCCAGACTGGACTTACAAATAACCAACACTAGGAGCCAGAGGCCTGCATGGGCCGGGCTTTGGCCCGGCCCGACATCGGGCCAGGCCGGGCCGTACCGTATTTTTCAAACTCCGGGCCGGGCCGGGCTTTCTGATGGATAATTTAACCCGGGCCGGGCCGGGCTTAGATGAATTTAATTTTATTATAATTTGGAAAGCAATAACTAAGTGAATCGAAAAAAAAATGTTATTAACATGAATTCAATGTATTTTTGGAATTTTAAGGAGTACATAGGTCCAGTAATTTTATTTATTTAATTCAACATTTTTCGGAGACGGGCCGGGCCGGGCTGGGCTTTGAATATTCAGCTCCGGGCCGGGCCGGGCCGGGCCCGCAACACATTTTCTTTGCAACGGGCCGGGCCGGGCCGGGTTTTAAATTTTCACTGTCGGGCCAGGCCGGGCCGGGATTTCAAAAACCCGCTTCTGCAGGGCTCTGCTAGGAGCTGTAAAAGAGAGGTGGTGACATAACTCCTCCATCCCGAAATTGAGCATATTCATGGTATGAAGAATGCTACTTGAATGTCCATTGGGGGTTGTATTTCGGTAGGCTCTTGTCCGAGGTATAGTATATTCCAATAATAATAATAATAATAATAATAATAATAATAATAGTAATGATGTAGATTATTATAATCCAGTAATGTGTTAAGGATTCGTCAATTTTAATTCCACCTGTTTTATCTTCTTCTGGTCACGTTGAATTCGTGAATTTTGTCGAGATCAACGTCTTCGGTATTGATCCTCGGAATTATGGCCACAGGTAATGAATGGAGCACTCCAATTTCTGGTAGCAGAGGTTGTCCTCTTGTAACCATTTTCGAGTGACCAGACATATCCGCACAGGAAGAATACTCACGTGAAAAATGCGCACAGCAAAAACTTCGCACACGAAAACTTCTCACATGGAATAATGCTCACAGGGAAAACTGCGCATTCTGAAAAATACCGCACAGTGATAATTGCCCACACGAAAATTGCTCACACTGAAAAATGCTCACACGGAAAGTTACTCACTTGTATAAATCATCACATGGTGTCCACAACAAATATTTTGCAATAGTTATTACATTTCACATTAATTTAAAAGCAACAATGTATTGAGTTTTTAAAATACGAAATGTGAAATATGTGAACTCAAAAATTTTATTAAAATAGTGTTAATTTTTTATAAAATGAAATGATTTAAAATTAAATAAGTTTAGAATAACTAAATATAAGTTATTATAAAAAAATACTATATAATTAAGAGCTATAAAATATTTTCAGTATGTTTCTTAATTGTGTGTAAAAATAAATCTTAAAACCAGGGGTGAACAAAACTGAAAATAAAACTATTTTCAAGTGGATGTGTATTTGTAAGGTTAGAAGTGCTTTATACAAATATCACATTGAATTTCTCTGGCATCATCACGTATAAGCAAAATGATGTACAACTTCAGTTTTTTTTTTTTAACGTTAACCTATAGTTTTTTCTTAATTTTTGAAATCAACAGGCGTTTACAAACAACTGATATGGATATAGCGTTTTTCTACTCCTTGCCGTATATTGATTAATTCCCTAACAATAAACTGTACGGATATACTATTTTTCGGTTAAGTGTACGGATATGAAATCCAGGTTACAGATAATTAAAAACCATTGTTATAGAACGTTGCGGCGGCGGCGGCAGCGACGGGAGAACGTCACATCAAACGTCAAATAATTAATTTACTTTTTTATACAGGGTGTTTCAAATTCGAGGCTCACCATGGGGATCTCGCTTATTAGAAGAGATAGAGGGTATGTTTAAATTTGGCACTTTTGCAAAATTTGGTGCTGATTAATAATCCACTGAAAAAAATTACTTACATTCTTTTGTTTTTGAGTAAAGTCAAAAAAAGTGAAAAAACTGATTTTCGTTTTTTCTTTATATCTTCGTTATTTGAGGCGATATTTAAAAACGGTAAAGACCTTCTTATGGCACTTTTTTACTCTCTAATAGATGGCGTAAGAATTTTCTTTGTAACATGTTTCGTTTCTTTTCAACCATCATCAACTTTCTTATTTCTTATGGACGCCATATTTATTTTTTGTCACATCTGAATGCTCAATTTTTCGTGATGACAAAAATATAACACAATATACATTTAATTTCATAAATCGACATATAATCGTTTAAACCACTTTTATTGGAAATCTCTGTAGCGCTTACTAAAAATCTTCCGTGCCATGGAATTAAAAACGATTCAAAATCTGAATACCTCTTTGGTTGTCAAACATTACTATTTTGTATGAATAAAAATGTCGTTCGACAATTCAGAAAATCGAGATGTTACGTATTTTTTATTCAGTAAACAGAAATACAGAATTTGCTAGTCAAAAATATATACAAATGTATACAGAAAGAAGGCAACTGTATCTAACAATTTTTTATGCAAATGAACAATTATTTTGGTCGATATAGATGATACAAAATTAAAAGGACTTAATAAATAAAATAATATACAATACTAATAACTATAAGACAAATATGGAGCTTATTAATAATAAGGGCGATTCCATGTCAACTGACGTGAGATTAGTGCGTCATAATTTTTTTCCCAAACAAAACTATTTCATTCTATTGTAGGTTCGATACAAGTATTATCCCAAATTTTCAGCCAAAAATATTACTCCTAGCGTTTTTTACGGCCAATTTTCGTTTTTTTCGCGTTTTCTGTTTTCGATGACAAATTTTCTCCAAAACGTTACCAGAAACACATCGTACGCTGGAAAATTTGAGAGTACCTATAATCGATGTAAAATTCTCCAAGGAATCCATTCCCGCCCCCAGAATTGCTCTAAAATGTTTCCATTTGCAAAAAATCCGAAAAAAACATTTTTTTTTAAACTTGCTCTAAAATTAAAGAATTAAGATACATTTAGTATTACCATTTCCAAAATATAATTGCTATCTTCTTGGGTAATTTTACTATCGTATGCTTTGTAATGTTGAATCATTGATCCAAACTCTCCTAAATTTCAGTCCATCCGTAGAAAAAAATGTTCGATGAGGTTGTCTTGTTTCTGGATACATTTGTAAATATTTTTCACTAGCTAATACCGTATTTCTATTTACTAAATTATCGAACGACATTTTTATTCATAAAAAAATAATAATGTTTGACAAACAAAGAGTTATTCAGATGTTTCATTGTTTTTAATGCCATGGCACCGATGATTTTTAGTAAGCACTACAGAGATTGCCAATAAAAGTGTTTTAGAAGATTATATGTTCATTTATGAAATTAAATGTATGTTGTGTTATATTGTTGTCATCACAAAAAATTAAGCATTCAGATGTGACAAAAAATAAAAATGGCGTCCATAAGAAATAAGAAAGTTGATGATGGTTTCAAAGAAACGAAACATGTTACAACTAAAAATCTTATGCCATATATTAGATAATAAAAAAGTGCTATAAGAATGTCTTTACCATTTTTAAATATCTCCTCAAATAACGATGATATAAAGAAAAACGAAATTCAGTTTTTTCGGTTTTTTTGACTTTACTCGAAAACAAAAGAATTTAAGTGATTTCTTCCAGTGGATTATTAATCAGCATAAAATTCTACAAAAGTGCCAAATTTAAACAAAGCCTCTATCTCTTCTAATAAGCGAGATCCCCATGGTGAGCCTCGAATTTGAAACACCCTGTATAATCGGAAGTCATCATGGAAAGTGAAACTGATTCGAATAATTGTGATTGTAATTGAAATTAGGAAATCTTCTCAAGATATCTAGCAGGGATTACTGCCGATCAGATCCCCTCCAAAATATGACTTCGCATACAAACAATATATGGATTGATGTACAACTAAGAATGTGAAAACTATCAATGAAAACGTTATGATTACGTGCATAGATAGTATATTGTATAACGAGCATGGAATGACATACATTTCTCGCGAGTATGAAGTTCAATTCATAAGAGCGAGAAATAGTTATTCCATGCGAGTTGAACACTATGCTTTACCTACGACAACTTTGTTGTGCTTCATTGTGATAGTTAAGATAATTGAAAAAAGAGAGCGGACAATTCATACGCTATAACTTTTATCAGAGGCACCTGCTTAACGTTACCGCGGAAACAAATGTCAGTCAAAAACCAAGCCGCCAGCCGCAACATTATTTATGGTTCATATCATTTCTCGAGTTTATACATTCTTAGTGTATATAAATAGTATGGAGACAAACATCGAAAACAACAAATTTTCCGAGGTACTACAACTAACAAGAGGCGAAGGAAACATCTTTAAATCTACTCCGTCATTTTGACACATTGAAGGTTAGGCTTCACGTATGACAGTGCAGTGTTGGAATATATTCTAGCACAGATAATCGATGCGAGAATGAAATGCGTGAGCAATGCACTACATATACTAATCATTAACAAGCATGTAATGAGCATATATCCAAGTTGTAGGTAAAAACATTTTCAAAACTGATAAATCTTCAACATTGTAGACCACGTGTTACAGTGACTTTTTTATAATGGAGACGTGGCCGCGACGGGAAAACGTCACACATCAAAAGTCAGGTAAATTAATTTACATGTTTTTTCGGTATTCATTATGAAATGTGAAAGGGACATCAGTACAACGTGAGTGGATATGATGCCCCCATATCTCACTCGGCATTGGGGCACTTGCCTTCGTGAGATAAGTACATAATATCCACTCTTGTTGTACAATATACTATTCTATCGGGTGTGTATAAATTGGTGGATAATCTGCACGTGTTCATATTCTTCCAAAAATTGTAAGCAGATTGTCTTTATTCTAAAATATTGTCCCATGCTTTCTGAGCCTTCACGAGGTGCTCAAAGTTTGAACATCCAGTCGTTACATTATTGCGTTATTATTCGATATTAATTTATGAAAACTCTGCTATTTCTCCAACGAACGTAACTCCGTCTTCCAGGACGGCGACTTCCTAGTAAACAATTTTTTCTTAGAGACTTTGACGCAATTCAGCTCCTACTCGAACCAATCCAAAGCCAATCCAACACTTGTCCCAAAATAAATCCCACACGAATCTAAATTGACTCCAACACCACTACAATAACTCAATTCAAAAATACGAATCCAAAAACGATTTCCTAAAAACCGTAAGAATTGAATAAAGAAAAAAACCAAACTATGAACGAACGCAACGAAACGAATGGACCTAAAATTTCCCTTTCAGTTACTATTTGATTTGATTTAAATCCTCATGAGAAATTTACGATAAAAAACAGTAAAAAGAAAAAAAAAAGAAAATCTACACGTGCCACTCACCTTAAGATTTTCAACGGTCCAACGAAATGATCTCCGGCAAACCGAGACGTGATTTATCCATCGTCAACGACGATCACGTTTCCGATTTATTAAAATATCGGTATTTAACGTGTTTTATTTGAATATTAAAATGACTATCCCTCAACCCCACACAGTAGAAAGAAGACTAATATTAATACCACTCTTGAGCCGATGTTCGTGTTACCAGAGCCGATGTCGAAAAAGAAAGTTTGAAATGGCATTAGCGACCACGAAGACTTCGGTCCCCCTCTTTCCATCATAAATCTCAATTCAAATTTGAAGAACAAAACAAAATATTCTAAATTACGAACCGCAACATATTTCTGTCTCCCAAGTATACATCAGGTTGCCTACAATGAATACCCGAATTCATCATTCTCGTACCATTTTCCAAATTATAATTCCCGAAATGAATCATTTCGCGTTAGACAATTTTTACCCGTAACAGATTCCACCCCTTCCCGGGAAAAAAATTAAGTTCCGCAAGAATTTAATTTTTTTATATAAGGAACTTAGAAAAATTGTCACAATCACTATAATAATATGCATATTTTTAACCTCCAAAAAGTTGGGAAATTCCCTCTTCGTGGTCGGTAATATTCTATTACTTACCTCTATTTCGAAGTACAGAAACATTTCGGAAACCACTATTTCGAAGTACAGAGTCAATTGTTAGTATATTTAAACGTCAAATTGACATCAATCGAACGCTTGGTTTCTCCAACGAATCTACTCTGAAGTGAATTTTACAATTCAGTTCAATTATGGATTACCACGTAACAATGGTCGCAACAATCCTCTTCATTAACTACGTCTTATTTATAAGTAGATATTAATGATGTGTGCTCTTACACGAAACAAATTCATACATATCTTAGGTTGGCAACATAAAGTTGGCGGCCGATTTTCGATTGGTTTCCGGCAATTTTTTGAAGAATTTTTCGATTTTTTTTTTCGAAAATTAAAAATCTGACGACGGCAAATCAGTCGTCGATTTAATCCGTATCAAAGATCCCCATAAAGTTTTTCGATCCGATTTTTAGTTTTCGAGATATGACGTTATATACGGAACGGGGAAGCGAAATTGACCAGCGGGGCACAACATTTTTTTTTGTCCGATCTGAAATCTGATTATACCACCGGAAAGCACTTTCGAAGCCCAACAGAAAATCCAGAATAAAATTTCTCTATCCGACCCCTCCTTCTAATTTCAAAAATTCATTAAACTTCTATTCATTTTGCTGGTAAATATTTTCGATCGTTTCAAAATGAATTTTTCTATTCCTTCTTAAATCACGAATCCAACGACGAATTATTATTGCGGTATTGCGTGTACGTAAAACAAACTTTGAATTTTTAAAATCGCCCCGTTATTAACCGAGATATGGATATTTGAAATATTGTCGTTTCTGAACTTTGGGAAATCATTAAGCGTTCCATTTGAAGCAGACCACCAAAGTTTGGTAACGTTTCTGTCACTCCGTCAGCCGCATGGGCCGCAACGGGGTACCAAAGACCGAAACAACCCCTATCAGTACCGCCCTAAATTTTGTTTGTATGTCTCTACAAGATTTATTGTGATATTTTTTTAATCTTTCTAATCGTTCGTGAGTTATGATTTTTTTTATGTGTCAAGGCACCATGCGTAACAGACCACACTGCATGTTATGCATGGCAATTCACCCTGGGTGGCAGTGACGGCTCGTCAGGGGCGGCAGGGTCGGCCGGGCCGTACCGTTAAATTCAATTAAAACAAATATTATAAATGTTTATTTTCTGAGAAAATAAATATTGCGAATTTTTTATAATAAATAATAATATGCTTATAGCCAGTAATATTAATAAGCACTCAGTATAAGGCCGATAAATGCGGGAGTTTATTTTCATTTAATATATGTCTACTACGCAAGTTCGTATCCGCAAAATCGGCCAGCCGTTGATTTTCAGAGTATTAATATTAATGCAAGCGCTACGTCCGCACGAGTGTAAGTGCAGATTCTGTCGACTCATTTCGCCTGCAGCGTGAACGTACGTCCACAAATGGTTTACTCCAGTACGGCAAATTCACCGGGGCCGTACTCCGTACGCAATACTCCGATGCCCATGACTCGATGCACTCTTTAATTCGCTTGCGTTACAGGTCACAGATTTTTATTTTAGAACTTGTAAATTTATTTATTAACGTATTTCTGATTATTTTCATATTGTTCAATTTAAAAGTAATATATGTACTTACTTTAATACAAATTGGTCATTAAGGCCAACAAGTGACCGGTATTAGAAAACACATTATTTCAGAAATCAGAACATATTTCGCATTTTAAAGAGAAGGCAAATCTTAATATAAGTAAATATCATTAAACAATAGATGTAATTTAAAATGCAAACAATAATTAAATGGTTACCTAATTGTAATTTACAAAATAATTACCATTCTAGGTAAATGTAAGGTAGTTTATGTGAAATATATCAGTGTATAATTAACCATATTATGCATATAACATGTTTAAAGATGTTATTGTTACTCCGACAACAATCTCTCACTGTTAAAAGTCGGGCGAAATTATTTAATGTGTATCGTTCTAACGGAGGAGTATGGGTACGGCTGGCCGATTATCCACAGTGCGCGTGTGCCAGCATAGAAATGATCAGATGACAGAATCTCGCTCGTGTATGCGATTATTGATTGTATTATTTTTTGAAACTACGATGGCTAGTGTAAGGGATATTGTAAGTACTAACGCTGATTTGGTTCATTATTGTTTACACAATAAATTTAACCGATTGTCGTACGATGATAAAGTTTTCATTAAAAATGTGCCAGTTCCACATCCGTTGTTGACTAATCTCGTTCAAAGAAAACAAGATCACAATCGCACTTTTTCTGCAACACTCTACACAAAGTTTATTTGGCTAACTGGTAGTGAGATTTGTAACAAATTATTTTGTTGGTATTGTTTGTTGTTTTGTGAAAGCAAAAACCCTTTTATTTCATGCGGTTATGACAATTTAAAAGAAGTTTATCGCACTTTAGCGAAACATTAACTTTCAAAAGACCATACGTATTCTGCTTTAAAATATAAATTATTCGCGAAACATGATATTGTAAATGCACTTGATACCGCTAGACGAGAACTTATAAATAAACATAATGAAAACGTTCGGGAAAATCGAAAACATTTAATAACCATTGTCATTTATTTAACAACTCAAGAACTTGCATTCCGAGGTAACGACGAAACAACAAATTCAGACAATGAAGGGAATTTCAAAGAATTAGCTCATTTTGCATCTAGTTTGGATGAAAATTTGAATATATTCATTGATCCATCCATTTCTTCAGTGTTTACCGGACTGTCAAAAATGATTCAAAACGATTTAATTGATTCCATAACTACGGTTTTAAAGCAGAATATTTACGACGAAATTAATAGAGCTTCTTGTTTTTCATGGGAAATAGACGAGAGTACAGATATACGCTGTTTTTCTCAGATGTCAGTGATTTTTCGTTACGTTTGTGAGGGGAAAGTAATAGAACGATTTTTGGGTTTCTTCAACCTTAGTGAAGGTCGAACTGCAAACAATATTTTTAATGTACTCCAACAAAACTTCAATCATTTCAATATCGAACACAAATTAATCGGCCAAACGTATGATGGTGCTGCTGTAATGGCGGGAGAACTAATGGATTGCAGCAAAAAGTTAAGGCAATTGCTCCTCAAGCACTATTTACGCACTGTTACGCGCACAAAATAAGTTTAGTTTTACAAGATATAAAAAAATTCAAGAATGTAGGATATTTTTCTCAAATCTCTCGGGCTTTTCATCTTTTTTCACAAAATCTACTAAACGCACTAATCTTCTGGATACAATTTGTCAAAAGAGAGTTCCGAGTAACTCAGAAACCCGCTGGAACTTTAAATCGCGCATTGTGAACACTATATTAGAATTAATTTGATTGAAGTTTTCGATCATATCATCGCAGATTTGGATCAATGGGATGATATTTCAATACGAGAATCGACCGGGTGTTAAAAAGAATATTAACCGATTTTGATATCCTGTTTCTTTTATATACTTTTCAGTTAATTTTTACACATACGGATCCTATTTTTTCTATAATTCAACATAAATTATCTGGAATCACGTATTGTAACGAAAGAATTATATCACTTTTATCCACATTAAAAAAATTCCGAAATGACAATTATTTCCTTAAAATATATTCTGATGTTAATCAAATTTTAGATGTTCAGCCTCCATGCGCTAAACGACGTAAAACGCACAGTAATAATGATGATTCGATATCTACGAAACGAATCTTTTTTGAAATTTTAGATATGCTTATAAATCAAATTGAAACACGTTTTAAAGATATTTTCTTACTTAACTTTCTGGAATTAACCAATCAAAATAAATTCGACATATTTAATAAAATATTTCCCGAAAAACAATTTCAATCTTTGATTAATAACTACAAAACATTTTTTAATAATGAAAAATTAAAAATAGAATTGCAAGTTTTGTATGCTGACAAACTTATTTTCGGTAATTCCCCAACAGTAGGTAACATGACAGAATTTATTTATAATAATGATATTATTACAGACGTTCCGGAATTATATAAATTATTTTGTTTAATATTGTCTCTCCCACCAACATCTGCATCGGTAGAAAGAAGCTTTTCAGCATTGAAAAGAATAAAATCTTACAGCAGGAATACAATATCCCAATCGCGCTTAAGTAATGTATCTATTTTAGCAATAGAAAGAGGGTTGGTTAAAAGTTTAGTTAAGAATGATAGTTTTTATAATAAAATTATTGGCGATTTCGCTACAAAAAAATCCCGGCGAATCGATTCTTTCAAGTTATTCACATTTTTAAGAGTGTTATTCTTTTTTTATATCCTCCACCTCAAACGTACTTCACTTCTGTCAAATCCAACTCCCATTCCATATCCTGACAAGAGTGCTGTAGACCTTCCCGTGGTTCTTGTCGGACGATTTAATTTTTTGATGCGCCTACTCCCCTACAGGGTTTTACTTACATTTACCTAATTATGTCGCGTTAGCAATATTTTTTTTTACTATAGACTGCACAAACAACCATATATGTTTACCATTGTAAATAATACACTTCCATGAAGATACAGTATATAAATGATACTTAATAATGGCCATAAAATTAAGTTGACTAACTGCAGCTTGCCTACATTCGGCCGACCCACTTCCGTAGGTCACGAGCCGTCACTGCTGGGTGGTATCTAATCAGATAATCTCTCATGTTGGTATTGCCTAGCAACGCGTTAGTACATTATCTATAACATATAAAACGTCCGTTTTTGCCGGACTTTTAAGCAGTTTGCTTCTCAATTCGATCTGTTTGTATTTTCGGGCAATGTGTTTTAATCAGTAATAGTATTCATTTCTTAAAATCCTGGTAAGCTCATTTTTACTACAATTATTGTGGCGCAGATTAATACACGTCTGACACTTGGTGTCACTAAATTTAACTTTTCTAATTATGAAGTGAGAACTTTCTGTTCGGCCAATTGTCTTCTCAAATCTAACTCGTGACTGATTTTTCCTAGGCAATTATTAGCGTCTGGATCACTCTTGCTTGTTACTTCTAGAAAATCGGCACTCCTGCTTCACAGTCGTACCGATTTTCGTCGCAACAAGCAATCGTGATCCTGCCGCTAATAATTGCCGGCAAAATCATAGGTACTCGTTATATTACTGTTGATAAGTTCTTTCATAAGTAAACAACCAATCAGATTCGTCCATTTTTTTCGAACGCCGCACGCTACAGAAACTTAGAACGTCAATGTCACTGAGAAACGGTAAGACCCCGCGCGTCCGGGCGATTTGTTAAAATTAGGCTGATAAGACCCCCGCTGTCGGTGTCGATGTTCAGATTTATATCATATTCATAGATACCCTTGAATAAAAAATTACGATCGATCTGTCAACGTATAAACATGTCTGAATCACGCTTCGGGACAGAATGCGATGAAGCAATTAATAATTTAATTACAACACCAAAAAACACGGTCAAAAGTAAAAAATACGTATGGAAACTGTTCCAGCATTTTTGTGAGGTAAGAAAATACGAATTGAAAATTGTACTTTTAATAAATAGCTTTTCAAGTTTTGTACATAATTCAAGAACTTATCTTACCGAATGTACCTCGGGCAATGATAAATTCGAGATAATTTTGACTAGTTCCCTCAAGTGTGTTGCTTTAAGTAATTGCCCTCCGCCTGACGGCGTCGGGCAATTACTAAGCAACACACTTTCGGGGTTTAGTCAAAATTATCGCGAAATTATCAGTGCCCTTGGGACATTATAGCTGAAAATCGCATGACGATTCGGCTGAAATATTCACCAGAGATACCTTTCGCCAGAAGGGGCACCGCGTGACAAGTATTTCATCTCTGGGGGCCCCCCGTCCTGGGGCACCGGCCTTAAAAGTGAGCGATTCAAGATTATTTTTCGGGAGTCTTCATGCCTTTAGTTTTGGCTCTAAAGAGTCCGTTAAAGCTCAGGTGTATTCGCAACGCGTTCCCCCACAATATTTATGTTGAACATTTGTTGTTCCCTTAACGAGATACAATTTTTCAAATATTGACCAAATTGTTACTAACTTTTTTCAAGTTTCTTTCAGGGATGTGTTTTTTCCTTCTTCAAATTGAAGAGCTGAAATTTTTTAAGTTGGTAAAGGTCATAATGAGCTTTCATCTCTATTTTTTTCAAAATTTTTGGGACTACCCCTACGCTCCATTTGCAGCTCCCGGGTTCGTATTTCTTTTTTTAAGGACTTTTTTTTTCTTTTCAAGTCGAAAAGCTTAAACTTTTAGCGATCGCAGAGGATACAACTGGCTTTCAAATAAATTGAAAATTTAAATAACAAATATAAAATATAAAATATAAAATATAAAATATAAAATATAAAATATAAAATATAAAATATAAAATATAAAATATAAAATATAAAATATAAAATATAAAATATAAAATATAAAATATAAAATATAAAATATAAAATATAAAATATAAAATATAAAATATAAAATATAAAATATAAAATATAAAATATAAAATATAAAATATAAAATATAAAATATAAAATATAAAATATAAAATATAAAATATAAAATATAAAATATAAAATATAAAATATAAAATATAAAATATAAAATATAAAATATAAAATATAAAATATAAAATATAAAATATAAAATATAAAATATAAAATATAAAATATAAAATATAAAATATAAAATATAAAATATAAAATATAAAATATAAAATATAAAATATAAAATATAAAATATAAAATATAAAATATAAAATATAAAATATAAAATATAAAATATAAAATATAAAATATAAAATATAAAATATAAAATATAAAATATAAAATATAAAATATAAAATATAAAATATAAAATATAAAATATAAAATATAAAATATAAAATATAAAATATAAAATATAAAATATAAAATATAAAATATAAAATATAAAATATAAAATATAAAATATAAAATATAAAATATAAAATATAAAATGAAAACTGTTATATGCTGGACTAATGAAGAAATGAGGCAATGGTGCAACAAAAATAGTATATTATTAAATGCAAACAAAACAACCGTTGTACAATTTCATAATAGAAAATCCCCAGAGTATTGTTTTGAAAATATTTGTGAATCTGTTACATATTTGGGGATCCATATAGATGCTAAGCTGTCCTGGAGTAAACAGATTGACAATGTACTCTCTAAATTAAACAGTGCTTATTATGCAATTATGAAGCTGAGGTCTAAATTCAATACGAAAGCATTAAAGGCATACTATGCAATAGCTTAGCCATACTTGGCATACAACATCCTAGTGTGGGGAGGGGCCAATACAACACGTGTGTTTATTTCACAAAAGCGAATTTTACGTCTTATTGTCGGTCTCCAAAAAACCGAGACCTGCCGTACTGCCTTTATCAATCGCCAGATACTCACGCTGACTAGTCTCTTTATATATAAGCATTATATGTAAAAAAAAATGAACATTTATTTGTGAAAAATAATAACACGCACAGCTATCAAACGCGACATGGTACTGATATACGCTCAACTTCGCACAATACCACTATGTACGAGAAAACGGCACTATTCATGTGTTCGGTGGTATTTAACAAACTACCAATGGAAATTAAAATGTACAATAACATCAAGACATTTAAGACAAAACTAAGTAATTTTCTCGTGCATACGTGCTATTACAAATTTTCAGATTTTATAAATGATTGTGATTAGAAAGTGTAGTCTGTGATATATTGGCCTAGATATAAAAAAAATATCTGTTTTAAACTTTTTAATCTGTATCGTTTATTTTAATATGTATAGATGTAAATTATGTCATTATTTTATTAACTTGACATTGTAGTAATTTTTACATTGTAATATTTAATTTTAATTTTTAATGTAACTTCTAATTGACAAGCACATCCACAGCAATTTTTTTGCATCTTATTTATGTATGATTTGTATATTGTGGCAGACGTGAAATAAATGAAATAAAATGAAATGAAAACATATACAAAATTCTTACATAAAGTGCATACTTTTTGAAACCTGATTTTTCCCAATTTCAAACTGCCTAAAACGATTTAAAACGATTTTTTGCATCCCCTTCTATACTGCCGATGGTGATGTCCTGCGGCAGCTATAACCTAGCACGGATTGAATAAATTTGATCTTCCCAATGGCCCTCCCTGTGGTCTTTAGGGCTTTCTTTAGAAATTAGAGGATACACATTCGCACAGCCTTTCCTGTACATCCTGGACAATTTAAAACTATTCTATCCTCTCCGCAAAAGACCCCTCTACAACAGTTATTCTCATTATTTTTTTATCGTTCGCGAGTTATGAATTTTTTTATGTGTCAAGGCACCATATTTTTCATTTTTCATGAGTAAACCATCGGAAATTTGAGTGAAAATTGCATGACACGGATTCGGCTGAAATTTTCACCAAACATACCTTTCGCCTGCAGGGGCACCACGTGATAAGTATTTTATCTGTGGGGGCCCCCGTTCCGGGGCCCCGGCCTTAAAAGTGAGCGATTCAAGATTATTTTAGTTTTGATTCTAGAGTCCGTCAAAGCTCAGGTGTATTCGCAATACAATATTTATGATGGAACATTTTTTGATTTGTTGCTTCCTTAATTTTCAAAGATTGACCACATTGTTTCTACCTGTTTTGAAGTTTCTTTCAGGGGCGATTTTTTTTCTATTTAAATTGAAGAGCTGATATTTTTAGAATTCGTAAAGGGCACAACGATCTTTCATCTCTATTTTTTTCAAAATTTTCCGAACTACCTCTACGCGCCATTTGCACCCCCCTGGGTTCGTTTTTCCACTTTTCGGGCCGAATTTTTATGTCTTTTAAAGTCGAAAAACTGAAACTCACAGGGATGGGAGAAGATATTTTTTCAAATTTTTTGGAACTACCCCTACGGGATACTTGTATCCGCTGGGTTCGTTTTTTCTTCATTCGTTCGTTCGTCACCAATTATTTTGGTCAACTTTAATAGGATAGACGACGGCGCAGCGCAGCGGAGCCGTCGTTCGTCATCGGTTACTTTGGTCAATTTTAATAGGCCACGCATGGACGACGGCGCAGCGCAGCGCAGCGGTGCCGTTGTTGGTCATCTATTATTTTGGTCAATTTTAATAGGATACGCACAGACGCAGCGAAGCCGTCGTTCGTCACCAGTAACTTTCTTAAATTTTAAAGGTCACGCACAGACTACGGCGCAGCGCATCGGAGCCGTCGTCCGTCACCAAATTAAAAAAATTTAAAAAAATTTAAAAGTTAAAAAAAAAATATTTTTTTCTTTTTTCAAATTTTACCTAAAAGTAACTTTAGCTTGAAAAACTAGTGTCAAAACACTAACCTCATAATAAACGCGCATTCACAATAACCTGAGAACATAAATTATTACCACTTGATTATTTGCCTAGAAAGCAATTTTGTGAATTTTGGATGTACAAAATTAATGATAATGAAAGAATTTTAAACATTATTTTATTTTCCGGTGAAAGCAGCTTCATGTTAAATGGAAAAGTGAATAAACAAACGCGATGAAACTGCGAACGCTGCAGAAAAGTTGTCAAGTATTTCCTTGCTGGACAAACCTCGTATAATTGCCGTCAGAAATTCTATCCGTTCTTCAACAGTATAAACAGACATTTTCTAAATTCGTTTGATTACTTGCCAGATTGATTAGATCTGACATTTCGGAAATTCAAGGTACTCATTTTTGCTCAGTTATTTATATTAAATAATTTCATTTTTTAATGGAATAAGACATGTTTAAGTTATTCTAATTAAGTGCATCATGTAGAAAAATCATTGATTTATCACTCACTAAAATTTGTTTAAAAATTATATCATAAAATATAAACTAAAAAAAATATACTGTATATATGTATATATTAAAATTGAGTTCTCAATCATTGTGTGTGACAATGGTTTTTCCGAGAGTTGTGGTTAACCCGTAGTTGCATTTATTTTGGTGGTTGATAATATAATTTATAATTTAACAGCCCAACTAGATTAACTATTCATTACCGATAAGGATTAGTGATTGCCTTAAGATACCTTTCGTTCACTTGCCGGCTTTAAATCACTTAGAGCCAGCCCTTTTACAACTTTTTGCAATAGATAACCTCCCCACTCTACGGACTGTACCGGGAGTGGTAAGTGAAATTTTAGTGGAATGGTATTTACATAAAACCGGTAATAATTTATTCGAGATTATCGTTCCATAAAAATTTGACGACACTTCATAACTTGATTTCGAGATAATTCTATTATAAACACCCCATCCTTTAATGTTGAGATAATTCCACTTGAATAGAACGTGAAATATTACACAAATTTCTACTATTTAAAAAAAAATAACCATCCATTTTAAATTTCACAAAATTAATTACATTATAAATTACACTGGAAACATATTTATATCATATTAAATTAAGAATAATAATATATTTTAATTATTTTTATAACCCAAAATTGGTCACCTTCTGTCTTGAAAAATGGGGGGGGGGGCTACAAAAGAACAAGATGTTTTAAATCTTTTTACATGATACGAAATTGACGATTCATTCAATTTGTAAAGCCAGTAAAACAGATGTCGCATTGATAGTTCAATTTATATTCGTAACATGCTAATTCGACAGTTTATGTTGCGGACCAGATTTTTTTTAGATGCGGACCCGAACCTTGACATTGTGGAGCGCCGCCGCGATCGATACATGGCGTCGCGACGCACGCGCATCCTCACAAAAGCAGCGCCTCCTGTCCGATGTGTGTGCTCTTGACATATACACCGATCATTTCCTTTATTTGCAAAATCGTTACAATAATAATACAATCATAAAAACAGTACTTGATTACAGAAAATAGTTACAGTGACCTTCATTCGTATCCGTTTCCGCTTACGATTATCGAGTTAGTGTTCGTTTGAAGTTCGGTGCACCATTTGCGGCGTTATTGACGTTTGTACTCATGCATAATGAACATGCGATGATTTTCGTATGAAATATGTGATATCGGAGGAGGGATCAAATGGTGCAGGTGAGGATTTTACTGCTAAGCGGCTAAAGTGCTGATGAATGTTTTTGTTATTTTAGAGATGCAGAATTTTAAATTTAAGTGTTACGGCTGTTATAGCCCTATCCGTCTACAATGTCTTGCTGACGATCAAGTTGATGTATAAAGATGATTGTCCACGTGTCAAAACACACGTTATCCACAGTTCCGCCCCACCGGTTCATCCAAGGCCGCCCTGTGATGCTCAAGTTATAGATATAAGCCCCGACACTGTTTTTTCGAAACTCGATTTACGCCTCGGACGATGGGATAATAGGCTTTTATATAAGTATTTCGATAATTTTCTAGTCGGAGACAAGTACGCGGAGCTCAACGAGGACTATTCGGTATGCCTAGCGACGCAGAGTTCGATAGAAAAGTTGAGCTCTCTGGTAGAGGTCTCATCCTCGTGGAATGGGGCGATATCAGCGGCGGTTTTTGCCGCCGGTGATGACGAACTCAACCTTCTCCTCCTGTATATAATATATTTAAGGCAATGTTTTGTACATATTAAGCACAGGGTCAGCTTTCACCTAGCCGTACCGAAGAACCGCATGCCTTCCACCATCCAAGTCGATCTGACTAGCCTGTCCCTGATGGATTGCACTAGGCCCGAAGTCATGCTTCAGCAGCTCATCAAGCAACGCAGCAGCGCCACTACAAAGTGGCGCATCAAGAACCCCTACCCCCAGAACCATTTGAGGAATCTGGCACGCAAAAATTGCCACAGCGGGCACGTCTTTTTAACGGACGTCGATATCGTCCCGAGCTTTAATCTCGCCGAGAAATTGGATAAATTCCTTAGAAAATCCGCATGCAAGAAGCTTTGCGCCTACGTGATTCCCACCTACGAATTAGACAACCGGATCCGATTCCCGCCGAATAAAACGGAGTTGGTAAGGCTGGCCAATAAGGGTCTGGCCAGGCCCTTTCATCACAAAGTTTTTATCTACAATCAGTTCGCCACGAATTTTTCTAGGTTAGTGTATTATTAATAAAAATAATAATAATAACAAAATCGCATCCCTCAATAAATGAATTTTAATTAAATAAATTTTGATAAAGAAGCAGTTGTATTTAATAAAATAAATTATATTTAGTTTAAATGAATTTTAGCCAAGATCATTCTCAAGTTATTATTTGGGAACTTTGAATTCACTTTTCTTTAAGACTACAACAGGGAGAAAATAATGAAAATAATACTAAGTACGGCTATTTATAATATAATCTAATTTTTCGTCAGCGGAATATAGGTGTTTGTGGTATGATAACTCGTGCATCGTCTCCTTGAATAATACTTTTTACTTTCTCCGTTACGAAGTACGAGAAAGTATTGTGATCGTGATTTTTCTCCAAAAAAATGTTTAAAGGAAATATCCGTTTTGGGATCCCTGGATGCCATTTCAACAATTTCTGGAATTTTTTTTTGTGTCTGTGCCTTTAAAGAATAAGTTTTCGAAATCCCTTTAGTTTTTGAGTAAACTGTGTTTTTGAATTTGAAGTATAATTTTTCCATCTTTCATAATTTTGACGTTTTAAACATCAGTTTCATCCTAGCTTACACAACGCTCGATGTACATTTAAAATATGATTTCAATTGAAAATATACCATGAAAACGTAAATATAAATGACTATGATACCATCAAGTCGGAAAAAGTAACATGAAGGCCACATCACCATTTTTGTTGTATAAGTTTACTTATCGTTAGAAGATGCAATATTTAACATTTCTCTCTGTATCTAGATGGCAAATTAATGTACAGGATGAGAGCCAGGAAGTCCACATCAGTCACCCAGTCACGAACTTCGAATTCCTCTACGAGCCCTTCTACGTAGCACCGGATACAGCCCCTCCGCATGATGAACGCTTCATGGGTTATGGATACACACGAAACACACAGGTATTTATCTACATGAAAACCTATTTTAGGGAATGGTTGGATATTTGTGCAACACAAAAATAAATATTAATGACGTCCAATCAGTAAACAGAGAGAATAAGAGAGGAATTGGCAAAATTTTACGTTCGGGGAATGAAAATTCCAGCTAGAATATAGTTTTTATACCACAATTCAACCGGTTGATGATGGCTAAGGGCTTTTGCAAAATATTTAAAATCAACATTACATAACTCAATTCTTAACCCAAATAACTTAATTAATTAGATTGATAGATTGTTTTAAAGAAAACATGTTTAGGTACAAACCGTAAATGTTTTTTGTTTTTAATTTAACGGTTTCTGTTATTTTTGTTTAATTTTCAACTAAGGTGTCACACTACCCACACAGCACATCAATGTTGCAGAAAGATTGCATAGAGGTTATATTGCAATAATTGCAAAATTCCAATTGTTTTTCAGAACATATCAAAGACATTGCAGCAATAACTAAATGTTCGCCATTTCTGCAATATTGCAGAAATATACAGGGTCCTGCATTTTACCTCCCGTCTTATATACCTCTGCTACTGATTAAGCTAGGATTTTGAAATTTTGCAGACTTTACTTGCATCCTAGAAATTATTTCAAGAAAATATTTTTTTATTAAACAGTTCGTCTCAAAAAAGCGTGACGTCATGATATTATATCTTTTTAGATTGTAAACTTATTGAAATCATACATATACATACGTATACATAAATATACATACGTTCATGCACACAAGCATGAGCTCAAAAGGCCATCAACCGAAGTCTTTCAGCCACATATAACAAAAAAATGGTGATGTGGCCATCATGTTACTTTCTCCAACTTGATGGTATTATTTATATTTACGCTTTCATGGTTTATTTTCAATTTAAATCATATTTTAAATGTACATCGAGAGGATGACACTGACGTTTAAAACGTCAAAATTATAAAAGATGGAAAAATTATACTTCAAATTCAAAAACTCAGTTTACTCAAAAACTAAAGGGATTTCGAAAAAAACTTATTCTTTAGAAATTGTTCATTTTGTAATTTTCTACAATTATTATTGACATAAATTTGCTGTAACTATTATCGTTTCATAATTATAAACCAAAAATTTAAAAAAAATTAATAAATTTTTTTCTCGAATAACAATGATTTTATGAAAAATATTTTCAAGCAAAAGATATTAATTTCTTTGTTGTCTTTAATGTTTGTTTAAAAAATTTTGTGATATTTTTCATATTTAAGAAAATATTGGCAAAAAACAAAAAACAGTTAAGGTAAACACCCACTTCCGGTGTACGAAATTTTACCAAAAGCTTTTCAGTTCTTCAGATTATCAAATAAGACGTATGTTCAAAGTTTCATATCAATTGCTCTGTTAGTTTTTGAGATACAGCGCACACAGACAGACACACACACACACAGACACACACATACACACACACACAGACACACACACACACACAGACACAAAAAAATGTTTTCCAGAAATTGTTGAAATGGTATCTAGGGACCCCAAAACGGATATTTCCGCAAAAAAAATTTTTGAAAAAAAAATCACGATCACAATACTTTCTCGTACTTCGTAACGGAGAAAGTAAAAATTATGTCTACAGAAGTTTTAGTAGCGGTTATTTCTTCGTAAATAGTTTTTACTGGGTGTTTATATTTGGAAATTGTTGTTTCTCTGGTTATAACTAGATTTTGTATTGCAGTTAGAATAGATTGTTTGTAACAATACTTAATCGTTAATTTTTGTAGCCGCATTTGAAATGGAGGAAGTTTAAGAATATCGTATAGGTAGTCGTTTGAAGGGTTAAAAATGGGGTTTTCAGGGTGTCTAATACGTGTTACTATTCTCAAGCAAGATCTCTCGGCAATATTTACTTTGTCTATAATACTTGGACGTGCATTGAGTAGTAGTATAAATCCGTAGTCCAATAGAGGATTACAGAGTGATTTGTATATATTTGTAGCTGTGCGTGTACTGATACCCTGTCGTCTAATTATTAGTTTTTTGAAATAGTTAGCCCGTGAGGTTGCTTTCTTTTTAACGATTGTGTAATGCTGCCTAAAACTAAGCCTGCCATCAAAATGTATTCCTAAGTACCTAATTACTTGGGACGGTTTGATTCTAGCGTTATTTAGTGACAGTGTGGGTGATCCGTCTGTTATTTTGTGGTGTGGAATTAGCAATTGTGATTTCTGTGGGTTTATACTTAGACGCCACTTGTGATACCAGTCGGTTATGCGGTCGGTTAATTGTTGCAGTTCGTGCATTGTTTTCTGTAGTGTATTACCGTGTGAAATAAGACAACTATCATCGGCAAATTGTATTATGTATGCAGACGGGTTGAAGTAGTTAGGATCAGGATTGTATAAGTCAAAACAGAAAATTATATAATAAGGGAGATAGCGGCGACCCTTGCGGTAGTCCCTGCATAGGTGTGAATTTATACGAAAAAGAGTTAACAACTTTACTTTGCAATATTCTATTACTTAAAAACTGATTTATTATCTGAAATAAGTAGCCGGGAATATTTAATTTATGAATTTTATACAATACACCCAAGTGCCAAGTTGTATCAAATGCTTTAGTTATATCTGTAAAAAGTAGAGCCGATTTTTTGTTTGAAAGGTGATTGGTTTGTATATTTCATGACACAATAGTGAGTGGATGCATAGTCGATTTATTTGGCATAAAACCAAATTGCTACTGCGGTATATGTATTTCAATGTGTTTGAGAAGGCGTTTTTTGATAATAATTTCAAAGAATTTCCCAAGAACTGGGAGTAGTGTTACAGGTCGATAGTTTTGGACGTCGGAGCTGTCGGTATTCGACTTAGGAAAGGAAATAATGAGACCATTTTTCCACGTTTCTGGGAATATTTGATGTTGTAGGCAGAAATTAAAAAAGTTTAATAAGAAAGTGGTGGATGTTTAGGTTTAGATTTCTTACTATTGCTTTGGTTACGTTGTCATATCCCGGTGCATTGCTTTTACCGCTGGAAATGATCTCAAAGTACTCAGATTCCTCTAGTAAGTCAAACTCAGCTGTGGGATCTTTACTTTTGGATAACTTAGCATATCATTGATTGACTAGATTGAAGTTATTAATATCATAGTTGTTATTTGGATTGTCCTTATAGATATTTTCGTAATGAGAAGCAAAATGGTTGGCAATTTCGTTATGATCAGTTACTGGTGAATTATCATTAAGAATTGGTGGAACTTGGAAGGTATTTTTATATCTTGATAGTTTTTAAATTTCACTCCAGTAAGTTTTGCCGTGGAGTTCATTTATTTTGGCGCACGAATCAATCCATGTATGTGACCTATAGTGGGCAATGAGTTTATGAATATGTGAATTGAGCTTATTAAACTCTTGTTTAATCCTCTCATCTGAGGTGTTTTTAAAATCTCTGTATAGTGCGCGCTTGTGTTTAATTAGAGCCCTAATATAGGAGGGTAGAGGGTAGTTAAAGTGCTTTTTATTAATCTTGGGTGAATGAGTTTCGACTGAATTGCTCAGGAGTGAATTAAATTTATATATTGTTTGGGAATTAAATACCGGATTAGTTTGCACAAAAGCATTTAGATCATGATTCACCTTGGCCATGTTACACCTAGAGGTATTTATAAAATATTGTGGTGTTTGTACGATACTTACATCCGTGGCAAGGGTAAATGATATTGCTAGATGGTCTGAACCAAGGTCTGGGTCTAGGTGTACATTATTTATATGTAGTTGAATGTTAGATGTGCAAAGGAAGAGATCGGGAGTAGTGCTTGGGTTATTGGGAAGTATAAAGGTAGGGGGCGTCTTAATTCCTACGAAATTAGAATTTTGCAAAAATTGATTCACATGTCGCTGCTTATACGATTGATATTAAAATCGCCTATTATAATTGCATATTCGTATAACGACGCTTTTATGAATATTGTGTCATCTACAGTTGAATGAGGGTGTATATAAACAACAAAGATATGGAGATCTTTGCTTAACCATTTAATGGAAAAGTGGAAGCATTCGTTTCGTGGATTGTTTCGCGGTGCATTTTCTTTGCGCATTTTTATTGCAGGTTGACACATAACCAAGCTGCCGCCCCTTTTATTTATGTTGAATATTGTCGCATATTTTTGTATGGAGTGCCAGTTTTGGTATTTTATTTCACTACAAGACTTAGTTTCGACCAGCATTACACCATCTATTTTATTTGCTGCAATATAGTTATTTAATAGGTACGATTTTTTCTTGTAGCTATTAATGTTGCAGTACACAAATTTTAAACTAGACATTTTGAATACCTGGCGTGGAGATTATTGCTTGGTGTCCAATGTTTGGTGAAGTAGGGGATATCGGGTGTGGATTTTCCAAGTCGAACATTAAGATGTACATGCGGCTTCATGAAAAGGTGACTATAGTGTCAATTTTAAAATTATCAATAAATCTTTGTTTTAAATTTGTGATCGCCTCAGTTCTATTGAGGCAGTTGGGAGAATTTAATGCAGTTGTATATAGATCAATGATGTAATCGTGTAGAGTCAGAGCGTTGTGGATACGATTGTTGGCTGTGATGTCAGCTTCCATTTCATGGGTTCTTTGATTGAGTGATTTTAATTTCACATTGGGTATTCCTGGTAGTGGTCCAACAGGGCGGTTTTTACACTTAGTTGACCACACAGAGTGCCCCTCTTCTTTTCATGATGGACATTTAATGGGTAACGGCGAGCTGCAGGTATTGGTGGGATGGTGGCCCAAACATTTGTTGCATGTTATTTGGCTGGTGCACTCTTCTGTTTTAAGGTTGAAAGACTGGCATTTATTGCAAGGTGTTGGTGAAGGTTCTGGAGGTTTACTCTTCATTACTGGGTAGTGCTTATTTTTATAGAATATTCCCTCTTGTAGCAGTAGTTGGTGTGATTTAATGCAAGAAGTTATGACTCTTATTTTTTGGATAGGAGCATTAATAGCCTTTGCGACTATTTTTTTGCAGTAGCGATGAGCGATAGCATTTAGCTTAAGATGTTCACTGATCTCGTTGTCAGAAATATCAAGTTCCACAGTACAAATAACTAAAGAAAAGGAGATATTCGGCGTATAGCTGGGTTGTGTCATGTTTGGATTTGTCGTACGGAAGCCTTGGATCTGGTTTAGTTTTTCTAGTATTTGTAGTTTTTCGGTTAGTTCTTCCTTGGGCGAGTCAGACTTCAAAAGGAATCCATAGCGTGTGAATAATATTACGTCTTTTGGGTTAGTATGTTGATTCGTCCAGACGTCGGCGAGTTGCGTGCGTGAGATTGTTTTATTTTGTGCTGGTGTTATATGTATGAAATGTGTTGGAATATTTTTTGTGGACAATTTGTCTCATATGTGGTGATGTTATAGCATGTAGAGGTCTTGTAGTATATGTAGTTTGGATATGTTGTGAATATGTAGTAGAACTTGGTGTAATTACATTAGTATTAGCTTGTGGTGGAATTGCATTGGTATTAACTTGTGATGGAATTGTATTCGTCTCAATTTGTGGTGGAATTGTATTTGTACTCACAGTTGGTGGTGTTTTGTCGCATTCCATGGTGGTGACATCGCTCGATGCGTCTATATCGGTGTCGCTGATTGCGCTGACCTCGCGCTCGGGCGAGGTCTGGCGCTTCTTACTTTGCGGCGATTTGGATTGTTTCGGCCGGCCTCTTTTCTTTCCCTTTTGCACTTTATTCTTCGAATTCGTAGAAACCGAAGGTTTTACCATAACGCTCCTGGGAGCGTACTTGGAGGGTTTGTCACTTTATTAAATAAAGAGTAATTGGTATAAACTGTTAAACTATTGCTAGCTGCAGAACACGTGTATACGGTGAGATTGTCTGCTCGCGACTTTTTTTTTAGATTACATGCTGTATATTTTATTTCCTATTTGGATGCCTTTAATGGTTACCTGTATACCCCTAAGATTTTATTAAAATCGGTTTAGTGATATAAGCAAAAATAAAAAAAAACTAGAAAAAAAACACCATTTATTTAAAATATTAATAAAAATAAAAAAAAGTACCTCGTTAATAAAATTGTACAGGGTACTTATTAAATAAAGTCTGACAGTCCCGTTTGATTGATATGAATTATACAGGGTGTCCAAAATTTAGTGTCAAACTTCAAATTTTAAAGCTCTTAATTTTTCTTATTTTTAATTGGAGCCCCTGTATATTTTTACATCATTCCATGCGGAATGGAAAAACGAACATTTTTCTTTATTAAGTTATTAGCAGAAAACTCTGTTATCAATTTTTCCAATTCATTGAAATGAATAAAAATCGAAGGTGGCAATAATTTTTGCATAACGCATATAAAGAAATGATGGCATTGTAAATTGCAATTGACTAAATCTAATTTGCTATTTTATTTTTATTTCATTTTATTTTATTTTACTTACATCACAAATTTATTCTGCCAAATTTATTAACGATTTGAGAATTTGGTCGAAACAAGTGAAGATTGAAGATTATTATTGAGACACATAAAAATTCGTCATTCTGATCGTAACTAGTAAAGTATGAAGATTTCGATAAAATCCAGTCAGTGCTGAAGATTCTGGCCAAAACAAGTGCAGATTGAAGATTTTTATTGCAACAAGTAATGATTTCATTGAAACAAGTAAATATTTTAATCAAAAATTCCAATTTTCGAGAGTGGATTGAATTTTTTTGTCTAGACAATATTGAGGATTTTGTTTGAAACAAGTAAATATAATAATAATAATATAATAATAATATAATAATAATAATATTATAATAATATAATAATAATATTAATATATATTTATGCTATTAACAAAGTTTTACACACGTCAGGTACAAAGTTAAAGTAGAAATATTAAACTATATGAACTAAGGTGTAAATAAAAATAATTTCAATGAGTGACAAATATTACATAATACGTACACATTAAAAAGTAAGCCGCAAGTCTCTGTAGAATCAAGTACATTAAATTCACAATATGACGATTAAAATTCAAAACATCCAGTTTAGATGGTATCACATTTCATAAAATCTTCAACAGAGTAAAAAGCATGCAACAAGAGAAAAGATTTTACTTTATCTTTGAACTCTTTAAAGGGTACATCTCTGGTTTGAACACATAATTTATTAAATAATTTAATACCATGATATTTGGTGCCGGTTTCTGATTTCCCAAGCCGTAACTGAGAAAGACAAAGATCATTTTTGTTTGAGTCAGATAACTGTGATGGTCGTGACAGCTGTAATCATTAAGATGTTTTTTTAGCGTAGCATAAGCATTCTAGTATGAATATGCATGGAAAAGTTAAAATACCTAGGCTTATAAATTGTGTTTTACAGTCGGCAGTGTAACCAATTCCAGCAATTATTCGTACTACTCGCCTCTGGAGTTTAAAAACTCGGTGGGTAATTATAGAGTGGCCCCAGATTAGGATACCATACCGCAAATGTGACTCCACTAATGCAAAATAAGCCGTGCGTAACATTGATGGTGGTACCTATGATACAAGGTTACGAACAAAAAATGCTCTTGGAAATGACCCTACAAATTGCATCCATGAACATTCTAAGATAAAGCTGAGTCCACGTGTACACCTAGAAAACAAGTAGAAACATTGGGAATATTGCTGTTTCGGGTGAAGTTAATTTGTTTCGTTTTTGAATTGTTTAAGTGCAGTTTATTTGAGTGACACCATGTTTTTGCAATGTTTAATGATATTGCATTCTTTTCTTTACTTAGTTCTGGTGTTATGCAGGTATTAATGATTGTAGTAGCATCTGAAAATAAGATGATATGAGCATTATCAAAGTGCTGGGGTAGGTCATTTATATAAGTTAATTTATGAGCACACCAACTTGTGTTTTTAAAAAAGAATTTATTTCGGCTAATAAACGTGTGAGCGATACAAGAGCAAATTCTAGACTGACTACTAAAATGAATAACAATTCTCACATGAAACATAAAACTAAAGATAAACCTACGCAAGAGATTACAAAGTAGCTAATGCAGCATGCAGATGCATTAGCGGTCACTTAATTACGGTTAAACAATGATTAATAATTAAATGTAAATCTATGCTATATAACTCCTCCACCCTTAGAGTCGAGCATCCCCTGGGAGGCAGAGAGTTTGATGTGTAGTCCTTGTGGGGGTTCACTTTCGGCACGGAGTTTGCGATTTTTGAACGACTTCACTGTAATGTAACTAATACCGATCAATACTCACACATAAAGTACAACAGTCCAAAAACTCGGTGTGAAGATTTGTGTTGTCTCTGGTAGTGGAGGGACTTCCTGGAATACGGAGATGTCTTCAGCTTCCGCAGGTTGATGTCGAATTTGGTGAAATTCGTAGTTTCCAGTTTTAGATGTAAATCGTTGATTACAAGGGGGCTCCCAAATGTCGCGTCTTGATATTTAATTTCTCGATCGCGAAAAATCACTGCACAATTGTCTTGTTTAATTAGATAAATTCCAATTAAAATCTTGGTTTCCGTTTGCTCCTTACATTTGATCTTAATTTCTTCTTGATTTGGGAATACTGCCAAGTATTGATTAATATATGGTATTATTTCCATATGGTTGGATTTTACGTGTAGTGTTGTGTATTTACAGTTACTGTTGTTTCCACTAGTAATTATATTTTGTTTGCACTCTGCTTTGTAGCTAGTTATTAAATGGCTAGCACATTGATAATGTCTTGTCGTTTTTGTACATAAGTGGCTTAGAGGCAAAACTTTATTTCCATCTATTGATTTTAATAAATACTTTATTGTCGGAATAATCGTAATTCGGATTCATGTACCGTAGGGATAGGGTACAAATAAAATAATTGAAACTGGTGCTCAAAATTAATGGGTATAGATAAGAAATAATTAATTCGAGTTGGCTTGATTTTACAATTGACTTTTATTATAGATTCGAAATTGAGAATATTTTCAATTTTGATTTCAAAGGGAAGCTGTTCATTATAATAAAGTGAAATTTTTTCAAGTTCTAAAAATTAATCTCTAGGTCTTATGATACTTGGATGTAACGTTTTTAGTTTACAAAAGGTGAGAGAGTTTTCGATGTCCTGCATTATATTTAAAATTGCGTTGTAAAGAATGACCAGCTGATTGAATAGATCTTTAGCAAATAAAACATTTTGATGATCAATATCGCCTTTTAGGATTACGGTTAATTTCAAAATTTTTGATTTTAACATTAATTCATTGTGTGCAATATTTTGCACGGTTTTGTTAAATTTCTCAATAATTTGTTGTCATGCTATACTTCATTTGTAATTGATTTTGAAGATGATTTTGATTGATTTGTAAATTATTTAGGATATTATTAATTCTTTCGCCATCTTGGGCGTCTAGGTTTCCAGAAATGGTTTTCATAACTGTTCCGAGTCTATTAATTAATCCTCGTTTATTTATATTTTGGGTACTTGCGTATAATTGAATATTATCAATTTTTTCTTTAATTGTTTCTCGGGTGTAATTTAATAATTTATTATAATTGTCAAATATCGCGCTAAAGTTTGATACGGTTTTAATTGTTGAATTTAGATAGTCATATTGCATATTCAATTTTGAAAATTAATTGTACAATTTTGTTAGGTCAAAATAGTGAACGAACGTGTGTTCAGTCTTCTCTAATTTTGCGGGTCCAAGATTTATAGGAAGTATCCCTAAATTTTGATTTATATTTTTGATTTCACCTGCTTGCGTCAGTGCCACGAAGAGCAACCTGGAAGAGAATCATCAGCCTTAGGTTTATTATCATAAATGTGTATAGTGATGTTTGAATCATTGAAAATATATTTGTTGAATTTGGTTCTCGTTTATCACGTGGTGAAACATTTTTAATATTACTGGTTGTTGAAATTAGGCACTTGGTAGGTTTCACAAATTTTATACTTTTTATTCCGACTAGTTTCGATTGTTACATCATTATCTAGGAATGAATACAGGGGAAAAATAGTTTCGCTTATATATTAAAATTGTCCATTCAGGTAATTAGGGCGGTCATTATTGGAGAACTCCAGATGTCATCATTTTCATTTACGACGTGTTTTCCCCGCTTTAGTGCTTTGTTGATCTCTAATCCTTCTCGGAGATTTAAATTTCGGCCCTTATTACCTGTATGTAATATTTTAAAATTATTTTCTTCGAAGAAGTGGTTATTTGTGATGCAATGTTTGGTAAAACCGGTGGTGCCTTTATTGTCTAGTATGGCTTTTCTATGTTCTTTTAGTCTTATACTAAATGTTCTTCCGGTTTGGCCAATATACGTTGCATCACAATCCCCACATTCGATTTCGTATATGCCGCATTTTTTGGATTTTTCTATGGTTGGTTTATTATTTATCAAAAGTTTGCCGATATTGGTGGAGTTTGTACATATAATGTTAAATTCGTTCCCAGTTACACAATTTTTTATTTTATTTGACAGATCATTTACATATTCTAATTTGACCCAATTTTTGGTTTTTTGTTCTTGTTGCGGTGGATAAAAATATTTTAATAGTTGTGTCTGTTTTTTCTTTTTTAGTAATTTATCTATTATTTTTGTGTTGTAGCCGTTATTCTTAGCTATTGTTTTTATGACTGATAGTTCTTTGAAATAATTTTCTTTATTTTGAGGGATATTAATTAGTCTATGGAGGTATGAATGAAAAGTACTAAGTTTGATCTGATTGGGGTGATTTGAATCTTCGGGAATGATGGTATCAGTGAAAGTTTCTTTTCTATATATCTTAAACTGTAATTTGTTATTTAATTTGGTTATGGTTAAATCTAGGAAGTTGATTGAATTGTTGTCTTCTATTTCTGACGTAAATTGGATGTTATTATCGATTGAATTTAAGAAAGTTTCGAATATATTTAATTGTCTAGTTGTTCCTGTCCAAATGCAGAATATATCGTCTACATATCTTGCCCAGTAGTGGATATGTTTAGACTCAGTTTTATTTAATAGATTATTTTCAAATTCTGACATGAAGATTTCTGAAAGTAATGGTGAAAGTGGGGAGCCCATTGGTAGACCGTCAGTTTGCGTGTAAATAATATCATTAAATTCGAAATAATTTTGTTTAAGGCAAAGGTGAATTAGTTCTGTGATTTCTTTTTTATTTGCTTCTGGGTTATCTGACTTGTTGATATGTTTTTTTAGGATAATTTTTAGTTCTTTTACTGGTATTGATGTGAACAGGCTTTTAACGTCGAAAGATATTAATTTTGCATTTGGAGGGATGACAAGAGTTTCTAATTTATTGACTAGTTTATTTATTGACTTAGAGAAGAAGCCAGAAACGTCGCGTTCGAGCAGTTCCAGTGTCAATCAAGAAAACTAAAATCACTACGGGAGAAGAAATCAAAACAAGAAGAAGACATAAACACGCTAGCCTTAAACAATACGGGTGAGACTAATAATGTTAAATTCTATCCCAGATTAGTAAATTTATCAAATATACATTTTGAACCAACAGAGTCCTTATTACTAGAAAAAGGCCTAAAATATAATCCGAAAATCAAATCCAATAGTATAATCGAATCGATAGGTATAGATGCAGAAATCATATGTAATAAATTATCCTCAGAAAATGACAGATCATTAACTAAACATAAAGTTGCTAAATTAATAGCACAACATAAATCTAAACATAAAATAAAAAATAGAAGACAGTCAGAATTAAAAACAATCAAAAACATCAAACAAAAACTTAAAAACAACAATTTAATCCTCACAAAAGCAGACAAAGGCAATACTGTCACAATTTTACCTAGAACAGAGTATATTACAAAAACCGAAGCTCAACTACAATCAGACAGATTCAAAATTATACCAAGAGATCCTACCAACAAATTCCAATTAGAACTTAAAAAATCAATTAAATCATGCACAAATATTATTAATGAATCACAAAAATTTAAACTTGTAAAAATGAACCCTAAAGCACCAATCTTATATGGACAACCAAAGCTCCATAAAGACGATTTCCCAATAAGAACAGTAAATTCATATATACACGCCCCAGCATATAACCTATGTAAATTTATTAATGAAATACTCCCAACTTTCATTGACTTTAAATCATCATACGCAATTAAAAATTCCATAGAACTAGTCAATAAATTAGAAACTCTTGTCATCCCTCCAAATGCAAAATTAATATCTTTCGACGTTAAAAGCCTGTTCACATCAATACCAGTAAAAGAACTAAAAATTATCCTAAAAAAACATATCAACAAGTCAGATAACCCAGAAGCAAATAAAAAAGAAATCACAGAACTAATTCACCTTTGCCTTAAACAAAATTATTTCGAATTTAATGATATTATTTACACGCAAACTGACGGTCTACCAATGGGCTCCCCACTTTCACCATTACTTTCAGAAATCTTCATGTCAGAATTTGAAAATAATCTATTAAATAAAACTGAGTCTAAACATATCCACTACTGGGCAAGATATGTAGACGATATATTCTGCATTTGGACAGGAACAACTAGACAATTAAATATATTCGAAACTTTCTTAAATTCAATCGATAATAACATCCAATTTACGTCAGAAATAGAAGACAACAATTCAATCAACTTCCTAGATTTAACCATAACCAAATTAAATAACAAATTACAGTTTAAGATATATAGAAAAGAAACTTTCACTGATACCATCATTCCCGAAGATTCAAATCACCCCAATCAGATCAAACTTAGTACTTTTCATTCATACCTCCATAGACTAATTAATATCCCTCAAAATAAAGAAAATTATTTCAAAGAACTATCAGTCATAAAAACAATAGCTAAGAATAACGGCTACAATACAAAAATAATAGATAAATTACTAAAAAAGAAAAAACAGACACAACTATTAAAATATTTTTATCCACCGCAACAAGAACAAAAAACCAAAAATTGGGTCAAATTAGAATATGTAAATGATCTGTCAAATAAAATAAAAAATTGTGTAACTGGGAACGAATTTAACATTATATGTACAAACTCCACCAATATCGGCAAACTTTTGATAAATAATAAACCAACCATAGAAAAATCCAAAAAATGCGGCATATACGAAATCGAATGTGGGGATTGTGATGCAACGTATATTGGCCAAACCGGAAGAACATTTAGTATAAGACTAAAAGAACATAGAAAAGCCATACTAGACAATAAAGGCACCACCGGTTTTACCAAACATTGCATCACAAATAACCACTTCTTCGAAGAAAATAATTTTAAAATATTACATACAGGTAATAAGGGCCGAAATTTAAATCTCCGAGAAGGATTAGAGATCAACAAAGCACTAAAGCGGGGAAAACACGTCGTAAATGAAAATGATGACATCTGGAGTTCTCCAATAATGACCGCCCTAATTACCTGAATGGACAATTTTAATATATAAGCGAAACTATTTTTCCCCTGTATTTATTCCTAGATAATGATGTAACAATCGAAACTAGTCGGAATAAAAAGTATAAAATTTGTGAAACCTACCAAGTGCCTAATTTCAACAACCAGTAACATTGAAAATATATTCAAGAATTGGTTTTACTTTTTTATATTTTCGAAAGTCAAGACCGCATTCTAATTTTGGAATGGCCACATTCGTAATTTTATTTGAAATACAGAATGCTTTTTAACCAACGAGAGTTTTGAACAGATCCTCATAACTTGTTTTATCAGAACATTTATTTTTTGTGATTAAATATATTATATAACGATCATTATCCTTTAAATAACGGAGCGAATGTACTCCAGAGCTTTGTGCGTGTAATTCGTCAAGTCTACCGAATATTTGTTTAAAGTCTATAGCGATTCCTGCACTCATTTTAAGATCTAAGCTTACACAGTGTGCCAATGAAAAATTTTTCTGGTGCGGAAAACAGATCATTTATTTCAATTATATTATTATTATTTATTGGTTGTTGTAGAGTACGAGTATTTAAATATTCTTGATAATTTAATTTGGGTTTATTGGTTAATTTACCAAGTTCATTTTTTAATTTTTGGTCGCCTTATATTTGATAAGTGAATTTTGTCCACAGCGTTATAATGCTTTGGATTAATTTTTCCCGTTTTAAATTTAGGGTTAATCGATTTTAACGTTTCCTTTTTATATTTATTTTTTGATTTTGTTTCTGCTTATTTTTGACAAATATTACTTCTGGAGCAGTGGGAATTTCTTCTCGGTTTTGATTATGTTTTTCCATTACTTTTTCTTTACTTGTTTGCAACTTTTCATTAATTTTTTGGTAAAGCAATTTTACTTTATCACGGTGATCATTAATATAATTATTGACGAATCGAGTTTCAATATCGATGTCAAAAGGAGAATTTGTGAGAAATTAACTTTTGATTCAAAAGGATCTTTTTTGTATATATCCTAATTGTTAAGCAACCGAATATGTTCAATTATAGTCGAGTAGACTCTTTCCACTATGCCATTTGATTCTGGATGCTGTGAGCTGATAAAGTGCAATTTGATTTTATGAGTTTCTAACAATTCTTAAATTAACGTATTCTTAAATTTTAGGTGATTATCTGCCACAACTTGGCCAGGGATTCCATGGTGCGTTAAGAACTTAATGAGATTATTGGCAATCTCAAGTGCCTGATGGGAATTTAGTTTATACATCTGCGTATATTTTGAGAAAGCATCAATTATCGTGAGGAATTTAGTTCCTTCTAAAGCCACGCTGTCGATATGAACAATTTCAAATGGTTTGGTTGGTGTCATTGTAATATTTAATTTGAGTTTTAACGGGTTTCGATCGTATTTACAAAGTTGACAAATTTCACAATTATTTATGTAATTTTGAATGTAACGTCGCTGGTTAGGCCAGTAATATTTCCTTTTTATACGCGCATCGGTTTCTTCTATTCCCCGATGATTTGTTTTGCCTTCATGATATGCTTTAATAATTTCTATAATTTCATCTTCCGTTTCTACGTCATCTAACAATTCAGTACACTTAATGAATGAAATTTGTGAGTTCTTAAAATGTTTTTGGAGAATGGTACAAAATTTTTCGTAAACATGATCTACAAAATATAAGTGATATGTTTGTTTTGAAGCGGTGTATTCTTTCATAAAATCTATAACGTTTTGTTTAAAGTCTGTTTTCGAAAGCCGTAAATTTATTCGCATTTTCTTATTATTAAAAAGATACCTTATTTTAGGTTTTGCAGGTGCATAATTCACCTCAGAAATAATTATTTGATTATGTCCTAGATTTACAGGTTTTTCTAAGATGGGAATATTGAATATTGGGCTTTCGGTATTGGAATGGATTGTGTCATTGTCATTATTTTCGTTATTAGGTACCATTTGATTTTCGTTATCAAGTCCAAGTTCAACTATCATGGAGTCATTTCCAGGATTACGATCCATTGTACGAATAATTTCGTTTATTTGTCTATCTAATTCATCTTCGTTATTTTTACCAAATTTATCGTCAAAGTTACTTATATAAAAGTCATCAGGTTGATTAATATTATCGTGCATATTTAATTCTATACGTGATAGCGCGTCCGCATTCTTATTTAAAATACCCTTTTTGTAAATAATGTTATAGTCGTATTCAGCAATTTTTAAACGCCAGCGAACTAATTTTGAGTTCGGCTCCTTCACGGACATTAGCCATTGGAGAGGCTTATGATCACTAATAATTTGAAATTTTCTACCAAACAGGTGCGGGCGGAAGTATTTTACGGCCCAAACTATTGCTAACAATTCCTTCTCTATTGTAGAATAATTAGTTTCGGACTCGTTAAGCGTCCGACTCGCATAAGCGATGGGTAAATCAGAGCCTATTGCTCCTTGCGATAAGACAGCGCCGATTGCAACATTACTGGCGTCTGTTGTCAAATTAAATTGTTTGAAAAAGTCCGGATATTGTAGCAACGGTTCATTGATTAATAAATTTTTACAAGTGTTAAAGCAATTTTTATATTTTATATTTTATAATATCAATTATGGCATTTTTCTTAAGGCACTTCGTGAGAGGTTTCGTTAACTTCGCGAAATCTTTGATAAACTTTCGATAATAACCGAGGAGCCCAAGAAATCCTTTGATTTGCTTGGTGGTCTTCGGAATCGGGTAATTTTGAATGGCTTTAATTTTATCGGGGTTGGGACGAACTCCGTCTGGTGTCACAACGTGCCCTAAATATACGACTTCCTTCCCTAAAAATTCCGATTTATCAATTTGGATTTTTAGATTAGATTCACGTAATCTATTAAATACTTCTCTAAGCCGTTCGATGTGTTCCTGTAGGCTAGTGCTAAATATAATGATATCGTCTAAATAAACTAAACATTTTTCATTTTGAATGCCTCTTAGTATATTATACATTACCCTCTGAAACGTGGCGGGTGCATTTTTAAGACCGAATGGCATACGCATAAACTCGTAATGCCCGTTTTCCGTATTGAACGCGGTTTTTTGAATGTCGTTTTTTGACATCTCGATCTGGTGAAAACCCGACGCGAGATCAAGAGTGGTAAAATATTGGCAACGGCCAAGTTTATCGAGCAGGTCGGTAATATTCGGTAAGGGGTACCGATCACCAATCGTCTTCTCATTCAATTGACGATAATCAATGACAATACGCCACTTGCGTTTGCCTGACGCGTCTAACTTCTTCGGCACAACCCAGATCGGCGATGACCAGGGACTGTAGGAAGGTTTAATTATTTTTTGGTCTAACATAACATTTATTTGATTTTGAACTTCTTTCCTATGTACTTCCGGGTAACGACAGGATTTTGAATATACAGGTAATTCATCTGTGGTATTTATTTTGTGTTTTATTTTATTAGTAAACGATAATAATTTATCATCTGTGTGAAAGTGGTCTGAAAATTCTTTTATTAAATTCATAATGACACGCCTTTCCTCTGCGTTCATGTGCTCTGAACGGAATTTTGATGCGTCAAATTTACTATTTTCATATTCATAATTATTAAGATTTGCGGCTTGGCATGATCGTATTCTTCGATCAGCTCAACGACAGCAGGATAGTCTTGTTTAACATTCATATCTACCTCTGTTGGGTTTATTATTGTGCATATTGCTTTATGATTCCTAACACGGGTAGTACACTCAGGAATTTCTAAATTTTTTATTTTAGTGTATGGGATAATTACGTCCCCATTTTTTACATTTGCAACTCCAATTTCAATTATTTGTTCACACCGTGCGGGTATTACTGTACAATTCATACTCGCAGGTTTATCATTATATTTTAATTGCAACCTACAATTTGGAGTTATCAATACATTTTCATTAAAATCTATAATGGCTTTTAGAGCGCTTAAATTATCAAGTCCGAGTAGGACGTCGAAGCACGAATGGAAATCAAACAAGTGAAATTTCATATTCACATTTGTTTCAAGTTAAACAATTTATTAAATGAAATTAACGTGCTATAATTTTGAATTGAAGTACCATGTGCACTGGTTATCTTAATAAAATCTTTTCTAATATAATTTTTAAAAAACTTATAAGCTATATCCGGATTTACAAATGAATGAGTGCTTCCGGAGTCGATTAAAATTTGTAGATTATTTTCAGGATCAATTATATGCGCTAATTGACTCTGTTTTGCCTTAATGCCCATTAATTGGATTGATTGTCTGTGGCATCCATGCCTAAAAAATTATCATGCCGCTCGTCGGCTGAGTCTTCGTTTAAATTAAAATTCTGACCTTGATAGGGTTTATTTCTTTGTGTAAGAATAGTCGAGGTTGACATAGGTATGGATGGTGGTAAATTTTGGGATGGGCCTGGATTATTTGGCGGATTTTGATTTCTGGGAAAGTTAATTCTAGCAGTATTATTGATCTGATGGTTTGGACGTGGATTATTATATTGATAATTCTGACGTGGGGGATTAAATTGATAATTAGGACGAGGATTATTAAATTGAAAATTTCTATTCCCACCGAATGAAGGTCTTGTTGTATTATTTTGTTGATAATTATTATTCAATTTCGGTTGATATTGGGGTTTTTGATATAGTTTAATTTTGTCTAGTTTATTTGTTGAAATTTCAAGTTGGAAATCGTTAGTCAACATTAACAAGGCAACATTTAAATGTGATTCGAAATGTACGAAATTTGTAAATTTAGCAAGTTTTGCACTCGGTTGTAAAAGTCAAAAGGAGACTCGTTCATCATTTGGTTTAATTGATTTATCTCGTAATTTAAACTGTACATTACACTGGAAGAAATATTAACAGCTGTTCCACCTTTTATTTTCGCTTGACATTAAATAGTCATTTTGAAAGACTGTTGGATCAGTCGTATTATAAAACCTAGTGACCAATTTTTCACAAACATCAATAAATCTTGAGAGAATCTCTGATTCCCCTTTGAATTCGGGTATCATGTTCAAATACTCGGATTTTAATTCATGAGCTATTGTTACAATATTTACACTATTATTATTATTATTATTACAATTACAAGTTCGAACCAAAATAGGTGATCGAGAACGGTTTCGATTCCTACGGGGTGGAATCGCCCCTACTTCTTTGTCTGCCGAATCTGAATTTGTCGTTCGTTTGTCCTTATTCATAGGACGTCTTTTCAATCGCGACGTTTAAACCACGCGGAAAAACCTCTAAAAGACTTAGTGTACTCACAAACATGTAATCTTGTCCATCGTAGTTGGAACTCTCTGGGACGTGGTAGACGGTCTCTGCGATGCTCAGGGCTGCTTGGACTTCGTCCTCGATGCCTGGAGGGTCCTTGTCTGAGTAGCGGAGGTCCACGCGAATTTTTAGGTTGAACCCGATAAATTCGTTGAAACGAAACCAAGTAATATTCGTTTACTTATCCCGGCCAATCCCACCTACTGCGCCAGTTAATTTATGAGCACACCAACTTGTGTTTTCTAGACTTTTCTAGACTGACTACTAAAATGAATAACAATTCTCACATGAAACATAAAACTAAAGATAAACCTACGCTAGAGATTACAAAGTAGCTAATGCAGCATGCAGATACATTAGCGGTCACTTAATTACGCTTAAACAATTATTAATAATTAAATATAAATCTATGCTATATAACTTATATATTAAGAATAAGGTTGGCCCCAAAATTGACCCTTGTGGAACACCATATAATATATGTAATGATTTAGAGTAATTTTTATTAATGTTAACTACTTGCCTCCTGTTTGTCAAATATGATTGCATCAGCTACAGACTCACTTTGTTGAAATTATACTGATTCAATTTATTTATTAAAAGTTGGTGCGAGACACAATCGAAGGCCTTACTTAAGTCTATGAAAGATGCCACACAATGAGATTTGTTTTCAAAGCGTTCATTAATTGTATCACTGAGATCAATCAATGCATCCATTGTTGAATGATTAGAGCGAAAACCAAATTGATTTTGGGATAATAAATTATTTGATTCAAAATAATCAACTATTTGAGTTTTCAAAAAAAATAATTTCGACAACTTTGAAAAAGTAAGGAAGTATTGATATGGGCCGATAATTATCAACATCATCCAATTCTCCTTTTTTGAACACTGGAATCACTTTCGCAAATTTCAAAACATCAGGAAACTCACCTGATGTAATTATATTATTTATTAACACAGTTAAAGGTTTTATTAAAACATTTTAAATAGTTTTTATGATTTCGGCGTTAAATCCATAAATGTCTCGAGAGCTACTGGGTTTAATTTTATTTATTACATCACAAACTTGATTAAAAGTGACTTCTTTAAAACAAAATTTTAAGTTTGGATTAGTCTGTATCATCCATAACATTCGATGGTGACGAAAAAATAATTAAATTGGTCACAGGTTATATTATTTTGAATCGCGTTTGTTTGAGATGGAAGTTTACATTTGACATTATAATTTGTTGATTAATAGATGATTTATATTTTTTCTTATAATCATCTCTTGCTTGTTTTGTTTTATTGGATGGGTGCAACGAATAGTCTTCACTCAGTAACGCTAAAGTTTCTCGCATACCTCTGAGTTCAGAGTTAAACCAATTAACGTTATTAACCTTTTTGTTACCTAGAAATATTCTAGCAGGAAATGATGCATCGACTAATTCAGATAACTTGCTAACAAATTGCTCCCATTTGTAATTTATACTGGACTTCTTAGTATAAACAAAGTCAAAGTTCATATTATCTAAATGCAAAGAAAATAATCTTACCTTGCATTGTTAACGGTTTAGTTATGATATTAGGTACCGTTCTAACTTTTACAAACATTTTACAGTGACTATAATACCTAGGGCAGTGATGGGGAAAATACGGCCCGCGGGCCAAGTCCGGCCCGCGGAAAGGTTTAATCCGGCCCGAGTGCCGCCGTGAGAATGTTTGAACGCGTTCTTACTTCGTAATGTGACGACCCGCATAAAAACTACCTGCGGCGATATTCAAAACACAATAGTATTCTGGACAAATCCATCCGACCTAAACAGATGACTCATCGCTCGAAACTTCCAGACACTCTCGCAGGTAGGTATAAATATAAGTGAGGCCGCCCGAAGATCAGTTAGTTAGCGACTTAGTCAGTCATCTGCAACAACCCGCTGTGACTCGAGTAATTGTTTGTGTAATCCCCCAAACTCCCAGTGCCTCAACAAACTCCCGCGTAAGAGCATTAGTTAGCAGTAAGCTTTCGTCAATTGCGTTTCTGTGTGTTGTTCTCCGTAGTAGGTAACGTCTAAAATGGATGTTAAAAAAAGAAAAGTGGATTCAGAATGTTGAGTTTTTAAAGAAGAATGGACGTGGAAATATTTCTTTACTTTATTTAAAGAAAAACCTGTGTGCTTACTTTGCAATACAACTGTTGCAGTTTTAAAAGAATATAACATTCATCGCCATTTCAAGAGCAAACATGAAAACCACTCCTACTCATCGTTAAGTGAAGAGGTGAAAAAAATTAAATCGAAAGATTTAATACAAAATTTATCAAGTCAACAACAATTATTTCAGAGAGCTAATCATTCTCAAAGATGCGCTACGTTATGTGTTGGCTTATAATATTGCTAAATCTAATAAAGCATTTTCAGATGGTGAATTTATAAAGCAGTGCATGATAGATGTGTGCGATATTATGTGCCCTGACAATAAAAAGGATTTTCAGTCACTGTCTCTCTCAAGAAGAACAATCACCGAGAGAATTGAAAATATTGATAAAGATACCACTTGCTTCCTAGATGGTAGTTTTGAGCAAAGTATTTGGCTATGCGGTATTCCGATCAAATAAATTGCATCTGCAAATATGGTTCTTCCACTCATTTTGAAAGCAACTAACTATAATATCGTTACAAAATGCAGCCGAAAACATCAAACCAGATTAACCAGGTGTTAATCTGCGCCACAGGCCGCAAGAAAATCACCCACTCTATTACGCACATAAGGGCACGCACGGATTATATCTTGCGAGCTGTAGTGCATCAAAGTAATATTGCCAAATGTCAAAAGATAAAAATAAGATGGGGTTACCAATTAAAGTGAAGCGTCTGGTTCACTTAGTCATGGCTTTCTTATAGTGCAATTTCAATTTCAATGAACAGAGGGGCATTAAAAAATTCATAACTTCGTCAATTTTTGTCTAATTTCAACAAATAAATACTTTTTGGATACATATTAACGTCCTTTATCCACAAAATATATATTTTGGCTATTTAGGTGGACCGTTTAATATTAGGATGAACCAAAATAAAAAAATAAATAAAAAAACGACTTTTTCCAATTTTAGAGGGCTAGGGCCCGGTTACGCAATGTTCGAAATGGCTCAAAATTTACAGTTTTTAGTTTTTTATCTATACGAACAAGTTTCCGGGTTCTCCCGTTGATTTTCACATACTTCGAAAATAAGAACCACTCTAATAGAGAGGTACATAAGTGGCAATAGTACATGTTACCACATTTATGTACAACATTTAACATGTATATATGCTCTATATATTCGTTATGGGTCGCTTCCGATTGGTGAAAACAGTTCGGTAATTCATCAATTACAAAGTGGGAGTAGGTAAACTATTATATGTTCCTTTATAAAACTAAATATATGTTATGTTATATTTTTGTCATCACAAAATACTGAGGATTCAGATGTGATAAAAAATAAATATGGCATCCATAAGAAATAAGAAAATTGATAAAGGTTCAAAAGAAACGAAACATCTTACAAAGAAAAATATTATGCCATCGATTGGATAATAAAAACGTAATACAAGAACGTCTTTACCGTTTCTAAATATCACCTTAAATAACGAGGATATAAACGAAAATCAGTTTTTTTTGGACTCGAAAACAAAATAATTGAAGTAACTTTTTCCAAATTTGCCAAATTTAAACACACCTTCTATCTCTTCTAATAAGTGATGGCCAATAATTTTAAACCGATGTGACTCGGTCAATTTTCATTTTTTTTTCAAACAAAATTAAAATGATTGTTGTTTTTTACCTATAAGATGTTTATTTTGATTTTTGTTTATTCTGAGTGCTTCAGACCACCCGTACACCCCAAATATCTCGCAAAATAGAAATCGGATTGACACACAAAAAAATATGTCTTATGTTTTTGAGCTCCATCATGTAGTGTGAAATGTAAACCACCCCCTTCACGTCTGGGGCGGGGTGGGGGGTAACTTTGAAATCTTAAATAGGTACGCCAATTTTTTTATTGCAGATTTGTATTCTACTCTAAAATATATTAGGTTTTTATTCGAAACATTTTTCGATTATTAAAAAAATCCAATTTGTTGTTACAAACATTCATACATCACCGCAATAAAAAATAATAGAATGGAATTTGATGATCAAATTCATATTTATTTTAATATGAATCAAATATTATAAAAAATCGGTTGTGGCTGAATGACCTACGATGTCTAAGCCAATGTCCCATATCATCCATAATTCCCCAACCCAAATTTCCGTCAATCATCCTTCCTTAAAAAAAAAAAATTAATTTTTATTCGTTTCTACGATTTTTTTTTAACTTATTGATGACATAAAATTACGAATGACTTCAGTCAACGCCTTATTTAAAAGATTATTGTAACGTATCATATGGGAATTAATATAAAGATGCATCCACCAACAATACCGTTTTGAGTTTTGTTGCAGTGGACAAGGAAGCTAGGTTAGGTAAAGTAAACCACGGGTCGTGTACAGGTGTTCAGCACGAACTCTGAGCAGAAACTACTGCATGATACATGCGCTTTATTCAATGTACATACATAAGTAACTAAGGTTGCATAACATGCTTTCGCAATTATACTAACACCCCCACTAGGGCGAAATAAATAGAAAACATTTTTTTTTTATTTACAAACTTAAACCAAGTTTTTCTGCAAACATTTCATGTTTATGAAAGGGTAAGCCTTTTGTCAATGTCCGCAGGCATTTCATTTGTTGACATATACTCTAATTCTACAAGGCCATTTGATACAATTTCACGGACAAAGTGATGACGTACATCAATATGTTTTGAACGTCGATGGAATACGGGGTTATTACATAATTTGTGCGCACTTTGATTATCATTTAGCAATTTCACGCACTTTGCACTACCACTGATTTCTGCTAGCACATTTCTTAAATAAACAGCCTCTTTTGATGCTTCAGAGACGGCGATGTATTCGGCTTCGGTACTGGAGAGTGCCACAGTCCTTTGCGTTGTGCTTTCCCAGGAGATGGCACAATTTGCCAGGATGAAACAGAAGCCTGTGTATGATTTTCTATCAATAGTGTTGCTTCCCCAGTCTGCATCTGCATATCCTTTTAAGCTTTCAGTGTTTCGCTGATATCGCAAACAGTTGCTCTTTGTACCTTGCAAGTACCTCAATACTCGCTTTGTACATTTCCAGTGAGTTTCATTAAAACATGTGTTGAACTGGCTTAAATAACTGACCGCATATGAAATGTCATTATTGCCAGATACATTAAGCTACCTATGAGCTGTTGGTAAGACATGCTACCACAATCTATACCTTTCTCGAGGTGTAGACCTGCTTCAATTGGTGTTTTGACCGTCTGGCAATTACTCATATTAAATTGAACTAACAGCTTGTGAATGTATTGCTCTTGGTCAAATCGTATCTCGCCTTTCTGCTTGTAAATTTTAATTGTCATACCTAAGCAATGTTTTGCTTCACCTAGGTCTTTTATCTTGAATCTCAAGCTTAATGCATTCTTAAATTGCCGGTGTCCTGAACATCATTACTGAATATGAAGAAATCATCAACATATAAAGCAATTATCGTAAGAGATCCATCTTTTCTTTTTATGAAAACACACGGTTCATAAACAGATTTCTTGAATAAATTAGAAACAACCTTACATGTTGCAGAAAGCATTAAATAAATTCAAAAAACGAAATATAGCCTGAATAAATGAATATTCAACCTGTTCGTAACTCTGCAAGCAAATTAAGTATTTACTGAGACTATAAACAAATAACTTATTGAAACAACTACTTCCCTGGCTCAATTCAATTTAGTTTAATTTTGAAGTTAGTCCTGTGGGAGAAATAAACGATCTTAAACCAATGTTATTTCACTTAGTATTTAGTACTAGTAATAACGCAAATTTCTTGTGTATCATTCAATATCCGGCGTGGCACTAGCCAAGGAAGTAGTTGTTTCAATAAGTTATTTGTTTACAGTCTTAGTAAAGACTTAATTTGCTTGCAGAGTTACGAACAGGTTTAATATTCATTTATTCAGGCTATATTTCGCTTTTTGAATTTAGATTTCTTGATGTTTTTACTGGTTAAAAACACTTCAACTGCTTCATACCATACTCGAGATGATTGTTTTAATCCATAAATAGCTCGTTTTAGTTTCAAGACTTTACTTTCTTGCCCTTTCACAACAAAGCCATCCGGTTGTTTCATATAAACAATCTCTCGCAGATGTCCATTTAAGAATGCTGTTGTAACATCAAGGTTCGCTGACAGGGCTATTAGTAATCGGAGTGTTGAATACCTGACCACTGGTGAAAAGGTTTCATCATAATCAATGCCCGGTTTCTGATTGAATCCTCTCGCAACAAGTCTCGCTCTGTATTTAATGTCATTACTAACACTGTATACTTTCTGTTTAAATATCCACTTCGAGTCAATTATACTGCTATTTTTAGGAAGTTCGACAAGTTCCCATGCATTATTGGTTTTAAAAGCATTCATTTCTTCTGTCATGGCATGTAGCCATTTTGTTTTGTCATGTCGAGATATAATTTCATGTAAAGTTAAAGGGTTATTTAACAGCTTACCATCACTTGCTGCCATGTATGTTACAAAGTCATCAAAAGGCTTGGGACGAGGCACTCTCTCCGATCTTCTTACCTCAATAAGCGTACCTTCCTCAATCTTGTGCGGTAGAACAAAATCTCCATCGCTTCCACTGGTTGAACTGGAGGTTGAGTCCTTTTCATCGTGATTACCTTCACTGTGACTTGCTGCTGTCTCATCGTCCAGCTGTAATGCCTCCTCGATGAGCTGCTGCTGCACTGCCTCCTCGATGAGTTGCTGCTGCACTGCCTCCTCGATGAGTACCCCTGTAGAGATCCCCACTGAAGCTAGTTTGGCTTCATGTCTGTAATTTTTTGAAATTGGTGTTCTTACTTGTGATTCATTCTCAGGCTCCATAACTATGATGTCTCTGCTAGTTGTTATTTCTTTTGAAGTTGGATCATATAATCTATATCCTTTACATGTTTCACTGTAACCAACCAACACTTTTTGTTTTGCTTTCTTATCCCATTTTTCTCGTTTTTTCTTCGGGATATGTACCATAGTAGTACTACCAAATATTTTAATATGACTCAGATCTGGCACTTGACCTGTCCATAATTCATAGGGTGTTTTTGATAAGCCTGATGTATGTGATCTATTCTTCAGGCACGCAGCCGTACTGACTGCTTCGGCCCAGAACTCCTCCCCAAGTTTGGCATCAAATAATAAGCATTTGGCTTTCTCAACGAGAGTCCTATTCCACCTTTCTGCTACCCCATTTTGTTGAGGTGTGTAAGAGTTACTGGCCTGGTGGATTATTCCATTACTCTTCAAATAATTTGAAAAATCATTGTTTTTAAACTCACAACCATTATCTGTGCGAAAAATTTTAATTGTCCTTTTCTGTTGATTTTCTACCATGGCTTTAAAGTCCTTAAAACAACTGAATGCTTGATTTTTGCATTTCAAAAAGTAAACGAATGCCATCTTGGTAAGATCATCAATTAAAATTAAGAAATACCTTGAACCTCCGATTGATTTTGTTTCCATGGGTCCACATGAATCGGCATGGATGAGTTCAAGTGTGAATTTTGCACGTGTGCCTGTGTGATTGAAGGGTAATCTTGTTTGCTTTCCTTCGCAACATACCATGTAATTTGTTTTATCAATTGAAACTTTATCGTTAAAAGTAATACCTGTTACCAGTCCATCTCTTATCTTGCACATATCAGAACTGTTAACATGGCCTAATCTTCGATGCCAAAGCCCAGCATCGGACACACTGCTGGCCATAGCACATTGTTCCACTGTTTTTACATTAAATTTGTATACACCGTTCTTGGAAACAGCCACGCCAATCAGCTGATTTTTGCAATTGTAAATGCTACATTTGTCATTGCTAAAGTTAACTGTATTCCCATTTTTCTAAAGTTGACTTACTGACACAAGATTCGTAACAAGTCTCGGGATGTGCACTGCATCCCTAATAGTAACGTCACATTGTTCATCTCCTACAACTGTAGTAATATGAGCAGTTCCACGACACTTTACTGATAATCGTTCATTGTTTGCGACAATAATGTCCAGAATGTTGGCATCAATTTTGCTAACCATCGCTTTTTCATCCGCGATCAGATGTACACTGGCGCCGGAATCAATATACCAGTCATATTTATTAGTTTAGTTTAGTTGTTTAGTTTAGTTGTTTATTGATGCTTGACAATATGACAATGTCTTACATAAGTCACCATATACAATGTAAACATACAGTAATGTACTTAGCAAATAGAAATACAAAATGACAAAAAAATATAAAACAGATGCAGAATATAATATTAAATACAATAATGCCTAAACAGACATGTATGAAAAATAAACTTCTAGAAAATATAATAAAACAAGCAACATCATACTAGCCCATTTCATATTCAAAACCGGTGAGCATCATCAGGTAAATGCAATTTATTTGCGAGAAGAGATAAAGATCAAAACATAAGATAATTTTTGATTATAAGTTTATGGTAAATTAGTAAGTAATGCCCAGTAAATGTGAAAAATACTATTCGTTTAATTGTAAAAGTCAAGTTAAATATTACTTTGCATAAATTCGTCAAATGAATAGTACCCATTCTTTATCAAGAGATTGGATACCATCATCTTAAATTTTTTCAAAGTTAACTGCTTCTAGGTATCAGGTAATTTGTTGTAGAATTTTATTGCCAAATAATTTGTACTATTGCATGATTTTGATAATCTTTGTTTCTTTTGTTGTAGCTGGCTTTTATATACTGATCTACAATCATCTCTATATTTGATATCACCCAGTATACAGACGATTAAACGAACCACTCATAAACACTGCACTAAATGCTCCCGTTTTCATATCTAATTCCGGACACTTGTTTTTAAAGTGTCCTGGTTGTTTACACCTGTAGCATCTGACGTTTTCATTTCCAGCTGTCACTTGTCCAATGATACCACCATTATTTCCGTTCGGGTTACCGCCTGTGGTGCTGCCATCTGTTGGTTTTGAGCAGCCCCGTTGCCGGCGTCTCCCAACGTTTCAATGTCGTGTCCAAAACGCGTTTCCCGCGCTTTTCTCACCACTCTCCATGTCCAACAATTTGGTTTTTATTGTGTCTGTCGTAATGGCGATCCCCGAGTGTTCTATGGCCATTAACATCGGCACAAAACTTTCAGGCAGGCCAGCGAGCAACAATGAACCAACCTTCGTCGTTCATTTTTAAGAAACCCGTAGCACGTAGTTTTTTTCCTACATCGATCACCTGACTCACGTATACTTCCATCGAATCGCAATCTTCACGCCTCGTGGAGACGAACTTACGTAGTAAATTGATTTTTCTGCTAAATCCGGAGTCACTGAATAATTTGACCAATTTATTCCATAGTTCTTTAGCGGTGTTGATTTCCTTAATATGTACATAGAGTGCCGCATAGATTGCGAGGGCCAACTTCGCCATCGTCTTTTGATCACGTGTGATTTCATCTTCCGTTGTAGGTACCTCTTCAATGGCTTTTTGCAAACCCTCTAGCACAAGGACATGCCGCACGGCGAACGCCCACTAGTCGTAGTTCTCGCGTCCCTTCAGCCTCGGCAAGTTTAACACGTTTCCAGCCATCGTGCACTTATTCGACGTTTTTACTATTCGCGAACCGATAACCAAGCAAAACCGGTACCTGGGCCCATAACCTGTTGCAGTGGACCAGGAAGCTAGGTTAGGTAAAGTAAACCACGGGTCGTGTACAAGTGTGCAGCAAGAACTCTAAGCAGAAACTACTGCATGATGCATGCGCTTTATTCAACGTACAAGTAACTAAGTAACTAAGGTTGCATAACATGCTTTCGCACTTATACTAACAAGGTTAATATTAAAATGTTGCAAAACTGGCGAGTTTGTTAGCGAATTTTTTAATTTATTTATACAATCACTGTGAACTTGCGTCCAATTTCACAAATTGTCCTTTCTAATTAATTCGTATAAGGATGCTGTAATCGACGATAGATTATATATAAATTTGCCCACATAATTTACCATTCCCAAAAATCTTTGTAAAGATTTCTTATCAGTGGGCAACGGCATATAAAAGATAGCTTCTATTTTTAAATTATCGGGTTTAATTCCTTTTTCATTAATTATGTGACCGATGAATTTTAATTCGCGTTGGAAAATAGTACATTATTATTCAAGTTTAATAAGAGGGTATATTGTGGCACGAGTGGGATTGGAGCACGACTCGTGCAGCGAGGAGTGCTCCAATGTAACGAGTGCCCCACAATGCCTCTTATTAAACAAGTATAATATACTATTTTTTATACTTTGGTTTTAGTTAAGGATTTATTCCTAAAATAAAATATATACTTAAACATAGTGAGTTTTATCTTTTAACATTTGGCAGCACTAAAAACATTTGATTCTTTCGAACGAATTTAATATTTGACATACGTATTTCTACGGCGATTCCAATAGTTAATTTTAAAATATATTAAATCAAGAATATTACTTACACACCTCCAAAAATAAGGGAGGTTGCCAAAGTTGCGATAAACAAACTATTTCCACGTAAGTTGTAACCAATTTAAGCTTATAAAATAATGTAACGCCTAAATGATAATCGAAATTTAAGGTTATGTTTACATTTGTTTCTCGTTCCTCGTGTCAGGCATCGATCGACGCTAATTAAAAATTTACACCGAATTAACACACCGACTCAAGCGGCTCTTTTTCGCCGCGAATGAAACATGCATTATACTGTCGCTGTTTCTTCCGTGATATTCGTTTTGCAAACAAAGTGATAATACATATAATAAATTACAAGCTTTCCTCTGTGCATGTTGTGTTGCCTAAACGTCGTCACCGAGAGCCAAGTGAATTCATGCGTCGGGAAAATTGTCACCGAGTTAATACATTTTCCAAGCGGGTAAAAAGTGAACAATATGACGCCTCCGTTTTCTTTAACCTTAGTGGTACTGGTGGCGAACTCCCCAATATGCATTCGAACATATTCAGTGTGTAACGCATTGGACGGTTCCAATTATCCTATGAATTAACGCCAATTTTACATTTTGATGTCGACATATGTCACGTTTAAGTACTGCCAATCGCAACAACTAAAATGTTACCCCAAATAGTTTAATAATGAGCAAAACTGTAAAATAAAAAAATCTCATTATTAAACTATTTTTGATATAACAAAAGGTCGATTGTTAAACCAAAGTAGAAAAAATTACATTTTTCCCGATTGAACCTAATTTTATTTTCTCTAGCTAATTCTAATACACGTTTTAATCTTGCATTGTATTCATCTAATGTCGTTTCCCATATGATTACGTCATCTACAACGTGTCCACGTAAGTATGCAACATATGGGAAACTTTCTTATTATTAATTTCTCAGAAAATTGTATTCTTTATAAAAGTTGGTGCTTGATCCTAAATATATAAAAAAGACCAAACGAATGACATTCGACGCTATACAGGGTGGGGCACCGCATACGACACGGTCGTTTTATGGAAACCCATGCAACTTCGTGTTATTCTTTTCAAATGGACACATGTGGGATCGTTGTATGCACAAATTATAATTATTACCAGTTATCCAGGGTGACCTATTAAAAAGATACATATCAAAGTTATGTTTTTTTTTAATGGAACACCTTGAATTTTTTGTCATTTTTGAATTCTAGGGAACAAATAAAGGTGGGTTACTTCAATATCCTCTATACCTATCGTTTACCGTTTTCGAAATATTTAAAGATTTGTTGAAATGAAGGGTACGGGTGAAATTTTATTTTTGCCCCAGTGATTGACGTTAAACCATTACAATCATTTCTATTGTTTGATTGAAGGTTCGAACTACAGCGCCAACCATGATTTAGTATAAAAAAACTAAACAGGGTGATGAAACTTCGTTTTTTCAAATGGCACACCCTGTATTTTCTAACCTATTATCATGTAGAATCCAATTATCTGTCAGATTATAATAATAATGATTGATATGAAAATCGTCAAAAACAAGAAAACTATTGAGATTAGAAACAGAGAATCCTAATACAATCTGAAAGAGAATTGGATTCTGTGAAAATATGTTATTAAATACAGAGTGCGCACTTTGAAAAAAACGAAGTTATTCAACTTTATAAGTTAGGATTTTCTACCACGTTTTTTTATCACCCTGTATAATTATTTATACTAAAGCATAGTTGGCGCTGTAGTTCGAACCTTTAACCAAACTATAGAAATTATTGTAATGGTTTAACGTCAATCACTGGGGCGAATATAAAATTTCACCCGTACCCTTCATTTCAACAAATCTTCAAATATTTCGACAACGGTAAACGATAGGTATAGAGGATATTGAAGTAACTCACCTTTATTTGTTCCCTAGAATTCAAAAATGAAAAAATACAGGGTGTTCCATTTGAAAAAAACATAACCTTGCTTTTTAATGGGACACCCTGTATAACTGGTAATAATTTAAAATTGTGCATACAACGATCCCGTATCTATCCATTTGAAAAGAATAACACGAATTTGCATGGTTTTCCATAAAACGACCCTGTCGTATGCGGTGCCCCACCCTGTATAACGTCGAATGTCATTTGTTTTGTCTTTTTTGTATGTTTAAGATCAAGCACCAACTTTTATAAAGAATAAAATTTTCTGAGAAATGAATAATAAAAAAGTTTCCTATATGTTGCATACATACGTGGACACGTTGTATATAAACGCCGTCCCCATCCATATTAAAAATGGATTTAAATTTTTTGTGAAATACTTCCGGAGCACAATTTAAACCATACGCTTTTAATTTATTATGAATTGACAATGGAACTTTATGTGTTGCACTAACAGTAGGATTTATTTTTTTATTTATTTTTATTTCATATGTTCCTGGGAGAGAACCAATACCTTTAAATAAATCATTATAATTAGCAACGACGTTTTGATGTATACTGTTAATTCGTTTGATTAACTTTAGCTTTCTGCAAGCATCTAATCCAATAATTGCAGGTGATAGAGTAGAGTTTACAACATAAAATTTTAAAATGTTGGCAATATTATTACTTCTACAATTGATATTTATTTCATTTAACACAGGAATCTGTGTTAGGAGAATCATTTGTAAAAGAAGTAAGGTATACACAAAGAGGTTTCAATTTATTTTTAATATTCATTCCTAACCTTTCAAAAAAATGTCCAGGTATAAGATTAGCCATCGCGCCTGTGTCTAATTTAAATTTAATTTCATACTTATTCTCGAGTACAACATTTGCAGTCCACGAATCCTCGTTCATGTTTCGCGAGACGCGCTGTATCTCAAAAACTGATTGAGCAATTGATATGAAACTTTGCACATTCGTCTAATTTGATAATTTGAAGAACTAAAAAGCTTTTGGTAAAATTTCGTACACCGGAAGTGGGTGTTTACCTTAACTGTTTTTTTGTTTTTTGCCAATATTTTCTTTAATATGAAAAATATCACAAAAACATTTAAACAAACATTAAAGACAATAAAGAAATGAACATCTTTTGCTTGAAAACATTTTGCATAAAATCATTTTTATTCGAGAAAGAAATTTATTTATTTTTCTTAATTTGTGGTTTATAATTATAAAACGATAATAGCTACAGCAAATTCATGTTAATAATAATTGTAGAGTATGCTAAAATGAACAACTTATAAAGAATAAGTTTTTTTCGGAATCCTTTTAGTTTTTAAGTAAACTGAGTTTTTGAATATGAAGTATAATTTTTCCATCTTTCATAATTTTGACGTTATAAACGTCAGTTTCATCCGAGTTTACGCAATGCTCGATGTACATTTAAAATATGATTTCAATAAACCATGAAAACGCAAATATAAATGATACCATCAAGTCGCAGAAGGTAACATGATGGTCACATCACCATTTTTTGGTATGAAGTGGTCTTCAAATTTTTTTAGCAAAATTTGAAGCTTGTCTCTCTCACCGTCTTCAAATTTAAACGTGTTGTAAATACGGAAGGCTGATTCTCCAATGTAGTGCAGAAGTTGCGCACATTGCGTTTCTTCACTTTTTTTGAGTATTCTGTAGCCGCAAGATAATTAATAAAACGACTCTTCCAGAATTTCCAATTCTCCACGAGGTTTCCGTCCATGTTCATTGGCAACACTCCTCTCGCGTCCATCTTTGCACTTTTTTTTTCTTTACAAAGTATGTACTGTAATTGTCCTTACACTTACACTGAGAATTGTATTCTAAAAATACCGACTGCGCCATGTAGCGTATCATATGGGAATTAATATAAAGACGACCGGTCTCTATGAAATATCTTTATTTGCTGCCTCAAAATCCCCTGGAGTATATAAAAATGCCGTACACAAAAAGTGGTATAAATAAAAACATATCTTTCTTCACCTATTAATAACTAAATACAATTTCAATAAACAACTATATGACAATGATCACGAAAAAATGTCATAACTTATTCGAGAAAAAAATTTAATTCAACAAATTTTTTTGCCGAATATAGCGCTCATCGAAATTTTTTTTCGGATAAAAACCTAATATTTTTTTGCATATTAGCATGGAATCCAAATTTGCAATAAAAAATAGGTGTTCCCATTTAAGATTTCAAAGTTACCCCCCCCCCCTCATACCAGGGGGAGGGGGTACGGTTCACATTTCACACCATCAATAAATATTTTTTTCTACTTTGGTTTAACAATCGACCTTTTGTTATATCAAAAATAGTTTAATAATGAGATTTTTTATTTTACAGTTTTGCTCATTATTAAACTATTTGTGGTAACATTTTAGTTGTTGCGATTGGCAGTACTTAAACGTGACATATGTCGACATCAAAATGTAAAATTGCCGTTAATTCATAGGATAATTGGAACCGTCCAATGCGTTACACACTGAATATGTTCGAATGGATATTGGGGAGTTCACCACCAGTACCACTACGGTTAAAGAAAACGAAGGCGTCATATTGTTCACTTTTTATCCGCGTGGAAAATGCAGGAACTCGGTGACAATGGCCGGACGCATGAATTCACTTGGCTCTCGGTGGCGACGTTTAGGCAACACAACATACACAGAGGAAAGCTTGTTATTTATTATATGTATTATCATTTTGTTTACAAAACGAATATCACGGAAGAAACAGCGAGAGTATAATGCATGTTTCATTCGCGGTGAAAAAAAGCCGCTTGAGTCGGTGTGTTAATTCGGTGTGGATTTTTAATTAGCGTCGATCGATGCCTGACACGAGGAACGAGAAACAAATGTAAACATAACCTTAAATTCCGATTATCATTTAGGCGTTGCATTATTTTATAAGCTTAAATTGGTTACAACTTACGTGGAAATAATTTGTTTATCGCACCCTTGGCAACCTCCTTTATTTCTGGAGGTGTGCAAGTAATATTCTTGATTTAATTTGTTTTAAAATTAACTATTGAAATCGCCGTAGTAATACGTATGTCAAATATTAAATTCGTTCGAAAGGATCAAATGTTTTTAGTGCTGCCAAATGTTAAAAGATAAAACTCACTAGGTTTAAGTATATACTTTATTTTAGAAATAATTCCTTAACTAAAACCAAAGTAGAAAAAATAGTATATTATACTTGTTTAATAAGAGGCATTGTGGGGCACTCGTTACATTGGAGCACTCCTCGCTGCGCGAGTCATGCTCTAATCCCACTCGTGCCACAATATACCCTCTTATTAAACTTGTATAATAATGTACTATTGGACGTATTTTTTTTTATGTCAATCCGATTTGTTTTTCACGACATATTAGGGGTGTACTCGTGGTCTGAAACACTATATATGAACATTTCTATGTCAAATAAAAAAAAACCATAAAAATAATTTTTTAAATGGGATTTTTCGTCATAGCAAAATAAAATCAGGACAAATAGTTAAACATATAATTTTTTCGCGGATTGTTTGGGAGAAATTAATAATAACTTGAAATATAATTTTCAATATGTTTCATTCTATCAACATATCACAGGTAGCTTTGTAAAAATTTTGTAGGTACCCAAGTGAAACAAAAATTGACATTTATAATAGACATTGTGGTGTCCGCATTTTGACGATGTGTGTGGTGTAATCATTTTTAATCATAATGATCATGATTTCGTAAGTGACATGCAATGAATATTTGAATCGGACGGACCGTATAATTATTTTGAGTACAACTCTTCAATACATTTCTCTACTGATATGGTTGATGGTGGAAGCCAGTACTTTGTGATACATTTTCATTCAGGAATTCAGGAACTTTTCAAGACAGTGCACTTTCTTGGTATCACACATATTTCTTTACTATTAAAAATGTTAAAGTCATTATGTTCATATTATTATTGTTCAATGATTGAATTGAAATTAAACTTATATAATACGTAACCTCCAAATCCTCTTCGACCATTTTTCCGATTGCTGCTCGGGTTCAATTACGTGGGAAAGTTAGTGCTCGGGAAAACTTACGCGGGGTTTTTAAAACTTCGCAGAAGCCGTCATTTAGCTTCTTACGCAGGCAATATATGAAACAAGTCTCTCGTTTTACTGTGCCAAGAAGTAAGTTCGCCGGTCGACGACGTTTAGACGTCAAATGCCGGGCCACTCGGCGACTCGATTTTTGTGCGTGGATAAGTTAGGGACTCGCATGGAGGTCAAGGAAAACGCACGCAGTGTTATTAAAACTTCGGGGAACCTGTTTTTAGCCTTTTTGGCACAATAAATTCGAAGGCAACTCTCAATTAAGCGAAAAATACATGGTAATGTCAAACAAATTTCCGGGCGGCTTCTATTGGTCGACGCGGCGTATCATCTGATTGGTGAAATAACATGACGTAGTATCATCTGATAGGCTCATTACTTTTACAGCCTAGCCATAAATAAGCATTTATAAAGCGTAGTCCACAAAAGTGATATTTCACGGCCTAAAAGCAGTCCGAAAAATCTTACATTTCATATCAATCCGCGAAAAAAATATTTGTTCGATTTAAAGTAAACATAATTACCTATATGATTATGGAAAAAAAACGTGTAACTGAGGACGATTTAAAAATTTTGGGGCAAAACTGACAGGATAAGGTTAATCATTAAAAGAAATTCAAGTGCGGTGTCTAGGCAAACAAGTGGTTTTTAATAAAGAAAAAAACCCACTACATAATTTATAAATCAAACCGCAGGCCAGCAGTTGCCAATTCTAATGATATTCATTAGGACCAAAACAAAATTATATCCTCGTCAGACCCAACACCACAAAAATTATTATTTTTTAATAACGCGTATTTGGCATGTTCGTTGGACCGAATATAAACACTAATTATACCTTAGTTATTTTTTTTATTTAAATTTTTTTTTGTTGTTATTTCAACTAATGAATTTTCTTTTTTAAATTTGGAATTCGCTAATAGAAACAGTTTAATCTTGTAATCTGGTTATTTATTCAACCCTAGATCTAACTTAAGCAAAAAATAAAAATACTTAAAACAATTATTTAAAAAGACTCACTTGTATACTTGCGGGAACTTGAAGCAACAGGTACCTCCATTTTCCACAACTTTTCTGTTATCATGCAATGCCACTTTGATCGACAGATAATGTAGTTATTCTATATCAAAAGAGATAGTTGTTTAAACTAGATTTGGTGGTAAATTCAAATCTATAGTCTCTCTGTGTCCCTTTGAAATTTTTTACACAAATGTGGACACTGGGTCTGACGAGGATATTAGATATTTGCGTAAGATTTTTAGATGGGAATCTTACATGAAAAGTTCATATTGAAAACCTGTTCAAAACCTAGAGTACCAAATGTTATTGCTTATGCAAATTGAAACTCTCTCTGTGATGGATGAACATCAAGCCATTTTTATATCGAATATAAGTTACGAAATAATTCACTAGGGTGGGTCGTCCAATCTAACCCTAGATTTTAAAATCCAAAAACATGCTTTAAGAATTACGTTTGCAAACAAGTACCAACATTATTAAAAAAAAGCGCCTATTAACTGTGCCAGGGTTATACAGGTCTTTCATTTTAATACTGAACATCAGTGTTGCCATACGTACGGTAATTACCGTACTTGTACGGCATTCTGAGCGAAAGTACGGTATACGGTCCAAATGTTAAAACCGTATTCAAATGTACTGTAATTTTCACCCTGTATAAAAGCATTTTTACCGCGTTTTTAATTCGACAAATTTATCGCGCGGTAGCAATGACCGCTCTATTAAGAGCGTTGGGAGTAGTGGAGAGAATAGAATTGTGAGAGATACAAAATCCATCCTTCATAAAATTCATTTCACGGCGTGGTATATATTAACAGTATAAGAGTGCTTAGAGTCGGAATGCATACTACTGCTCTAACCTATGGGCGACGTTGCCATCTGATCACATAATATTTCTGCCAGAAAGCCAACCTAATTCCACTAGAATTCCGGTAGAAAATATAAAGTACGAAATAAATATATCTCTTATTTTAACATAATATTCAGCAGTACGTTTTGCGTACGAATTACCTGATATTTAAAGGTAAAACAATGAACAAATTCAAAGAAAAATAAAAACAGATATGATTGAATTCATAAAAATTTCAATTAATTTTTAAAAATTAATATTTTTGATAGTAGAAAAAAAAAATCTAAAAAAATAAATAGTGATATTGAAGAATTCCACAAAAATTTTAAAATTTTTACAATACATCCACCTTTAAAACGAACCTTTTTTTTATTTGCCAATTTCTTATGAATTTTTGAAAAGTAATATTTGAAGTTGTCGAACAAATGAACAAATAAAAATAAATACTTATATGATGGAATTACCTTAATATACACTTGGATTTTTGAAAATGTGTCAATTTCTGCTCGAATCATAAATTTTTGAAAACGAATTTTTAAGTGGTCGAATATTTAAACAAGGAAAAACTATAAAGAAAAACCATATCCCATGATTGAATTCCATAAAAAAACTCTGATGTAATTTACCTTTAAAATTAACGTTGATTTTTTAAAGTTAGGTATGAATTTTTGAAAATTAATATTTTTAGTTGTTGAAGACGAACAAAAAAAAAATCTAAAACAAATAAATAGTAACATAATTGAACTCCACAAACATTTTAAAATAGTTCTACTTTACAACTAACTTAAATGTTTGCAAAATTGCCAATTTCTCCCCGAGTTATGATTTTTTGAAAATTATTTTTTGTAAGTTGTCGAACAATTGAACAAATTTAGAGAAAATAAATACTTGAATGCTCGAAATTTTTAATATATCTACAAGATTTAACATAAATAAGTGGTCAAATATTTTTATAAGGATAAATAAGATACAAAAATCATATCGATATGATCGAATTCCTTGAAAACTCTGATGAAATCATAATAAATTTACCTTTAAAATTAACCTCGATTTTTGAAATTGAGTCGATTTTTGCGTGAGTTATTAATTTTTGAAAATTAATATTTTGGCTAAAAAATAAATAAAATAAAATATACTGCTATAATACTAATTCCTCAAAAATGTTGATATCTTTACAAAACATTTACCTTTAAAACTAACGAACTGTGCCAATTTCTGCGTGAGTTATGAATTTTTGAAAATTGGTCGAAATATTTGAACAAAGAAAAAATAGAAAAATAAAATTGAGTTCTTTAAAAAGTCCGATGCTCTCATAACACATTTATGTCCCTTCAAAAAAATTTTAATTTTTTAAAATGTGTTCAATTTCGGGTTTCAAATTGTCGTTTTTGGCAGTTGAAATTGTCATTTTTGACAGTTAAAAATTGTCATTTTTGCCAGTTAAAAATGGTCGTTGCCGACACTTAAAAATTGGCCTTTTTCGCAGTTAATAATTGTCAGTTTGGCAGCTTAAAATGGTCGTTTCCGACACTTGAAAATTGGCCTTTTTGGCAGTTGAAAACTGTCATTTTTGGCAGTTGAAAATTGTCATTTTTTGGCAGTTGAAAATTGTCATTTTTTGGCAGTTAAAAATTGTCACTTTTGGCAGTTAAAAATTGTCATTTTCTCAGTTAAAAATGGTCGTTTTCGACACTTGAAAATTAGCCTTTTGGCAGTTGAAAATTAGCCTTTTTGGCAGTTAAAAATTGTCATTTTTGGCAGCTTAAAATGGTCGTTTCGACACTTGAAAATTGGCCTTTTTGGCAGTTGAAATTGTCATTTTACGCAGTTAGAAATGGTCATTTTTGGCAGTTGAAAATTGTCATTTTTGGCAGTTAAAAATTGTCATTTTTGGCAGTTAAAAATGGTCGTTTCCGACACTTGAAAATTGGCTTTTTTGGCAGTTAAAAATTGCCATTTTTGGCAGTTAAAAAATGTCATTTGTAGCAGTTGAAAATTGTCATTTTTGCCAGTTAAAAATTGTCATTTTTGCCAGTTAAAAATTTTCCTTTGTTAATTTTGGCAGCTAAAAATGGTCGTTTCCGCCACTTGAAAATTGGCCTTTTTTGTAGTTGAAAATTGTCATTTTTAGCAGTTAAAAATTGTCATTTTTGCCAGTTAAAATTGGTCGTTGCCGACACTTTAAAATTGGCCTTTTTCGCAGTTAAAAATTGTCCGTTTGGCAGCTTAAAATGGTCGTTTCCGACACTTGAAAATCGGCCTTTTTGGCAGTTGAAAATTGGTCTTTTTAGCAGTTGAAAATTTTCATTTTTGGCAGTTGAAAATTGTCATTTTTTGGCAGTTAAAAAACTGTCACTTTTGGCAGTTAAAAATGGTCGTTGCCGGTACTTAAACATTCGCCTTTTTAGCAGTTAAAAATTGTCATTTTTGGCAGTTAAACATTGTAATTTTTGCCAATTAAAAATGGTCATTTCTGATCCTTGAAAATTGGCCTCTTTGGCAGTTAAAAATTATCATTTTTGGCAGTTAAAATTTGTCATTTTAGGCAGGTAAAAATGGTCGTTTCCGACACTTGAAAATTGGCCTTTTTGGCAGTTGGAAATTGTAATGTTTGGCAGTTGAAATGGTCATTTTTGACAGTTAAAAATGGTCCTTTCCAACACTTGAAAATTGGCTTATTTGGCAGTTGAAAATTGGAATTTTTGGCAGTTGAAAATTTTAATTTTTGCCAGTTGAAAATTGTCATTTTTGCCAGTTAAAAATGGTCATTTCCGACACTTGATATATTACATGATATGCTAGAATCTATCAAAAATTTAAAAAAAGTAGTATATTCACATAACATCTGAATAATCTTCAATTTTTGGAAATGCGTGAGTTATAAATGTTTAAAAATGATTTTTTTGTCGAATATTTGAACAAAGAAAAAATGGGAAAAAATACTAATATGATTGAATTCCTTTAATTCCTGTAATTTTTGAAAATGCGTCACTTTTTCGGTAAGTTATGAATTTTTGAAAATTAACGTGTTAAGTTGTCGAACAAAAGAAAAAACTGATATAGGATATCTCAAAAATTTTAATAAGCATATTCACAAAACATCTGCCTTTAGAATTAACTTAGACTTTTGGAAATGTGTCAATTTTTGCGTGAGAATAATTTTTGAAAATTAAATTGAAAGTTGTTGAAGACAAAAAATCGATTTTTTTTTTTCATATATTTACAAAACATCTATTTAATTTAATTTATTTATTGTGCCAATAACAATGGGTTTATACAGGTCAATATACATAATATAAATAAGTGGTTTCAATAAATAAAAAAAAAGTCATAACAGATATAAAAAAAACTTAAACTTACAGGGTGTAGAAATATGCAAAAGATGCGAAAACGAAATTTTAAACAAGGTAAAACTAGAAAAAAAAAATCATATCGCTATGATTGAATTCCATAGAAAAAACTCTGATGCAATCATAATACATTTACATTTAAAATTAATCTTGATTTTTGAAACTTAATGTTTTAAGTTAACACTTAAACAAAACCGAAATTGAAAAGAAAATAAGGTCTGATATGATAAGAGTTGAAATATTTTAGAATATTCACAGAACATCTACCTTTATTTTTCGAAAATATATTAATTTTTCCGTGAGTTATTTTTTTTAAATTAATGTTAGTGCTTTTTCCCTTGTGAAATATACGTTTCGAAAATAAAGTTCAAATTTAAATTGAATTACGCTAGATTTCTCAACTATCCAACACAATTCCTTTAGAAAATTCGCCAGCCGCTAAAACGAAAATTACTCTAGAGGATTTTCCGCTGAACTGGCAACACTGCCTATGGGAAGTATTAAAATCTATCTCGCCCCGATAGTTAACATTATGTTAGCAGATAGGACCATCTAGCGTCCATTTATGTAAAAAAATCGTAGAAAAATTTGTAAATCCCCGAAATAATCCAATAGAACGAGATTATAAAAGGGAGAACAAACGTTTTTTATGCGATATTCTCGGTAAAAAAAATTATAAAACCTCCGCTTCACCTCTGAAATCGTAAGTTTACATCATTATAAGTGTGTATTTCTCGTAGTCCACACCCTAATAAATTATCACATTTAACATGTATGTCCGGTAATTTATTAATAAGTACGGTAATTCAGAGTACGCTGGTACGGTAATCGTTTTCGAACGTATGGCAACACTGCTGAACATACTAATATTAATGCCTATGTTCTATCGTAAAATAATCAACGCATGGCATTTAATTAAAATTGTATGCAACCAAGTATACTAAAGTGATAGTGACAAAGCTTAACGCATTATGAATAAAGTTAGGTTAATTAAATTAAGTACAGTTTTACAGAATTCCGTTCGTGTGCCTTTGTCTTCATTTGATAATTGCTAATGATTTGAAAACGTGCAAGCGTTGTATTTAAATTATTAGAAATATCTTATAAACGGAAACTGAACTTATTTGAAACTGTGCTGCAATAAAGATAATATGGGGTTATGTTCTACGTAACATAAAATGTTGGGTTTCATCTCTTCTATTAAAATGTGACTTTTTTGATCCCATTCTCTATGAAAATTATTCACGCAGCCAGTATTGTCAAAATTATAGACAATATTAAAAAGTGTTCCGATGGATGGAAGTTGTCTGTTAGGGTATACAACCGAAAACAAATATGTAACACCTTGACTGCTGTTCCAGCTCTTACAATAATTAATTATTTGTATTATTTCTTCGGTGATGTAATACATTTCTATTAACACAATTTTGACAATTAAATAAAACTGAGTGTAAGTATGGTTGCCTATCCATTAATGCGTTAGTGTGATTATTTTACGATTGAACAAAGGCATTAACAATCCACGTTGGGCTTGAACATGATTTAAATGCGTTTTAGCACCACCGATTTTCTTTCGGCATTCGATTCCTGGAGTCATAAGAAAGCTAGAAAAAAAAATTCACCGTTAGCCTTAGAGCCGATTTTGAAAAAATTGACTTTTTTCTATGGATAATGCAAAGATAGAAAAATAGGCATTTTCCACGAGTCACCTCTAGGAGGACTCCTCTTGGACTTGGAACACACTCAATTTGGTAAAAATGTGATATCCGAAAACTCCATAATAAAAACTCTGCACGCTAGTTCCTAACGGGAAAAGGAATGATGAAAAATTTAAATTTTTGATCATTAAACTGATAATTTTAATAAAAAATAATGTTTAAATAATTATTGTACAAGAATGAATAGTTTGATGATTGTGAATTAATGTCTGAAGTAAAGAACAGGAATACATAAAACGAAATTCTTGGCCTTTTAAACAAATCTACTATTGAGCCACAAGTTATAAATGAACACTGTTATATTCTCGGAGTGCGGTCAGTAATTTACTTCCATAATTTGGATGATATTTTTTAATTTTATATTTGTCCCACGCTATCCCAAAGTCATGGTGGACAGATTCCATGACCTGCTCGCTAAAAAACCCCAACTCTTGTTTTGTTTTAGCAAAACTCTGGTACATGGAAAAACACAGCATGGGCCTTTGGAGTAATACTGATCTGTAGATCTAGATAACTTCTTTTGAATCTGTCTATTGCTTCTCTGTAGTCAGGTTCCAGAGTTATTGAAAAACAAGATTCCACCACTGCTCGAAATTCCCGGAAACATTTAACATAATTCAGACAACCAGGCCTGCATAAATTTTGCAAAACATCAGTTTTATCCAAAAGCAATTTGCATGAATTACCCGCGAATGCAGGGGCCCCATGCACAAATTCGTGGCTGACATTGCACCTTTTGGCCCACTCAAAAGCTTTAAATTCGAACTCCATTTTATTTATTTATTTATTTAATTAAAATATATACGGGAAACCCCTTTTTACAAAGAAAATACAATTTGTAAGTGTGAAAAAAAACTACAAAATTCTACCGCCAAGGTTATTAAATCATATAAAAGTATGTATACCTATAATATGTGCGTGAATATAAAAGTAATACAATTTATATTAGTGATATAAATAAATTAATATATAGCAGATAACTAATTGAAAGCATTGCGTTTGATGGTATATTTAAAATTTTCGAATGTGCAGTGGAATAGATTAAACCATTTGTAATTGTTATATTTATTCGCGTACCTCATAATACGGGCCATGGAGTTATTTTGACTAAAATTGGTGGTAAAAACTTTCTCACGGTATAACGGCCGAGATCGTAGTAAGCGATAATTGCTGGTAATATAAAAATCTAAATGTTCTAAAATATATGAACAATCTATAGAACCGTTAATTAGCTTGTGTAGGAGACATAAGTCAGAAAGAATTCTACGATCATCCAGAGAGTGCATATGTAATATAGTTTTTATATTAGTGTAGTTACCAGAGGTATGCGTAATACCCAATTTATATTCCATTAAGCGGAAAAATTTGTTTTGGGCACAATCAAGAGTTTGTATATTGGATAGTGTATAAGGTGACCATATTACAGATGCATACTTCAGATGACAACGAACTAAAGCGCAGTACAATGTTTTTAAACATTCAACATTAAAATATTTTCCAACATGCCATACAAACCCCCACATTCTTAAGGCTACACTCCCGGTTTTGTTTGTGTGCGATTTGAAATGGGCGTTCACATACTTCTTGCCTTATTTAAGAAAACACAAACGTGAAATGATCTGGATATATATTTATGTGCAGAGGAAGAGGATAGAGAATGAATCGTCGTCAAAATATTTTAACTTGTAATTTATCGCACTCTCTCGTCTCCGATTGGCATTTGACGATCCCGACATGCATCTTTCTGGTCCACGTGGACTCGCCGGCCTCGCTATCATAATAAACAAGCAAATAAAGAAATTCAATACTCTGGTTTCGGAGCCGACATTCGGGAATGGAAATATATACATTATAATTGATTTGCCTGAAAATAGTTTAGTGGGCTTAGTAGTTTGGTAAACTATTTTCACCTAAAATTTTCATATACGAAAAATTATAGGAAAACCCAAAAAAAGGTAAACAGCACTTTCAGTATGGGAAATTAGTTTTTGAGATACAGCACGCACAAACAGACGCACACACGCAGTAAGGGAAAGTATTGTGTTAGTGAAAAATGTTTTCATTTTTACTTTCTGCGTTACGAAGTACGGGAAAGTATTGAGATCGTGAAAATTGTTTCAAAATTTTTTTCCACGGAAATATCCGTTTTGGGGTCCCTAGATGCCATTTCAACAATTTCTGAAAAAAAAAAATGTGTCGGTGTGTGTGTGTATCTTGTGTGTATGTTCCTCTATACTTGTGGCAACTTGTGTGTGCCTCATCCTGAACTGTGGCGGACGCACGGAATTGTGGCAACTTACACACTGTGCCACAATTTTCTCTGGTGATTTCTCCGTTTCTTGTTAACTTAGACTAACGATATTTACACTGAATATTATGATCAAGAAAATACATTTATTCATTATCATAGTATTTACGAAAAGTACCTTTTACACAAGTTATGCAACTTTTTTTAAAAATGTGTAAAAGACGCCACTATTCAGGATCTTGCATGTGGTACACACACTCATATTTGTGGCAACTTCAGTAGTGTTTAGTTGGTAGCGCCCTCTACAAAAAAATGCTACGTTGCCAGTAATTTGATACTGAGAGTTTCTTCGGCGCATATATATTTGGGTTGGAGCCGGATAATATCCTAGAAATCATTTCTGCTCTTATGAATTGTTTTTCTAGTTGCATACATATCATATTTTAATCTGTTATAATAATAATAAGTAATTATATTGGTTAAATAAATAATTAATTTAATAATTAACAATAATTATTTCTTCTTAATTACTGAATAAAGTAAAGATAATATAAAATAATTTTAAAAATATTTAATTGTTAGACATTCAGCAATTGATCATACATATAATATATTTTTATAATTTTTGTTAGCTTAGTTTATTTTTTGTTTACTTTCCTATAAGTTTATTAAATTGAATTTGAGGCTCTTATTTATAGTTATTCGGTCGTATTATAATTCTATTTAACATCTTCAGGGACAAATGCACAATTGTATACGTTTCAAAAAATGCTTCATAAATTTTAAACGAATAGGATTTAGTGCATTAACGCAATCTCGTCTTCAGTGAGGAAATCAGCCACAAGTGTGCATTTCCATGCCTTTACCGTCTCTCTGGTATGACTGCCAGGATTTCAATTGTTTTCAAAAGATGGTAAAATTCCAAATTCCAAATTTAATTTGTTTATGAATAGGTTAAATTTACATTTTATTAAAACTATTTTTGTCAATGACAAGGCGAAGAGTAAAAAATATCTCAAATAATACTAAGAACATAATATAAAATAATATTCAGATATTCTTTATTAAACATTTTTGAACATTTTAAAACATAGAAAATTGACCACCAATTTTTTATCAGTATTATGATTATTATAAATATCATCTAGTATGAATCGAGCTAAGAGTCAATTGTCCATTGAATTTATGTGATTTCAATTTAATAACTGGCACAAAATGGTAAATAATTTTAATCCTATCAAATATTTTAATAATAATTTAATACAATTTCAATTTGTTTTTCTAAATTTACATATTTTACTATTAAATGTTTTTTTTTGTAATTTAGTTAAATTATAGGTTTAGATGATATATTATTAATAGATTCTGCTTTCGGGGGTATGTTATAATATGCCGTGTATTGTATCACCATAGCCGTTAATATTTTGCCAATTAACTTTTGGACCATATTTTAACTTACGTTTTAATGAAAATATTTGCTTAAAATCCATATTAAAATTTTATCTCTTTTCAGCGAACTAATTGTTCTTATAATTAGAACATTATTATAACAGACAATAGATTGTAATCCATAGGTTTTAGCTTAATTTTTAGTAAAATGACATTGACATTAATTACAATTTCTTGTTCTCTTGTTTCGGTTATCAAAGTTAACATATCAATAGTTAAATAATTAAATTTTAATATAGTACCACTTAAAACTTAAGATGAAAACTTTAAAAGTCCGCAATTAAAAATACAATCAATATATTTAATATTTTTTCTGCATTGCAATGTATGCAATGTTTGTTTGCAGCTTCTCAACTATCCCCTTTGAAAGTTACTTTTAGGGAAAAAAGTTATTCTTTATAAAAAGTTCTGCATGGTCCAAAACCTAGAATGCAATCATCAGATGTCAAATTTTTCAGTAATATACGGAGTTTGTGTGAAAATATGAATTTTGTTCCAGAATAAAGTACCTTTATTATTGACAATATCAAGAACTGTTATAAAAAAAAGTTATTTAGAATTTAAAATTGGGTTTAAACATACAGTCATGTCTGCCCAGTGATAAAAATAAGATTTTGTAATTTTTCTTTTTCTCTACAGTGGTACATGCACATTGATATTTCAAATGTTGCAATGACAGTGAGAGGTCTGTCATTGAACGTCAGATATTTGAAAATTATAAATGAATAGTAATTCCGGTGACATTGAGTTTGGAGAAAAAATAGAAATTGTATTAATTGTGATTGAAGATTATAAAACGTATCGGGAAGCAGATGAAATATTTAATAACAAACATCCAGATAAAAATGTATACAATACTACAGTAATGAATATTTATTTCATGAAATTAGGGTTGATGGAAATCCATCGATTTCTAGACAATTCGCAAGCCCTTCTTTTTTTTATTGGATTTGGCTTATAAGCCATTCACCCACTAACGGTTATAATATTTGCAGAATAAAAGGAGGAAAAAATGAATAATTACAAGCCTTTCAGAACATCTTTAATATTTTTAACAGACCACAAAATTTAGCTGAACTTGAACATTGCATAAGAGATGAAATGCGCAGGTTTAGCCCGGAAAATTCGGGCAATGAATGAGTTGTTATTAAAAAAAAAAATCGATGACGTCTTTACACAAAAATAAATGATGGCTGAAAATCGACTTTCATGGAAAAATGTGTATTTTTATCAAAGAAAATTGACATGAGGATTTTTTCCAAAAATATTTTATTTTGATTTTACTGAATTTATTCCATACTGTACTGCGTGCACTATATATAAGAATTAAATGAAAACCAAAGTATTACAAGTTTATTCCATATAACCGTTATTATTTAGAAGAGAAAAACAAATACAGCGATTTTATTGGCAGAATTAATAGAGAAATAACTTTGAAATAATTTAAGTGCATAATGTATTAATAAAATTACATTTTGCACTGGTGCTTGAAATAATTTTAGTTAAGTACATTGAAACAGTGCCAGTGTTTGTTTAATAACACAGTATAATTGTTATGCTTTCGTATAAAGGGAAACAACAGGTCTATAAAAATCCGAAGTAATAGAAAAAAAATAAGTAGCCATTTTTTAAAGTTACAGACGATCTAATTTCAAAAAAAAAAATGATAACCTTGATGTAAACATTCAACGGCCCAATTGTTTATTATGTAAGTAACTATGAAAATTTATAGGGCTGGCAACCTTGGCTTTTATGTTGCCAGATGTTCCCATTCTTCATCCCTAGTACCTGCGTTCGACCTTCCCTTTAAATTTTAAAAGGAATTCGTTTAAATGAATGCTACACAACTCAAAATCCGTTCCAAACTAACATACGCTGAATAAAACTAACTCATATTTAATTTATATTACACGTACTTTTTCAATCTAAACGGCAATTATCAAATTCAACTTTTACTTTTAAATGTAACATGGCTCAATGAATTTATATTTATGTTCAGTAGCTCCGAAAAGTCCGATTCAAACCAATATACAATAAATTAATCTAATTCAAGTATATACGCATTCTAGGGCCGAAAGACCTTAGGTCAATAGCCCATGTGACAGTCTTGTTTATTTAAAAAATATGTAAATAATGTAATCATGTCAAAAGGCTGTTAATAGAGATTATGTATATATAAATTTTAGTAATTATTACATATATTTTATTTGTCCAACACTATATTTATTTTTAAAATTAAAAACAGACGTGTTCGAGGATTTTCTTATTTTTACACACGTAGCACATATTTCAAAGTAATAATATTTATTACTTGATAACAAAATTGATATTTATTATATGTTTTAAGTACATTTAAAAACTAAAATAATTTTGGCTTTTAAATGTGCAGCAATTTTCAGTCAAGTTATGAATTTTTTAAAATGTATTTTTTTCAATGACGCACACTGGAATGCAAAAATTAAAAAATAATATAAAACAGAAGGATAAAATCCTACCAAAAATTCAGTTTACTTCACAAGGCGTCTATCTTTCAATAATAATTTTGGTTTTTGAATGTGCAGCAATTTTCAGTCGTTATGAATTTCTGAAAATGAAGTTTCTTCAATGTCAAACTTTCGAGCGCAAAAAATTAAAAAAATAATGTGAATCGCAAGAAAAAAATTCTACAAAAATTCAAATCACTTTACACGCCGTCGATCTTTCAAAATCATTTTGTCTTTTGAATATTATTATTATTAAAAAAAGTGTTATATATATATAAATATAATAAAAATTAAATTGAATGTGGTAAAAAATAAATATAGCATCTATAAGAAATAAGAAATAAGAAATTTATGATACGAACGTCTTTGCCATTCTTAAATACCTCCTCAATTAACTAAGATATAAAGAAACAACGAAAAACAAAAAAAAATTAAGTAATTTTTTTCAATAATATTACTGAGAATTAATACACCCATGATGAGGAAAATTATTCTATTTCTTAATTATTTCATTTTCATCTTGTGTTCGATCAACCAGTTTCGACATGCACGGCTTATTATAATTACACCCTTTGTACTAAACAGGTCACTGATTCGAAAAGAAATAACACACATATAAAAATTATTCTCAAATAATAGGATATCAGATGTCTTACTATGTTTATAATATTGGGCAAATTATTCTAAAAGTAATGAATCAATCATTTTCATCAAATTAAATTTTAAAATTAAAAAAAAAAATTGTGATTAATTTCCATTTAATCTTTTTCTGTCTAACTTTTCTCTATTACGGCACAAGAGGATGCAACTAATATTAGTACAGGTACAGGTTTAATACCGTAATTTGTGCATTATTAATTATTCCAAGAAAAATCACTTTACTTTTGAAAATCAAAACCAATACAAATTTGATTAAATATTATATTGGTATTCATTGTTTATTTCCGGCAATTTAGCTCAACAAATTATCTCAAAGATTTATAGCTCAGGCAAAAATAAGTTTACAAAATCAAACGTTACTTGAAATAGTATAATTTAGGCTATTGTTTGACCACCAATTTATAATTTAGTAAATGTTATATTCAGTTTAAAATTGTTCGAAAAACTTATTTTTTGTCGTAAGTTATTATTATTGATTGGTATTTATTTCTATATTAATATTTACAAGAAATGTATGAATAAAGTATTATTGAGAAAATGGACGTAATAAAAAATCGAAGATTTATTTCTCTACCATGCGTTACAATGGCCAATGAAATTCAGTTTGAAACCGCAAAAAACTTAAAGAAAGTTATTAATTTAAATAGCAATAGTAAAAATCTATTTTTAAATGTGTATAGAAGTGGATGCCATGCCTCAAATGTTTTTATCTTTCGCAGATGTTAGCATTCGTCACCCCCAAGTTAACTACCTGTTTTCGACCGCCCTTTAAATTTTAAAACGAATTCGTGGAATGTATGCGTCACATCCCAATATCCGGTCCAAACTAACACACAATAGCACATAAAAACATTTACACATTAACAGTAAAATATCCATTTATGTAAAGTAATTTAATTAAAAAATCACTGAACTGATAGCAAGGAAGGGATGTAAATCTGGTATGAGAAAATATCATTTTCATCGATTAAATGTCGTTCCCAATAAAATATTTTATGAATTATATATTAAAATCTTTGTTTACAAGTTCTTTGGAATTTAATAATGCATTTAGTGATGATGTTGGATATTTGTTGCCACTTATTATTTTGTTGCTGTGGCAACGCATTGTTTGTTTTATTTTTTAAACGAAATGACTCAAAAAATTTCTAATAATACAATTTAAAAAAATGGGATCAGAGAAAAATCTATAAAGAGTAAAAAAGTGTATTGTTATAGCAACAAAGTATTCAACTTTAGTTCAATGCATTTTTGAATCTGGTAAATTTAATTTAAAAAAATTAATTATAAAATTATGCGATATATTTTAGACACGCTACCACTTATTTTTCATCAAATTTACTTGAAAAATGCCTTAGGCGACCCTAGAAAAAATAGTATTGCATCGTAGTTACAAATGCTCTATCTAAAAAATACACAACAAGGTCGGTTGTTTTTTGAAACTAACAATATTTTGCCATTCAAATAAAAAAATCAAATGAAAAATGTCCTGAAAATGTCTCTCACATAAACTTTATAAATTTACTAAAAATTAATTGATGTAATTTCCGGTAAAACCAAAAGTGCAACTGGTTTTTGGATGACCACTAAACTAAAAAAAAATCGAAAATATGACACTTATTTCTGGAGTATTTCTGAACACTCATTGGTTTTGATGCAAAATCAGAGTTAAATACTAAAAATTTCGAATTTTATATATTAGTGTCTTATTTTAATTAAAACTATTCATTAGAATTGATTCAGAAGATTTACAACATTTTATATCCGAAGTTTTGAACCAATGAAACTATGTCAGCATATTATTATAAAGTAAAATTTTATTATTTAAATTGAAAATAAATCACAAAAGTACAAATATTATTTTCTACAATCGTCAGAAAAAAAGTGTATTGACGCATCGCTAAATTCTCAATATTTAGGTATAGTATTCTAATTTTAACAAAAATATTGTTTGTATTTCGTGTTTGATGATTATTGGCGCATTCGAATGACATTCTCATGCGAAACAATAAAAACACAAATTTTGCGCACGTACAAAAATAACTATTATTACGATAGAAAAAATTGTGAATGATACACGCATTAAAAGTGCCTTTATTTTTATTTCGTAGCGTTGCGAACTGCTGGTTCGCTGTCGTTGTGCAAATTCCCTACTCACAAAATGAAGTAATTCTTTGAATGCTTGTCATAAATTATTTTCTGAATATGTACATCGATAATATAAAAACAAATTTTAGTTAAATAACCATGCATTTAAGGGTAAAAGATGTTCAAAAGGTAGAATGCAATGAATTATTGTAGGTTGCTGGCAGCGGCAACGTTGCTTTTCACACACTGGTAGGTTATGCAATACTTGTGGCAACCCATTCTTACACACGGTATGTTTCCCCACACTTGTGGCACCCTGGATACACACTTCACGTTTCCCAATACTTGTGGCACGGTTGCCACAATTGTTTTTTTGCAATAACTTTGTTTATATGGAGGGTAAAACAAAATGAATCACATATTCAGAAATAGCGTGGAAAAGCGCAGCGAAAGGGCAGCATCTAAACGAAAGCGCCACAATTGAGGATATTTCATGGGTTGCCACAAGCATTGCGGGACGTGTATGTGTGTGTGTGGGTGTGTGTGTCTTGTGTGTGTGTGTGTGTGTTGTGTGTGTACAAATATTGAAGACAACAAAGAAATGAATTCTTGAAAATATTTTTCATAAAATCATTGTTATTCGAGAAAAAAATTTTATTAATTTTTTTTCATTTTTGGTTTATAATTATGAAACGATAATAGTTACAGCAAATTTATGTTAATAATAATTATAGAGAATGCCAAAATGAAAAACCTATAAAGAATAAGTTTTTTTAGAAATCTCTTTCGTTTTTGAGTAAACTGACTATTAGGATTTGAAGTAAAATCTGTCATTTTCATCTTCCCTAATTTTGACGTTTTAAACGTCAGTTTCATCCGAGTGTACGACACGTTCGATGTACATTTAAATTGAAAATAACCAATGAACGTATGAATATTATACGATCAAATCGGGGAAAGTAACTTGATTGTCACAATAGGCATTTTTTTAGAAAAAGTTGAAATCGTTTTTAGGGACCTCAAAACGGATAGTATCGTTAAATAATTTTTGAAAAAAATTTCACAATCCAATCCTTTCCCGTACTTCGCAACGGATAAAGAAAAAAGAAAGTTTGACCAGTCAAAATTACTATACCATAATTACTCATTTTCTGCTAGTGTCCTCTTTACTTATATAAAAAGAAAATAGTCTGTGCCTAAAAAATAATACCAAGAAAATATGTAAAAATGAACGATTACCTTCCAGTTTCCGTGAGAATTTAAATAAATCTTTTTATATTGAGTCAGTAGTCATCGCTCATATTTTCAACGCAACCAATGGTGTCAAAATTAAATCTCAATTGTTAACATTCATTGACGTTAAAAATTAATTTCATTATGTTTGCAGCTGTGATGATCCAGCAAATTTTATTAATTTTGAAACCAATTGCGGTATGTAATGAGGGTAATAAATAATAACATAAATAAAATTAAAAAAGCACTTTATTAATACATATCATGTCAATCCCATTAAATTCATGGTTATTGGAATATACGCAATTAGTCCCGCAAGAAAAAGTTTAAGGGTAATTTTCTTGAGGGGCTACAGAGTATAATATAACATTTTATCCAAAATCGTCTGCAATTGCATTAAATATTGAAATAATGTTTATAAAATTTTGACAAGAAATATTAACGTACGTGGTATCAATTTGAATTATTTTAAAAATCTTACGAAGGATCTAATCATTACGTGAGTCCGAGTTATTCTCTTACAAGTGGGGGTAATGAACAACATTACTTCCATCAAATAACCATAGTAATTCGCTTATTACACACATTTTTAAATAAATTATGTTCTGTTCTTCTACAGAACCAAATCACAAATTGTGAATTTCTTATTATTGGAGCAAAATGTTACGGTTTAAAATTTATTTTTCTTGCAATGCCAATAGTGGTAGCATATATTTTCGATAAAAGTCTTCCAACTTCGGAGTCATGGCATGCCAAAAATTATCATCTTTTTCTATCTGAAAACAAAAAATCCTTTTCTCCACGACCACCATAGAATTTAAGCATTCTGAAATCAATTTTGATTATAGAACGAACACATTCTCACTCTTGTTATGGAACAAAACACTGTGCGCTTATGCGTTTTGCATGTAATTCATTCCATAACAAGGTATAGAATGAATATTCTCACATCGTTTCGAATAAAACAATTAGCCTTGGATATCACAATTGTCAAAATATTATAAACATAACCACAAACGTGATAATAAAACGTAAGTTCTTTGTGTTCATTATTTTATTAGTCTATTTTATCTGGTCGAGGAGAAAGTATAGTCTGATACTCGGTAATAATGGAAATTCAGATGCTCGTGGTTCCTCGCGCTCGCCTCACGGCTCGCGCTCGAAATATTCCACTCGCATCGAATTTCCATTCTAACCTTGTTACAGAATATACTATTCTATAATCACTGTACACACAGATCAAAAAAATACATTCATTCGGTATAATAATTGTAGATATATCTTACCTCCTGACATGTAATCTCTAATGGTGTCCATACAACAAAGTAGCATATCCTTCTTCCTGTGAGTGCTAACTGACCTTGTATTTGGTAGAAGTAGTCATGTGTTCTTTTCAAGATTACATTATCTCCGTCCAGCAATAAATATGGCACAACTTTTCTTCTAGCTGCCTCTTTGGGGGTAATTTTTAAGTTTGCCAGTTTTAATGGACATTTAATTTCAATGATGGCATTTTCTCCAACTAGTCCATCGGGACTAGCTCCAAGAAACGGCAACGCAGCGGAAACAAATAGTCCACAACTTTCTATTTTATGACCAAACGTCTCTGTAATTTTTTTTTTTTGCTATTTCTTCGTGGTCTTGACTCCAATTGGTAGCAGCATTTCCAGAGAAATTGGAAAAAATCAGCCTCTGTGCTACTTTGTTTCCATCTGTACCTTGTCGCTTCTTACATACACATCCAAAATTTGACGCCGTTAACCGCAGACTTCTCTCTTTCTTCCACATTATGTTGTTACTTTGGCCAACAGTTTCCCTTTCTAAATAAACAAACTAACTCCTCCTGTGTTTTGGTCAAATACTCCATGATTAAAGATTTCTTTTCCTCCAGTTCTTCAATCGGAACTACGTCCATCATTCCGTAATCCTCATCAGCCTGTCCTGCCGTTACTTTTTTTCTACGTCGAGTAGAAAAGAGTTTTGACTGTGCGTGAGTGTGCGAGTGAGTTGTCTCTTGTTATTTTGGAGGATTGTGCCCGTCCATAGTTTACTAGTTTCCATATCATAATTTTCAGCGCATATAATGACGAATATGGAATAAAAAAATATGATTATATTATGAATGGAACTGGCTGCTAATGTTCGTGGAGACTCCACAGCGAAGTATCCGATTACAGAACGCGTCTCAAACATGAATTACTGGCGACGGGCGGAGCTTCTCTACGATGCGTACCACATATCACAATTGATTTCAGTGGAATTATCCACAATATTTGAATTTGTTTTTCACGTTTATTACCTTTATTTGTTGACATTTATTTTTTTTTACATTTTTTTGTTGGAGTTGACAACTGCAATATGTGTGTCACGGGTCGAATTTTTTTATTTTTTCAAAATGTTACTTTTATTTAAGGCCTTTTTGATGATAAAAAAAAAATATCATCACTACATATCTGAAAACGTTTTTTTAATAATTCTAACGTGAAAATCGAAAGTTCATGTTCAAAAATGGGGCTTAAAAATTGAAAACAAATATATCAAGGCGGGCGTATAGCCTTAAAGCTTTGTTTCTAATATGTGTTGTTATGTGTGAATTGAAGGATAATCTTTCGTCAAATAGTACTCCCAAGTCATTAACTTCAGTCACGTGCGCAATATGAATTGAATCAATCGTATAAATGAAGTTAGTTATATTTGATCTTCTCTTAAAAGATATTGAATAACATTTATTTGTATTTATTGAAAGTCTATTTAATATGCACCATTCATTTATACGATTTATACGTCTTGAATTAACCTACAGTCCTCAATACAGTTTACACATCTAAATATTTTCAAGTCATCTGCGAACAAAAGAAAATTACAATTTTTTATTACATGATGAATGTCACTGATGAACAATAAAAACAAAATGGGCCCACTGTGAGAGCCTTGCGCTACACCCGACATGACTTCAATGTCATCCGAAATAAAAATTTTGATATATACCCTTTGGGTTCTATTTTCTAAAAAGGATTGAATCCATGAAAGTGTTAAATTATTAAAACCTAAACCACATAATTTAGTTAATAAGGCACGATGACTGACTCTATCGAACGCTTTTTGGAAATCTGTGTATATCGAATCGACTTGATTGTTCTGTTCCAAATAATTAGACAAGTACTGCTTATAACAAAGAAGGTTAGTTAAAGTGGATCTTTTTGCAAGAAATCCGTGTTGTTGCGAAGGAATTATATGAGAAGACATATGAGTTAAATCTTTGGCAACAAATTTATCGAGCATTTTTGGTATTGTTGATTGAATGCAAACACCTCTGTAATTCACAACTTAATTACGTTCACCAGATTTAAATATCGGTATTACATAGCTTAGCTTCTATTTATTTGGGAATATGTCTAACTGTAATGATAATAAATACAATTTAACAAAATGTAATTCGATAATCCATCAGGCCCTTCACGTTTGCTAGGTTTAAGGTGTAAAATGAAATCAAACACCTCTTCTTTAGTCACACTAAGTTTATAATTATTGACAGAAATTTCAATGAGAGCAGTGCATGAGGACTGGTTATTATCAGTGGTATAAACCGAAGAGAAAAATTGTGAAACTGATTGACTATATCCTCACCTTTGGATGCTGTAGAATTATCATACTCCATTAATCAAGGAATTGCATTATCTTTTTTTTGATTTGTGACATTTTTCCAGAAACCTGATGGATCGACAGTAAGATTTGATTCAATACCTACTAAATAATGTTTATAACAAGCTGCAGATAGCGATTTGCATTTAATGCGTAAATTGGAAAACAGTGCATAATCAAACGACGAATTTGTCTCTTTGAAACGTTTATGAGCCTGTTTGTCATTCATGCAGGGTAATTCGTCTCAGAGGGTGTTACACGAATAATAGATGGGATAAAAGTATTTAAACCATAATAAACGATTTCATAAAATTTGTCAACAATTCTGTCTATGTTCACACAATCTAGTAAATTTAACCATTCATCCGAATAGAAAAATGAATTATAATATAAATTTAATTCCTCAAAATTGGCGAGATGATACAAATATATTTGTTGGGTAGTTTAGAATTTCTGGTAATTTGTATGAGAAAATAAAATTTCATATGCCGAATGATGTTCACTTAAATTTAATAAAGCAGACAGTCTAGATGTAGCATTAGGAATATTTGAAAAGAATAAGTCTAAGAATACACCCCTTGAATTTGAGATGGTATTAACTTTTAAATCTGAGGGATTAATAGTATGGACAATCACCCCGTCCTTGTTCCATTTGACGGAAGGCAAGTTATAATCACCGCAAATGACTACTTTAGGACTGGTATAATTATCTAACTTCTTTTCAAGGAGTACAGTATGGTTGGTGTACTTATCAATAGACGACCGGGGCGCGATATAAACACCTCCAATAATTATATTGAAACTTGGTAAAGTAAACGAAACAAAAATGTGCTAAATTTCTGAATTGCTTGCAATGAGAGATGATTGGAAACATTGTTTAATAGCGATAAGAATACCTCCGCCTCTAACGTTACCGGATGTGGTACGATTTGTCCTATATACATTATTGTTATTTAGCTGTAATTGAACATTTGATATGCCGCTGTACAACCAAGTTTCAGTTATAATAATTACATCATAATCACTATTATGAACAGAAAGCATAAGATCATTTAACTTAGTTCTAATACCGCCACAGTTTTGGTAATACACATTTAGTTTTTTGGCGCACCAGAGATGCGAGGTTTCGCTGATGTGATATATTGTTAAATCTAATAATAATATTTTGTTCGCCATTTGACTGTCTTTCGTTGAGTTCTCCTTTTATTTTCTTAAACTAATCCATTTGCCTTCTAGTACGATCGGGTCTGAAATGATGGGAAGAGGAAGTATCACTGGCGTTGCTCCTTAGAACTTCTTCAGCTTCAGATTAGTTTTTGAAGATAATTTTCAAAGGTCGTGGCCTAGAATCAACCTGAGCTCTGCCTAGCCTCAAAACTTTCTGTGGTTTGATATTTACTCCACGGGGCTCCAAAATTGCCTGCACGCACTTAAGATCATCTTTTATTTTATTTTCGACGTCAGTTGAAGAGGATTCTGATACATTAAAGAGTAAGACGTTGCATAATCTAATCTTTCGTTCAGCAATTTCTTTTAGAACGTCTTCAATGTAAACATTACTATTAGATAATAATAATAATAATAATAATAATAATAATAAACTTTATTGTCCAACAGGAAGAACCAAAATAGGACATCATCAAATACAAAAAAATATATATACAGCTAAGTAATTCAGTGAAAAACTAACAATTAAATTAACATGGTTAACACTCACAATAATGACAGCTAAAACAAATAAATTATAGCATTTATAAACTAAATAGTAATTTTAAAGTAAGGGAAAAAAGTTCACAATCAAGCGTCTATAAATATGTCTTTATAATGCTCATTGGCATTACGGCTCATGTGTACAATAGGAGCCTTCAGCAAAATGTTAGTAGATGCAGTTGGTATATAAAAAGTAAGAGGTTGACGTGATGTTACACGAGGAACATTAAATTTAACTAAGGACAACAACTGGGGTGAATTTATGACATTACTTATTAATTTGAACATAAATAGTCTGCTACATCTATCTCTTCGCTCCGACAAGGAGGTACAGTTTTGTGCTAACAATAAATTATCATAAGTCATGGTCTGATCCGGGTAGACACCATTAATTTTAAAGCTTAGAAATTTGAGAAACCGCTTTTGTACACGTTCGACGGCCCAAGAATTGCTGGCATAATATGGATACCATATAAGTGAAGCATATTCTAAACGACTGCGAACCAATGCAAAATATAAAACCTTTATTAGACTAGTATCATTAAAATACTTAGAGGTACGCATTAAAAAGCCAAGCACCTTGAAAGCAGAAGAACTTAAGTTATTAATGTGATCTAAGAAGGTGAGCCTCGAGTCAAACAAAACTCCCAGATCCTTCATCTGAATATCACGTCGAAGCACCACGTCATCGATCGTGTAATTATAAATAGCTGATTGCAGCTTGCGTGTATAAGTGACAGTAACACATTTATTAATATTTAGAGAGAGTTTATTATTGCTGCACCAGGTTACGATTTTAGTTAAATTTTGTTGCAGATCGATGCAGTCTAGTGAACTATTTATGGTTTTATATAATTTTAGGTCATCAGCGTATGCTAATACTGGGCATGATATGGATGTAATTAGGTCGTCTATAAATAAGTTGAACAGCAGTGGACCCAAATTAGATCCTTGTGGTACACCAGAAGATGATAGAAACTTATGGGACTTGAACCCGTTAAAGTACACATAATTTGTCCGATTATCCAGATATGATGCCAGAAATGTTACAAAATTCCCAGTCAGTCTAAATGCAGAAAGCTTATTCAGTAATATTCTATGATCAATAGTATCAAAAGCCCGCGAAAAGTCCGTGTATATAACGTCTACTTGACTGCGATTATCAAGAGCTTCACTAATATCCTGAGTTATTATCGCAAGGTTCGTTGTTGTTGACCGACCTCAAAAAATCCATGTTGCTGCTGCGCAATGTAAGTCTTAGTATGATTATAGATTATTTGATAAATAATCTGTTCGAAAATTTTTGAGAAATTAGAGAGAATAGCAATAGGTCTATAATTTTTAATGTTGCTAGGATCCTCTCGTTTAAAAATGGGACTAATTACTGCCAGTTTCCACACATCAGGAAAAGTCATTGTATGTACGGAAATATTGTATATGATCGATAGTGGTTTAGCGAGTATGAATTTACAGTCTTTTATAACAAACATCGGGATTCGATCATCTCCACATATGTTTGAGGTCTTAATGCGATTGATGCTTTTTATAACATCCGACTCCTGAATGGTTGACATGACTAGAGATTCCCGATTCGAGAAAACGTCCTGAGGTTTTATAAAATCCTTTTGAGAATATACACTAGAGAAAGCATTAGCAAATGCATTAACGTTATCTTGTGGTGATGAATAAGAAGCATAATCATCATGCAGCTGCCCAGGGATTCTAGATGTGCCATTCCTCTGATGGATGTACTTCCACAAATCTCTGGGATTATTATTAGATACAAAATTGGCGTCAGAATCTCTTAATTGAGTCACATTTGCATTTTCCAGTTTCAGTATACGAGACTCTAGAGAATCCAGGCGCTCAGTATTGGTGTTTCTCAGTTCAACTTTAAATTCCTCAAATTTGGCGTCCAGTATTTTATTGAGAATATCGACAGTAATTATTTCACTCACTGGCTCATAATCAGAGTTGATACATTTTTTGCAGACCCATCCGGATTTTGTGTTATTAATAAAAGATATTTCTATCTCCTTAAGATCGGAACATTTGACATGGACTGATTTTTTGCATTAACCATTGCATTTTAAAGACGGAGTATTTGGTGTTGTACCTTGATTAAAAATACCGCACTTGTTAACCATCGTGTGTATTTGTTATCAATTAAAAAATGAAAAAAAAATAATAAGTCAAGTTCAAAAGGGGAAGCAGACGGGGACACACGCTTCGCACCGACTGGGCCTGTCTCGGTGACTAACAAAATCAACAAACAATAAGGGCCACGGGTAGGATTTTTTGCAAAACAATAAAAATTGTAAACAAAGGAGTAGGTTATGTATTTTTGTAAATCTAAATCTATTGTTAATACTCACAGCTTGTGGATATTAATGTATGTATTATACGGAAAACATAACCAAATGTATATTTTCACATTCACAGCAAAATAAACGAATAATTATAACTTAGAACACCGAAAACAGGAGATCACAACTAGCACGACTTCTCTCACTCACAAAGCATCATCCGATTATACAGCGTGTTCACTACTCCGAGAATTAAATGCAATTCAGGGGGTGCAATGATGTCAATAATCTGTCTGGAGTCATCCGTATCTCTAGAAGGAACAGGCAAATTCGAGCAATTTTTATAATTTTTTCCAAGGGACTTTTTGAAGTACATGGAAAGCTACTGGCATGGGACATGTTTCCTACCAATATGTTGGCGAGTTTCAAATCGGTCGCAATTGTGCCGGCAAAATCATTGATCTGTAAGAGAGACCATAACATTCTCACATTTTCGTGGTTTTCTTGTGTACCTGCAATTATTGCCAATATTTCTGTAGAGGTCGTTGTCTCTCCAGCTTTGGATGGGCAACTTTTGAAATCAAAAAATTTATCTGGTCTGTGGCGGTGTGTAGATAGTTTCGTCTTCAGATGTGGTTCAAACAGGTTTCATTCAATCTGTTGCGGGCCTGTAGTTTGATTTTTAGTTTCGGGGTGATTTCAACGTTGAGTGGCTTTCCGTGGATCTGAGAAAATGTACCGGTTTTATTGCTCGAGCTGCGAGAATTTGTGTCTTCATTTAAAACTATGTTCCTTATTTAAATAACACGCCAAATGTTCTCTCTGTTTCAGGGGAAGCGAGTTACTTACATGTTCTTTGAAACTCGGGAAGTGTTTTTCTGGGGTACAAAAATGTTTTTTTCCCTACCGAGTAAGTTTCACCACATTTTTTGCACTTGTTGCTCCTCTTCTTTTTGTTCTTGTCGTTATATGGCCCTGGATCTCGTACCAATTCACACAATGTGCAACTGCACAACGTTTGAGTTTTTGCCCGAGTATTCTTCTCCAAAATTTTGAACTTTGTATAGTCCGGCAGAGTTATTTTCTCGATAGTTTTTTTACTTCACTGACCGATATACGATAATTTTGCAAGCGCTACATAAAACATTAGGAAAACGTTCATCATGTTCAGCATAATTCACACTTTTTTTAGATTCACACATAAAGCACCACTAATTTTGACCATTTGTTTCTTCTTCATCAAACAGAGAAAACATATGCGCGCCCGATTTTCTTGATGGGTCCCTGCATGGTCCTTTGATCTTTTGTCCATACAAGAAATTGAAATTCCGAAGAGAACAATTACCTCTTAACCTCAAAATTTCGAAGTACCTGAAATTTTAACTAATTGCACGAATAACATTGATCATTCAACAGTATCACTAAACGTAAACAAAGAATCGTGGGTGGGGGTTGGCGATAGTTCGATGACCCCGCAAATCAGACAAGGATGGAAATAAAAGATTTGATTCTTGCTTGTTGACATACTAGCGCAAAATTCATTCGAATGAAAAATCATTCTTTCAAATTTTAGCTATTTTAACCTGTTTCTAAGAATCGCCAATTAGTATCTCCGGTCTTAGTAAAAGGAACAATTTCAAAATTATGCTTTGTAAATTAAATGTTTGTGCGCTAGTGTAAAACTGATAGGAAAACATTATTTATGCCAACTTGGGGATGTTTGGGAACTAGAAGTGAGCAAAAGGTACAAAAATCGCGATATCTCGAACACTGAATCTTTCCTCGTGAAAAAAAGGTTTTTTTTTCGAAAACGGCTCTAACGCTAACGGTGAATTTTTTTTTCTAGCCTTCTTATGACTCCAGGAATCGAATGCCGAAAGAAAATCGGTGGTGATAAAACTTCGCATTTAAATCATGTTCAAGCCCACCATTAATCATATGTTGAGAGTTAAAATAAATGTATATGTATTCGAATGCCATACATTTTGCCTTAAAATAAACAATTCTTTAAAGAGCATGGGAGAGATATTAACGTAATTTAATATATCCTATTTACAAACTTACAGAAAGACCCGCATATTACGCATGTATAAGATTTCTCAATTCGCAATTGAAAAATAGGGCAAATTGTAGGAAATTCAAATTCGAAACGTTCAACTTAAATGTAGGCATCGAGCTATATTCTTTTGCAGCATTTTTTTTGAGTTAAATATAAATAATTATATTTTATGGTTAATGACTTCTATTTATATTTTTATTTTGCAGGTCTATGAGATGTACGTTTCTGGCTACGAATTTCTTGTATTATCGCCTATCTTCACCGTGCACTGGGGGTTGCAGCTAAAGCGCAGCAGGCCTCCGTGGCGCGAGCACCAGAACAATCAAAACCGAAAGTTGTTCGAAACCTTCAAACGGGAGGTTTTCGCTAGGTACAAAAAGGATCCCCTGCACATGTTAGCTTCCGGGCACAGATGAAACTTAGAGAGCTACACTCATATCCACTACACTGCTGTGCCAACATTCATTGGATGGTTTCTGTTTTGTATTTTGTATGTGCTATTAAAAATATGAACGAAAATGTAATGCATTTTTATTTCTATAATCTATATCGTATGTATTGGATCGGGCAGGTTATTGGATCTATTTTTGAACTAAAAAACAGCAGCTAACGATAAATATTTACAAGAACGAAAACGGAAATGAAAGAAGCCCTTAAAAACGTTGATCAAAGAACTTTAACGTTTTACCATTGTATTTATACGGTGTGTTTGGACATACATCTGAACATAGCATGGAAAATCACGTTTTTGTAAATTCCTGGTCACCAAATTTATGAACAAGCATAAAAGCAGAATCAATCGAAAGATCATATTTTTTCGGGAATGTGTTGATGCCTAATTGCATATTTATGCCTTTTTTGGGGATAAAATAGTATTTCAAGTGATAAAATTTGTACTCGTAAAAATAAATGTGGACTGTGAGACGTCAATGTCAGTAGCTCGACGAATAGAAACTGTAAAATAGAATTTTACAAGAAAACGATGATCTATTCTTACAAAGAACGAGTATTTATTGCAAAAAGTAATTAATGTAAATAAATAAAATTAAATAATAAACAATAAACTTATTTCACAACAACATACATTATAACAAGTATTCAAATAATCCTCCGTTTTCAACTAAATAATATCCTATTCTATTGTAGAAAAACCATTTGCTAACTGCCTATTCGTGATAAGTGCCCTCAAAAACATTAAGTGTGGGTGGCATCTTTGTTAAATTTTATTTTTAAAATGACCTCACAAAAAGAAGTAGCACGGTGCCAAATCAGGAGATCTTGCGGGCCAGTGAATTGCTCCGCCATGACTAATCCAATGATTTGGAAATGCTTGGTTTAAATAAGATCTAACATCGAGTCCAAAATGCGCTGGACATCCGTCGTGGTGATACCATACCTCCTGATTTTCTCGCGCTGATTCGTCCAATGCAGGGCCTATCTTAGTTATCAATAGCTCCAAATATTATTTTTTGTGGGTACTGCGTTCTGGTGGACAATTTTATTCTTGAATTTTCTTGAGACCAAAATCTATTATTTTTAACATTGGGTTCATTGTTCAGGGTAAATGTTTATTCGTCTATAAAACAAATAGATGAAAGGAAGTCACGATCCTGGTTAATCTTTCTTGCATTTCTTCGTAGAATATACGTCTAATTTCATCATCAAGTAGTAAAACTTCCTTTGGCATTGTACTTTATACGGATGGTAGTTATGTTTCTTTAGTATTTGTAATACCAATACATAATTTATATTGATTAGCCCCAGAACTCTTTCTCCCAAATCTGAATTATTTCGACCGGAGCGATTGCCTGAAAAATATTATTTTAAATACAAAACTATATGTAATTACTAGAGTCAGGATGTTCAGGCACTAAAAAATATTAAAATAGGCAGGCAAAAAGGCACTAAAAAATATGAAAATGGGCACTCTAAACACAAAAATTGGCTCAAAAATCTGAAAAATTTTGAAAATAGACAGTCATGGACATAAAAGAAAATAAATATTATTATTATTTAAATGGATTTATTGCACAATCATACATTTTATCAGAATAGATCATAAAACAAAATAATTATTCAAACATATGGGAATTACAACTAATAAAAAGATGTTTTTTTTTAATTATCCGTAGTTAGTGCTTGCCGTCTATCTAAAAGTATATATTTTAATTGCGAAAACGATCTTCCTACGTCTACTGATGTTACTGGTGCAAATCTAAAACATGTAATTTCTGTTATCTCGTGAATAACATTTGCTTCATTTACTTTCCCTGGAAGAATGTGTTACCGGCGTTCCATCTGGAACGTCGTAACAACGCTTATTTGCATTTTTTATTTTTCAAACCGCGCGCTTTCATTACTACTATTTTTATCAACCGTTTCATAAGCATTTTGTTATTAAAAATGAGTTACGTTCGTAACACATACATTGACGAAATGTATTTTAATCATGTAAATAATAGGATGTATGTTAATTCTAAGCTTCGTAAGGTTAGGGAATTAGGGGCATGTGAGTAAGTCTTTCGTGAGGATCTGCTACCTGGCTAATTTATGCGTACCCACGTCCGGACTGATAGACGAGCGCTCGGTGACGATGTGGACGCGGCCCAAACGGATTAAGGTTTAGGGCACCTCAATAAACTCGGCCTGCCTAACAAAAGCGCCGTGACGACGCCCAGCAAAATCTGCCGCCCAGATGGACAATTGTTCGAACAATGAGATTTTGGGGCGGTAAAGTTTTTGCTATTTAGTAAAAATATTTTGAATATCTTGGGCCAATAAAACGATTTGGAAATGCGAGGCCCTTTGTCCAAATTCGGAGAAGCGTAGACAAAGGAGCCTCCGCTGCTTCTAACCGAAAAGGCCCAAATCGTTTTATGGCCCAACAGCAATAAAGGGACCCATCGTGATCAAGTTGATCAAATTGATCATTTCGCGAATTACGCCGCGGCGCAAGTCGTAATCAATGTAAGACGGCGAAATTCGTATAGCCAAGATCATGGCACATCGACTGATACGTCACACCACCATCATCCGGGTACGGGTAGCAGATTGCCACGAATCACGAGAGATTATGCTCATATGTACATACCAGTAGTTGTATATATTCATAGCTAGTTTTTGATAGGTTAAGTCGAATCGAGACTCCTCAAAATTAATATTAAGTAAAAACACTAATTTCAATACTAATTTCAATGGTTACATCTGCGAGAGGGTGGAAGAACCAAGTACCCACTCCCACCCTTGGTTCGACCACCCCTCCTACCACCCCTCCTACCACCCTTCCTACCACCCGATAAGGATTTTCGGGAAGAAGTAGTAAGACAGTTCCTCTTGTGCCTCGAGGAAAAACAGTCGCCTTATCAACGAATTGTTAGTTTTGAGCCAGTGCTCACAGTCTCGTTCGTGTCACCTTAAGTTAGTATTGTTAATCGTTTTCTTGTTTTTTTTTAAATTGTGTTTTCATTTGTATTGTTTTTCTCGCGTAGTCATAATTGTTAGTTATTTTCTTGTGGCCTTTTGCCACTGCAATAAACATTCATTTAATTCATTTTTTTTTCTCTTTTACCGTTATTCGTAATATTCGTGAATTTACAATTATTACCGGGTGTGTACCAGACCCGCGCTGTTGAACGGAGGTAAGTCCATTTTATTATTATTATTATTATTTGTTTTCTCTTTTGCTCTACATAAATCACCTGAGCTAGCCGATAGTTGCGTCGAGGGTGACCGGCCTAACTATTGTATTTGTTTTTTTTATTTATTGATACGTCCTAAATTCATTCCTCATGCAATAGTTTACCACTCGGTGCACCTTCCCCGTAACAAATGTTAGCTGAGCTTTTTACAATTCCAAAGTCTTTATTCGCACTAGACACAGATTCACATTTTTTCCGTATGATGATGATGATGGTTTGTGGAGCTCGACCAAATGGTCGCAGCACTTAGACCATTCGTTGGTCCTTTGTGCCACCTCCTGAGTCCTACTCCTCAAGCCAACCCAAACTTCTTGTAGAATCAAGTAGTTGGCCGTGTGGAATGTTGCCCAGTTGTGACCAATCTGGCCACTCCTCTCCGAATACAGACCACCTGACTTGTTTGAGTGACTCACATTCACACTGGATGTTTCTTCTTGCTCGCATTTCCGACATAGGTGATCTTTTACCACCCCTATGTTATGGAGGTGTTTGTTTAGTTTGCAGTGCCCAGTAAGGGTACCGATTAGCAGCCGCAAACTGCTTCTTGGTAATTCAATGCTCAACTTCGGTGTTGGTGAGTGAATGATTTTTTTGGCGACCACATACTTGTCAGTTTGCAACCATTCCTTTTTGTGTTCTTCAAGGGGGTTTCCTTTAAGTATTTGGGAGATAGTGAGTGGTGCCTGTGGCAAAGCCTCAGAGCCTTCCCTTTTCTAGGCAGCCCTTTTGGCCAGCCTATCGGGCCCAGTCGTTCCCTTCATTAGTTGAATGTCCCTTAATCCAGGATATTGTGACTCTGTTGGTTGCGGCGAGTTTGTCTAGAGCTTTCTTACACTACAGTATTATACTGCTGGCCACCCTTGGTCCCGATAGCGCAGCTATGCTTGATTTGCTGCCAGTGAGGAACAAAATGGATTTGTTCGAGTCTGCCAGTTCCGATAGTTTCCGAGCACCTTCAAGTATCCTGAAAAGTTCCGTTTGAATAATCGTCACATTCCTACCTAGGGGGATGCTGAGTCTGAGGTCAAGTTCCTGGCACTAAATGCCTGCCCCTGCGCCTTCATGATTCTAAGCCCCGTCGGCATAAACGGTGACTTTTGGTTTATCATCAATTTGATCTTTTATTTCGTATTGCCGCTTAAACAGGTGTCTCGGTGGAACACTGTTGAGGGATTCTTTGAGTTCAGGCATGGTTGATCCCGCCTCTCTCAGTATTTTCCCGTGCCTCACACCGTTTGCTGTCGGGCTCCACGTGCCATTTGCCTTTAGCCTTAGGGCTGTGCTTACTGCCACCTCCTTTACATGTATATAAAGGGGCGTCAGGTTCAGTCGAGTTTCGATTGCAGCCGTGGGCACAGACTAACCAGACCGCCAAGTGAATAGGGAAATTGGTCCGGATCTACTGTCTCTGTCTTCCATCAAAATTGTACATCGCTCTTTCTCTCCTCGATAAAACCTTTCACATTTGTGGAGGCGCCCGAGTAGACCATACAAAAAATGTAAACTGTAAGATATTTTCCTTAGTTCGTTTAGGTATTGATAGATGGACGTATTTGTACAATTTAAAAAACGAAATTTCATTCCCAAGTTTGTCTGTGACATTCGAATCAGCAGTGTTACCATGTCAGCGGAAAATCCGGTAGATCTGGCGGATTTTGATTCCGAATTGTGGAATATTTTTCGTTTTAGCGGCTGGCGGATTTTCTAGCGGAATAATTTTGGACTATCAAAAAAACTAGCGTAATTTTATTAAAATTTTTAAATATATTTTAAACAATAAAGGTCAAATGAAACGGAATAATTAAAATTATTTTCATGTTTATCTTAACACATTATTCTTCTCAATATTATTAAATTCACGCACAACTTCCCACAAGGGCAATAACGGATAACAGGCGATGCTCGGTTGGGAATAAAATAAATAAATAATTATTTGGAATTGTATAAATATAAAAATCCCGTTTAGTCGAATTTCCTGTTTAGCTGCCAAAGTGTAGATACTACTCAATTTGTAATAAAATGCGGATGATTAAAATATATTTTTTTATTATCCGCCTTGGCATTATCTTCAGTGGAACGATTATTTTCAAAAGTGTAAGTAAAAATATAAATTGCGCAACCGAATTAGTGTTGAAATGCAAAATGCAATTAGGTAAGGATTGAATAAACAAAGCATTTGTTGTCATCACTTCAAGTAACCAGATTCAATTTTAAATGGATTTAAATCTGCAAATGTGTTTCAGGCATGGCCTGAAGATAACGAAAATATTCTTGAAGAATGTTTATAAATTCTTTAATTATTTGAATTTGTTTTAATTAATATAGCTAATTATTTCAGAAATATTTTGTGTTTGTGTTTATTTCGTTCTTTTGATTATATATTTTTTTATTCACATATTTTCTGGCGGAATTCTAGCGGAATTAGGTTGGCTTTCCGGCAGAAATATCATGTGGCCAGATGGCAACACTGCTCGAATGAAATCATTTCATATTTCGCTCAACTGAAACGTTGTGCTTTATGAAATTTTTGTGCTTAAACCTTAATTATTCAACTGCCAGTTACAATAATTAGAACAATGTTTTGTTTAATATGTGGCTGCTCAGAAGATGAGGTGGAAAAACTATTTTGTTTCCCAAGAAATTCCGACAGGGACAATATTTTTTTTTTATGTTTACCAATATTTCTGTACATATGGGGGCCGTTACACCATGTAGATTACGGTTCCGATTAGCATTGCATTATTAATTATTAATTATACCAATTATCGCCTAATGCAATGTGCGAGACGCAACTCAAATGAAGGGGATTTCCCGAAATACGTGGTCGCCGCGGTTCTCTAAAGCTTCTGTTTTTTGTAATTAACAACATTTCAACATATTCAGTCAAACGTTAAACGTTTTTAATTTAACTTTGAGTCATGATTAATTCCTTGGAAAGGGATAATTACAATTTAAAATTTTTATTTCACTAAAATGTTTTTGATATTTTCCAAGAAAATATATCACTAATTTGTGAAGTAATATTAGTAATGCACAGATTATAGGTATTTAATTCAAGAACAAAATGAAGTACGCATTTCAGTTGCTCATTAATGAAGTGAGGTATTGCAATGGTATGACAAAAAAATCATTTTTGAATACACACTTTTAAAGTTTGTGCTTTAACTCCATGGCAACAAATCAAAATAACTCACTGTCTCAATTTTCAGACTTCATTTATAAAAAAATTTCATATTTTTTGGTTTAAAAAAATTATTCATTCTGGCATTCTGTACAAATATTATTTATGTAACTGTCATACTATAATTATAGACATTACAAAAATATGCAATAATTTATTTTTGCAATTATTTAATTTTGTATGAAATCAAGCTTAAATTATATTTCGTTATTTTTGGTCATGCAACACTTACATATCCCTCATTCCATGTCAAACTGGACGGTTTTCGGTAAAAATTATAACTGATGATTTTGTTTTTTTTTTTAATTTTGCAGATGTATTCTGTACATGAAATGATGGAAGTTATGTTTCGCAAAAAAACGATTTTTTTTAAAATAAGTTATGTATGACTTGTAAGCTGCAAGAGATCTCTGAAAACATCGGTCATGCGAACATTCAAATAACTATATCGTCGAACACATTAGTCGTACAAAAAAAAATATCATCAGGTCGATTTTGAAGATGTTCAGTCATTCTATGTACTGATGTATTTAAAATTTGAATTTAACATTAATAAAATATTATTAATTTGTTTATGCAATTCATTAGCATTTTTCATTATTAACTCACCAACTTTGGAAAACCCAATCATGTTCCCACTTCAATTTCAAAGAAATGGTGAAAATTTGAAGATTGAACTTAAAATTCAGTGTACGATTTGTTGTGGAATGATCGATATACACACTTTCTATCTTTGCATCAAGAAATTTTAGAGAGAAGGGTGGGGTTGGGGTGTACCCAATTTATGAAGAGTTAGACTTTTTCCTTGATTTGCCTTGTATTTCAGATGTAATTAGGAAAAAATCCTAAATATTAAGGACACATCCAATATGTTTTCACAACGCAGAGTTTGTAACAATAATTTTTCTTCGCAATCTTTTATTCCACAAACTCTAACATTGACACTAAGAAGAGATGCTGTTCCAATTCGTTGGGTTTCATCTAAGAATGAGGATGTAAATACAGTGGACGGTTGTAGCAATGATCCGTCTACATCCGGCAATGTCAATAGCACTGTATTTATTTTACCACAGGTTTAGTTTATGATTCTTTTAAAAAGAAGGGACGACCAATTCACAATTGATAAATGAATATAACAATAACATGTTATCATACACGAATCATAAATTATGTACACATAGATTTGTACAAATTTTGTGTTGATTCTTTCTTGCGACTGCGCTGTAGTCATAAGAATATACCACTCAATTGTGCACCACTGTTTCAGTGTTATTTACATTTTTCACCAGTGCCTCCCAAATACTGACAGAATGAGGTGGTTACTGTTAGGTTCTACAAATAGTTGCTAATTATGTTTTCATTATTAGCCGTAGTATATAAAACTTTTATTGATTTTACGATAAAAAAAAAACAATTTTAAAAAAATTACAATTTTTACAAAAATTGAAGATACATGCTGATACCATTTCTGCAGATACGGCTCCGGATGTGCCTTTGACACCGCTCCATTCAGATAACATAATTTATTTTCAACTTGAGATTTTTTCCAGGTACTTACTTTGTTGATTGAAATATCGTTTTAGCGCAGATGTTGCGTCTATTCACATGTGTTTCCGATTTTTCAAATGGTAATCTTATCTTGAACCTCCCATACCTGTCATTTTGTGTGTTTAAAAAAAAACGTTTTGGTATATTTTTTTTTCGTCAAGCATATTTGTTAAAGAGCGTTGGGAGTATCAGAACAGTATATGTAAATGCATGTAATTTGTTAACATGAATTGAAGCTAAATGGTTAAATTTATTCTATTTCGGTTTTCACCGAGTAGAAGATGTTATTGTTTAGTAATGGATCTTCTAGCTGTTTTTGTCCAATTTCACCTAAGAGTATTTTTTATAATAAGATTAATATTGAAAAAAGTGCCCGATAATAGGCTTATTTTTTTCAACAAAGTTAACGCAGTAAATAAAGTTACAATATTAAAATAAATGAGTCGATGCAAGAGCCCAATATGTACTCTTAAATCTCACATAAGAATGATTTATTTTGATTGGAAAACCAATTTTATTTTTATGTTAACGTGCGACAGTGTTTCAGTGATAAATGTGGGTCTATACCTTATGCGAGAAATAGGAAGAGCTATGGAATGCGCGTGGAATGTGCCGATGGTCGTTACCAGTGGCGCAGCATAAATTCAGTAATATTATCGTTTTAATTATTAATAAAATCTCTTTTTAGTATTTTTTTGAATATCACAATATATAAGTAAACTTAAAACATATTTAAATATGTTTATGGGCATAAACGACAAACTTTATAATTCCTTTTTAGGAAAGACGTCTACGTTCATGGAAAAGCGGAGCGATAACTTTTGGTTGAGTGGTACAGCGGTCGGGCCATGTGTTCAGCGAGATATGAACGAACCATCACAAAAAATATATTGGTCCACAGCTTATACCCTCGAACACACGGTAAACAGAGCGGCCCATTGAAAATAACATGCCAAAAAAAATGTATTTTCTATTTCATCGCTGCGCTCACCATTTTAAAGGCGCATACTATTTACATTCTTTAAATTCCATAGCTCTCTGTATATAACCGATAGACTATAGGATTATTTTCTCTTTTCGTCGCATACTACGCCCCGCTATCTCGTTGCTCCGCCCATACCAGTGGTGTTCGTCTCTGACACAAGATATTGAATTACGATCCGACGACAGAAATACTATTTTGAAACACGTTTCTTACGCGCATTTATGAGCGTACGTATTCAAGTTTGGTATGAATGAGTGTGCTAATGTATGCTTTATGAAAAGTGTGATTTACACATATACACGTTAATAAAATGCTATGGATTAATTTTAAATGGATATGTTTGCAAAATAGAAAAATTATATCATCGAATTCGAATTTATAGAGTGTAACTGTTTCGAATCGTTCTGCCAGTTTAGGCGACGGACTCGTCATAAAGAAATAAATCGTACGAGTGAACAATGCGGAAGGAAAGAATGAGGCCTGTAACTCCACGCGGTGTTCTTTGGTCTCAATTTCTTCTTGGTATCTGGAGGCCCTTAATTTATGCAGGACCCGCCACGCAGAGGGTCCCCCAGTCGCCAGCTGCAGCGCTTGATTACCCTGGCGCACTCACTTTTGACAATTACAATTAAAACTAAATTGAATTATAGTACTCTTATAAGACTAGAGATCAAGGTAAAGTTACCATAGGCTAATTGCGATTGAAATCACATTACTTTAAAAAAAGTTTTTGATTCAAGCAGATTAACAGATAAAAAAAACATTTAAACATGATTTTAAATTGATTTAAATTGATTTCATGAGCATTGATATGAAAACTAGCCTAAATTGTAATACCGGCTAGGCGTTTTTTTAACTGCTACAATTTCCGAGAAAATTGAGGCGGTCATTCAACTTGTCTACCATATATGTCGCTATACAATTGTTCTCGGCCAAGAGTGGGATTAAATGTTAAATGCTCTTAACCATAAGATAATATTCTTTTGAAAGTAATCGAACATATTATCTTAAAAATATAATTTTCAATTTTTATATTTAACAATATTAAAATTTGAATTTCTAAAGAACGAGTTTTAAAAATCATTAGGTTTCATTTTAGATTTAGAGGCTGAAAGCGTTTGAATTTTTAATCAAAATGTATGATAAAACATTCGATTTAAAATTATTCAGGATTAATAGGTGGAATTAATAACATTTAATTCCACGCTCAAAAATGTATTTTTGCAGTTATTAAATGTCGTGTGTCCAATAAGGACAATAAGGAATATAATTTCGATGCGAAGATAACATTTCATTCATTTTCATTTTTCGGTTATTGGGACTTTGTTCCGAAATTCAAGTATGGACAAAAAATTAAGAATTTCGGGTTTTACAAGTGAACTAATTTTAAGTGGGATATTGAAAGCAAACGTATTCTCTATAATATGCTAAATTATTATACATTTTATATAACTCTCATATATTCATATGACACAGAAAACATTACAAAATTATAATGATTTTCTTTGTTTTTTCCCAAAATTAAGGCATTGGTGAAAAACATTTGCTAATACAAAATATTCAGTTTTTTCGTTATTTGTAACATTTATTTGAACTTTTGTAAAAAAAAATTATTTAAAAAATAACGAAGCGAAAATAAATTTTGTATTCATTAATCTGTGGTTAAGCTGAGTTAATGGAATTTATCTAACAATAAATTTATAAATAATTTACTCAAGTTGTAATAAGTACAATATATTCACTAAAAATGTAATAATATCGTCATAATTTATATTTATATTTATTATTATATTTAATTATATTCATAATTTATTTCATATTTCCAATTTGATTGCTTGCCGATCGACTTTCTACCCGAAACAGATGGTCGTGCGGTGTTTATTTATTTTTCTCGCTGTTTGTTTACAAAACAATCCTGTGTGCGAAGAGCGATTGCTCGAAATCGGGGCACGCGGTTGTATTGCCCGACCAAGTCTACACCACTGAATCACGAGCGAGACAGACAATAATACTTACCGTAAGTAAGAGCAGTAGCATGGGTTCCGACTCTAAGACACTCGTTTGCGGTTAATATATACCACACCGTGAAATGAATTTTATGCGGGATGGATATTAGACCTCTCACAATTATATTCTTTCGACTACTCCCAACGCTCTTAACGCATTTAATTAATAGGTAATTTTCAATTTGAAATTGCGTGATCAGATTTTGACGATAACTTTTAATCGCTTGATTTCACTATTAAGTGTGACTCTTCATGTTCAAACCTACTCAATTGGCAAATCTGTATCCACGTAAAAATTTGCCTCCACCCACTGCACAGTGGGCCAAAATGCAAATCTAGCTGGACAAAAATATTTCCGACTTTTTTTTATTAAATTAAATGCTAATTTGAAGGATATATACATATACTTTATTTATAAATGTGACATATTTGCTTTTAACAACAATTTAGTTGGTACATGCATATTTAATATTTTAAATATCACTATCACTGTCAGTCATTACCAAATTGTCGCTTTTTTCCAAAGAAATATTTGAATTCGGCATCGAGAGCAAAGAACACACTTGCGATGAAAGAAATGTGGCAGCTTTTTTTGGGAGCTTTATTTTACTAGAAATAACTGGGTCTGATGACAGTAGTAATATATGAAGTAAGTCCTTGTTAGTTATTTCTCGAGTCAATTTTCGGGTACACTCTCTTCGAAAATATCTAAAATCTTAATTTCTTGCCTCCAAAGCTTCTTCGGATAGTTGACCAATAGGTAGTATCATTGATTGAATTACTTCGGCTCCATGTAGTAATATTTAATGTACCGAAGCTGGCATGTAGTACCAATTATATAATTCAATATACAATTCTGCAGTATCCAATGCAAATTTTTTTAATGCCCGAGGGCTAACTGAATATCCACTTGATATTGCCTGCAGAATTGTGCCAAATCTACAAATCAGATTTTTGTCAATGCCCGTTATTTCCGACGATTCTTTCGGATTACTGAAAAAGCATCTGGCTGTATTTCCATCATTAGATGTACCTCCTCCTTGTTTAGGTCTGTCAACGATAAGACCAAGTTTAAGACGAAAATCCTCTTGTATTTGTTTTTTTCTTACATTGAGTGTGTCTCAGTCTTCGTTTCGGACTTGCCACTTCATTATATCCATTCGGTATGCAATATGCAACATAGATTCAAAAAATCTAATCCATGCATGTAATGCAGATAACCCAAATGTGTAGCTCGAAACATCCGCCGTTTTACTTTGCACCTTTGATATATTGTTAATTTCTGAAGGTGTAGCTCCGCATATGTAGCACTTTTGTGACGATGTGTTTGACAGCGCATTACAAACCTTTCCATCAATCATGGTAAACACTAATTTAGAATTGATAGATATCTCTCGATCGTTCACTACTACGTTTGTAGGGTGCAATTCAGCTATTTGTTTTTCAATATGCAAAACTTCATTACGAATAATGTTAGCGGACTCTTTTAAAAACTGAAAACGAATAGGCCTACAAAATCTTGTAGATCCCGGTCGTGGGTTTTGCCATAAAATAATATTTTTGTCACTCTGACAAACTTTTGCGCGTAGCTGAATTGGCACAAGTAATGATGCAAAAACAGCCGAATCGTCGAAATGTTCACCAGAAGCAAATGTTTGTTTATAATTACTCTGTGATGAACTTCCGTCACAGCCATATTTAAATATAAATTGAAGTGACTCGGGATCTGTGTTTTCGATTTGACTCTCCAAAACTTCCTGTTGAACACTCATGATCCTTTGAATCGTATGATCCACAAGTGCTTGAAGTTTAACTTCTGCATGAACATCAGAAATTGAAATATTTTCTTGTGTAGGATAACATTTTTCTTTTGCATCTCGCACTCGATTATATGCTGGATAGATATTGCAATTTTTCTGTTTAGCTTCGAACCGTAAAATATAATAATCTTCTTTCGACAACTTCAATCTAATCATTAAATGTAACGCCTCTTCGGGAGTGTACAGTTTAGGAGATTTCTGGACAGTTTTATACATCTTTTTAATTTTTGTTGCCCGTTTTGGAGATTTAATCGATTCTTTCAATAAATTTGCTGCATCTCGACGTCCGGAGATTGGACAAATTTCGGTCGCGCAAACTAATTCTTGTGGACTCTCTTGAGAAATTAAAGTTTGAACCCTTCGCCGTTTTGTTCTATTGCTACATTCTGTAAATAGCTTTGATGGTCGACCACGAGATGTTGTAGGAGTTTCTACAGGTACATTGACTAAATTTGGTAGATTGACAGAATAATTTAGCCATTGGATATGTTTATTAATGATACCGTTTTTTTCTTGTGACACTGGATCCAACGTTTATGAAAAGCCGCAGAAAACCGGTGAATTGCCGTTTGAATGCTTTCTTTTAATTGTTCTGTACAATTTTCTTGTAAATTACAATTTTGCAAAACATATTCCACGAGATGGTCCTTGACATCAGAAAGCATAGCCTATATTTTCCCGCGTGCACGCATAACTTCATACAATTCCATGCGGGTTATGTTGGCCCGTCTCGCTAAAAAAATCGTAATTACTCATGAGATCCGGCTCTATCCGACATCATATTTTGTGAACATGAAGATTATAAGTTACTCTAACTAATACTGATTAGTTTCAGAGGGTCCAAATGGCTCCAATTTTTGTAAGCCTCGTCAAAGTACAAAAAGTGAAAATTAAAATACCAACATTTTCTTTGCGGAATAAAACAAATTTGCTTTCAAATTTATACAAATGAAAATATAGTACCATATTCTACATACCTTCATTTAAGTTTTCCATTTTTTAAATGTGCACACAATTATATTTTCAACCACAATCTACCTGGTCCAAGTAAACGCAACGAAACGACTGGAACTTTAGATTCTAATAAATAGTCCTGTTTACAGACTCCTATTAAGCAGTAAGTAGAGTTGCCAGTTATTGTGATATTGGTATTAAGGGGATACCACTTGCTTGAAAAAGAAGACCAAATCGTACTTTCGCATTTTATCCGTGGTCATTACAATAATCATACTGAAATATTGAAATTTCACGAATAGAAAGTTAAAAGATGACACTTGGTGAATTGTTATTTATTTTTCTGAAAAAACTGTAAATTATTGATATATTATAGGTTAAATATGTACAATATTTGTGCTAATTCGATCTTCGATTTAGCCATTTTACACATGATTTTATTTAATTTAAAAAAATGAAACAAGTGGCATGGACTTTCGTTAATCATATAGTGTTTAAATCATAAAAATATATCCGGTAGTTTACTCACAATTTGGTTAATCATTCCGTACTATTTTACATTTTCTTGCTGTAACGAGCCGAACACTTATTTTTCTATCACTCTTCCGCTACACGGGTATGTACATCTCTCCTCGGCCGCATCTCCGATTACGCTCACCATTACGCAAGTGTTATGGGAGTTTAATAACATAAGAAATACCTTTTATGGGTTTTTGAGATTAATGTATAACAGTATTATATTCATTGATTTTCATTGGAATATCAGTGTATTCTACAGCAAACGGATAAAAATTATTATTTACAAAATGTAATTCGTAAATTATTGAATGGAGAGCCAGAACATGGTCTTATTGTTTGATAATTTTACTACCAAGTAAGCGTAAGCCTCGAAATACTATATCTCGAGAACGGGTGTATATAGGATGTTGAAATTTCCACGAAAAATCGAATAAAAATAAAAAATACGATCAAAAAATTCGCATTGCGTTTTGGGGGCACAAAACTTTAACATTTCGGTTGCAACCCCTCAAGCGTTTTTCTAAAAAGTGACACTTTGGACACTTCCAGAAGCAACCAATTTTTCGATAGCTCTAACCCTCGAGGAGTTATTCAAAGAAAACCACCCCCGATTTCAATAAAACAATTCTAGAGCGGCAATGTTTAACTCCACGAAAAAAAATATAGAGCAGGTGATTTAGAAGTACATTCTGCGTCGAAAAGGTAAGAGCTATTTTTCCGTAGGGGGCACCGTTTAGGATGTACAGTAGATTTTCAATTGTTTTCTGAGGATGTTTTGAAGATTTTTTCAATTTTTTTTTTCCGAAAATTAAAAATCTGATGGCGTCATATCAGTCGCCGAATTAATCCGTATCCCCATAAAGTTTTTCGATCCAATATTTAGTTTTCGAGATATGACGATGTAAACGAAAGAGGGAAGCGAAATTAAGCAGCGGGGAACAACATTTTTTTTGTCCGATCTGAAATTGCACCATTGCACATCCAGCTACATTTCAAAACTGTCCAAAATCCTAAAATGCAAAGTCGAAAAGAAGCTTCAAAACATTTTTTTTTCTTTTTAAATCACGGATATAACGACGGATTATCATTACGCTATTGTGTGTGGGGAGAAAACATTTTGAAGTTTTGAAATCGCGCAGTTATTAACCGAGATATGAATTATTGTTGTTTGGGAATGTTGAAAATCTTTCCCCTAAAAATCAATATCGAACAAAGATCCTTTCGTGACGGTTAGAACAATGAAACTTTGAGAAATCATTAAGCATAAGCATCCCATTTGAAGCAGATTATCAAAGTTTGTTAACATTTTGGTCACCCCGTCCGCCGCAACGAGGTGCCAAAGACCAAAACAACCCCTATCTGCGGCTCCCATAATTTTCATAGCATCAACAAACTTTCGACTTTAATATGATCTTCGGAGAATCTTGAAATTTTAAACTCGGGTGGCATCCCTTAATCTCGCCCCCCAACTCCGGCAATACCTTTTTAAAACGATGAAAAGCAATTGTTGAATCGTCAATTTTTCAAACCTCGAAAACAGCAATGCAAAGTGTATACGCTTCACAGATGCTCACTAAATAATTCTTAGAGGACCAAAATTAATAAAAAAAAGCTTCTTCTGTTAACGTTCGAATGCTTTCCAAAGAACAAATTAAGAAATACATTGATGTTACATTGTCATGTTTGACAGATTATGTCAGATTTAGAAACTGTGGTCACTAGATTACATTCCCAATGTTCCTCTGCGGAACACACCTTTCTGCAATGCTGAGAGAGGTGACGCGTTTAGGCAATGTGGTGGATATGAAATGACATGGATTGGGCAAATTGTATTGTCCCAATGATCCTTTCCGATTCTTACATTCCTTTTTTTTAATTGAAAATGAAGGTCCATGAGGTCTAATTTTCAGCAGTTTTCTATGGACATTGCTGTCTCCGTCACCAATAAGCCGATTATATTTTAACCCGTGAACTCCATACTTCTTCTGAAACCTTCAACAATTGTACTGCATTCTATCGAAGTTGATGTTCCAGACCAATACTCGATACATTTGTGATCAGCGGGTTTTTCTAATGTATTTTCCGCCCTTGCACAAATGGTGCAGTATTTATTTCGAAGTCTTAAAAATAACAATTTCCCCGTCCTCCTATTTGCTTCCTCTATTCCGGCTTCTTTCATTACTCTCCATGCAGATTTATAGATGACATCTAACAAGGAAGTATGAATGGTTTTATACAAATTGTACGATATTGACGGAATATCCTTGTAGCGTGTTGCTCTGTTATCTTATTTAGTACTTCCTATGGATAACGCTCCCGAAACGTGCGTGTTCAAAGCCTTTTTTGGCTGCGGGCAAGGGCGTTTCCAACCAACTAGTCTAGGGGGGGGTAATTAAAAAAAAAGATAAATAAACTGGTACTTCCGCTCTCATACACCTGTTCAGTGAAATCTCCCTGTCCTTTTCCAACATTTTAAAGCGTTGAAAAAATTTACCGGTTATATTATTTGTTTGGAATATGGAATATCGGTAATTTTCAACAATAAAAATTGGTAAGCGAAAAATTCTTAGGGGGGGGCAATTACCCGATTACCCCCCCTTTGAAACCGCCACTGGCTGCGGCCCCTACGCTATGCCACTGGCTATATCTTGAGATGCAAATAAATTCCCACGGAGGGTTGCAAGCCATTTTAATCACAATGAATATTGTTCATAATAAAATGTATCAAATTGATATCATTTGAAACAATTTTGAGCGAAATAATTGTATTGTACTGAAAGTAACGTGTAACGTGTCTATCATTTCACAAATAATATAATTTATATTTTAGATTTTTAGGGTCATTGAACATTTCGGACTTGAAGTATGAAATTGATATATTCATTCAATAATAAAATTTTAAATTTGTTTGTTAGAGAATTCAGTAAGAAACTATATTAATTTTATAGTACTTAAATTATGAGAAAGGGTTAGTGATGTAATGGTAAAAAATATTTTTCCCAAAATCCACTTGAATAATATTGCCGTTTTCTAGTGGTTTTAATAACATCTTTATCACAATGCATTTTTTTAATTCCTGCTGGGAACCGGCCGTCAATAGCCACAATAAATAATAAATTCCCCTTTGACAATATAATTATACATAATATGAAGTGGATTTTAAAAGAGATTGGCTACAATTTTTTTATGTTGACTATTTGATAAGGGATAGTCGTATCTCAATTTCCGATTTTCATAAATATGCGAAGAATTGAAATCTAGTTGGTATTCGGGATTTTGTAATTATAATATTCAGCGTGAAAAGCGGCTCTGTATTGAGGGTAATGAATTTTAATAATGTAAACAAGCTGCAGATAAGCATTCGGTCGGTTCCTCGATTGACTCAGATGTGATGCGCAGGTTGGGGCCTAGACAGTTTCATATGGGTGCATTTGAAGGATAGACATATTTATTTTCTAATGGACTAGATAAAGACATTATGTGCCTAAAACAATTTTTGCCATACGTATGAAGACGTGTACTAAAATACACTTGAAATCAAAAAATCCGCTCGAATGAAATGAAGTGGTTCGCCCTTAAGAGCATAATTTATCTATTGATGCCTTTCTACCTGACATTTTACAAATTGACAACCTTTAAACTTCTAATTTTGTCCTGCTAGATTTGCGTTCTGGCCCACCGTGCACTGCGGTGCACGTTTCATTTTAGAACTTCGAAACCGGTCGACACGCGTTCGGAAAATCCGTTGTGGGAGGTACCGAGTCTCGTGAAAAAAAATCAAAGCAATAGGCCTTCATGTGGCAAAATTAACCATTATTGACGAAGAGGGCAGAGCAAATTTTGTTGGAAAAACTCAGAAATTAAAAAAAAAGGCAGACTTAAGTTTGAAGTTACGAACAACTTCAATATTTATACAGTATATTTTTTTATCGTGGGCTATAGGATTTTACATGCTAAAATTATACCTTATGTTAATGTATATTTTATCATAAAATTTTGAAGGAAATTTTAATTAGTAATAAATCAATTATTTTTCTACATGATGCGCTGCATTAGAATAACTTAAACATATTTTATTCCATTAAAAAATGAAATTATTTAATATAAATAACTGAAAAAAATAATCAAAGTACCTTGAATTTACGAAATGTCAGATTGATCAGTGAGGCAAGTAATCAAACGGATTTTATTCTTGAAAATATTCTTTTATACTGTTAAAGAACGGGTGGTGGAATTTGTAACGGCAATTATAAGAGGTTTGTTTAGCAGGGAAATAGTTGTATTTTTTTACAAGAAGTCAGGGAATTTTATTTTAGGGAAATAGTTGACAACTTTTCTGCAGCGTATCCCGATCGTTATTACTAACCAAAATTTGCTTCAATATTATTTGATAAAAGATACATTAACACAAGGTATAAGTTTAAGCATGTAAAATCCTATGGCCCACGATAAAGAAAAACATACTGTATAATATGCAGGCTACTATTCGTATTTATTTTATTCATTTTATGCTTCTGTGGCAAGTAACGGTTTTCAATTTCAATTACCTGTTTTCCTTTCCTCAAAAAGGAGGCGGTGGGACATATTTTTTATTTTATTTTTTTATTTGGCTCTACTATCAAAGTGCTCCACGAGTCACCACTGAATATAGATATTCATTGTTATTAGGGTATAAAAGTTTAAACTATCATAAAATTTATTAGATTATAATCATAACCTTTCAATCTGGTATTGAAATCTCCTGTTTATGATGCATGTTTTAGTTTGAATAGTTATATCTGAAATAGGGGTACTATACATTTAAAATGATACTCACATGAATGCATTAAGGTAATAATTGTATATTATATGAATCTAATCTTTACTTATTTTTTGTAGATTCATGACCAACAGAAGCCTTATACTTCGCACGACGAAGTGCTTCCTCATGTGGAACCTTCCATCCCTATTCCCCCCAGGTCAAGGAAATCATTATTTCGTAATGTAGTCTCCAGTCAAACTAACCAGCAGAAATCACTCTACAAAATAATTAGTAAGAAAGAAGACCATATTAGGAAATTAAAGAGAATATGCTCCCGTCGTCGTACTCGACTGTACAAAAATTCAAAGTACTACACAGTCTAAACGTATTTTTAAAGGTAACATGACTTTTTTTGTGAAGGTCTTTTATTGATATTTTTGGTTTTAAGGAATGTCGCACTCAACGGCGCAATTTATGATCGCCCAAATGCGATGCAGTACACACCCTCCACATGGAAGAAGATGGACATTGGATGACAAGATTATGTCTTTGGCAATTTTTAAGAAGAGCCCAAGATGCTACAATTTGCTACGTCGGTTATTTGCTCTACCATCAAAAGGAACATTGGCATCACTGCTCAATAACAGAGTTTTCAGAAGATATAAGTAAATTGAATTATTCTTCCGAAAATCTTGTTGTTGTGGTTGGAAAATCTATAACTGCAATTGAACAATTTATGAGTACCAATAAAAAGGAAACAAACTTAACAAAGAAGATTTTACCATATTTGGAACAAATGATTGATTTTAATTTTCTGGAAGAATGCTTAGAACATAATGACTACATAAGAGAATGTATCATAACAAGTGTTTGTAAAATAGGTAAGTCTGTATATAGAGGGTGTTGCTTAATTTGTAAGTCATTGGGGGATTGCATGTAAAATGTAACATTTATAATGTATCTGCAGCAGGATGAAAGTTGTTAGTTTGCATACTGTCCAAATACTGCTGCAGATTAATTCTAATATAATAATTTTAATTAATAGGATTACCATGGTATTGCAATAGGATGACAAGAGAAATGAAAGAGCAAAATAGAACGGACAGAAAACAGAAAAAAATGTTGCGTATATAAAGTTGGGTCAGGCAGATTACATGGTTTCTATCCAAGTACTCTTGAGGGGCCTTGGAGCAGCCCAATAAGCCACAATTAAATTCGGCAAGTTAATTATGTTTGGGGTGTAGTGAACTTATTAATTAATATGATTATTTTTTTAAGCAGGAATTTGATGTTTGTTCTTTTTTCCAAGAAATATGGAAAGTGTGAAGTAAAGGACAAAGGACAAACTACACAAGCAACGCTGAGGTCCTTCAAAGGAATTTTATATCCAACAAATAAAATTAAGTTCTTCTAAAATTGTGATTATTAATGTAGGATTGCCTCAATCATTGGTTGAAATTGATGTGGTTAAGTATCTAATTATTAAATGAATTTGCATTGAGTCGTACATATTCTGGTGTAGTAAAAGATGCAGTACGAGGAACTAAGTGTTATTACTTGATAAACACTGATCCAGTGTAAGGTTTCAAAATATTTGATTGCTCTACGACAATTGTCTCACCACACAGTGGCTTCATCAGATAGACGAAAAGTATGACATTACAATTTACAATCAACGAGTAACAGCCTCATTGATCCAATGTAAGGAAGTGTTACAATTCTGAAATAGTTCCTATTTAAATAAATAAAATAAAGACAAAAAGTAATCTGAATATATAAATATTGAACATATTCGTAATTCTGTAATGTTATTTCACCAATAGTACCATGAATAACACGCAAATTTCTTTTGTATTTGTATTGCGTGGCACTAGCCAGGGAATTAGTTGTTTTAATAAGTTATTTGCTTTTAATCATTGTAAGACTTAATTTTACAGAATTATTAACAGGTTAAATATTCATATATTCAGGCTACATACATGTTGTCTTTATCTAATTTATTTCATGCTACTGCAACAAGTAAGGTTTTTAATTTTAATTATCTTTCCTGTTTTATTTGATGTAAATTTGTTAAATCACAGTTCTGAGATTAGTTTTCCCTCTGGGTTTTTCCTGTCTCTTGGTGTGACAAGAAATATCAAATTTATATTTTACGTTAATAAACATATAAGTAATTTCTTGGCATATCAAAGTAAATACCAGAATTTATAAATAAAACAAATAAACGTTCATAAATGTAATAAACAACCTCTTCTTTTATTTACCTAATGCAACATGCGACACTACTACAAATATATTAAATAATGAATTTATCATAATGCAGGAAATTAATATTGTTAAAAGGTCACTAAATATTTTGTAACTTTAAATTCCTATTTTGCATTTTAATAAATGTGTGAATTTATTGGTGATATACATTAACGAAGTTAATTTTGCATTATACCTGACAGATTCACTTTATTTCAAACTGAATTTATTGAGCATATTTATTATTATTAATGGTGCTTATATTACATTTGAATTTCCCACAATTATCTACACTTTCGCCATCTACAAACGTGTGAGGTTTTGCCGGCAGAAAAATACATTGAGTTGGTCGTCTGGTTAGTCTGTGGCCGTGGGTATTGTGCGCATTGCACCCGTCATAGCCTGTCACGCCAATCGTTGTGGGTGGTTTAGCTTCTTCCTGGTTACCGATTGATTAGTTCTCGGTCACCAGGTTATCGCTCCATATGTCACAGCTAGTCTGACAATTGCAGTGTAGAGCCACCGGGCCACCTTTGGTTTAAAATCCCAGGCGGGTGCTAGCGCGCCCCTGCACTGACAGAAGATGACACAAGCTTTTTTCAGCTTGTGTTCTAGTTGGTTCTTCCAGTTAAGCTTGGAGTCCAGTATAATACCGAGGTATTTCGCCTCGTCTGCCAGGCAGACAAAGCAAAAGTTTGGGAAGTCTACTTTTGTTGATCTTCCTTTTTCTTGTGAACAGTACTAATTCTGTCTTCTTCGAGTTAACCGAGAGAGACGTTTTTTCGCACCATTCCTTTATGATTTTGAGAGCGTTCTGCATTAGGCTAGACAGAACACTCTCGTGTTTTCCAATGAGTAGGATTACCACGTCATCTGCGTAACCCACAGCATGGTATCCTGCGTTGTTTAGTTGCCATAGTAAGCCGTCCGCAACGACATTCCACAGAAGCGGAGATAGCACCCCGCCCTATGGACATCCTTTTGTGACAGCTACTGTTTGGCTTTCTTTACCTATTGGAGCAGTTACAGTTCTATTCCTTAGCATGGCCCCGACCCATTGGTCTGAACGATTTGACTGCTGTGTAGTCAGTTTTGCCTGATTTGGGAATAAAAATTACTTTGGCTTCCCTCCATGGTCTCGGTATATACTGCATTACAATACATGCCCGAAACAATCTGCACAGTAGCGGCAGTATCTGCACCAGACCCCACTGTAGTAGGGCAGAATACACACCGTACGGTCCTGGCGATTTGAAGGGGAAGAATGATATTATTGCCCATTCTATTTTGCTCTCGATGACGATTTCCATGCTCATGTTCCAGTCCTCCGCTGTGGGGAAGTATTCTGAGTCATTTTGATGGTTTGCATCAGATCCGCTTTTGGAGTCAGGAAAGTGTGACTTCAGAAGCAGACTTAGGGATTCTCGGAGGTCAGCAGTATAGGTGCCGTCCTCCTTTTTAAAAATGTCTGGCTGTATACTGCGGCACCCAGATAGTATTTTTTTGGTGCGGGCTGTTTCCGATACGGAGTTAATGCCCTCACAAAAGTTGCCCCATGAGGCCCTTTGGTTTCTCCTAAGGGTCATTTTAAAGTCCCTCTGGGTTCTCTTGAATGTGGCCCAGTCCTCCTCAAGTCGGAAGTTCTTTGCTTTGTTAAAAGTTTTACGAGAATCTGACCTTTTTTGGCCAAGCTCTGGGCACCATCAGGGAGGTTTGGCAGATGTGCCTGTCTTCCTGGCGGGGCAGGCCTCGTAAAAATAGTCTAAAAGGCTGGTCTGTAGTTTCAGAGACAGTCTCTCAACTGCCTCCCTGTTTACAGGGTCCTGCCTGAAGACATCTTCTTCTAGGTGTTTGCATAGGCAGTTCGAACCAGGATTCGTCCCACGGTCGTAACTCCTATACTGAAGCAAATCCATCTGTGATCCGAGAAAGACACGTCTTGGCTAGTTCTCTATCTGCTTTGCTGTGTTCGCATTTGCGAGGATGATGTCTATGACCCTGTTCACTATCTCTAGGGTCATGGTTGAGAGGTACTCTAGAAAAGATTCTCCTCTGTGTTTGGTGCCGCTGCTGCCCCACACTATGTGGTGGGCATTGGCGTCACACCCTATTATCAGATCTAGTTTGCCGTCCTCACAGTGTTTGATGAGTGCCGCCACCTCCTTTGTGGGAGGAGGGGCCTTACTAAGGTACGGAAGGTAGGCAGATGCCAGGATCAGAGTTCCGCCCTCAGCACTCTCCACAGAGTGCCCATTCCGGCAACCCTTTCGCTTGTTAGCCAGGGTTCCTGTATGAGGGCTATGTCATCCTCGTGGTTGTGTAGATGTTGGCACAAGTGCGCCACAGCCATCTTACAGTGTCTGAGGTTAATTTGTGTGATATTGAGTTTGCCTGTAAAGGTCAGATCAATGTCTTGGTTGTGTGGTTAGTACTTAATTGCTAATAAGAAAAAAGAGACTTACCTTTTTGTATTTGCCAGTCCGTCTTGGTCAAGCCTCGGAGCTGGGGTGCTGGTTACTGGGGTACATCTCGGGTGACTGCTGCGGTCGCCATGGGAGGGTCCTCAACAGTCTGCGGGGTGGTTTCCTTGTCTTCTAGCTGCTTCAGATGAAGGGTCACTTTCCCCAGGCCATACCATAGCTGGCATTTGCCTTGGTGGTGCTTACCCTTCAGTGGCTCGATTTCTTTGAGTGGTATCCCAAAAACCACCAGGATGCCATCTTATTTTTGTTCGTGGTGGAACATACACCACTTGGCTATTTGGGCCTCTTTGTTCTGGACGCCCAGACAGGTCAAGGCTTCGTCCTTGTCCTGTGCATTGGGCAACCAGGCTGAAGCCTTTACTAGCCTGGGCAGGCTGTCAACCTGCACCACTGCCAGTTCGGCTCCCACCCAGAGTGGCCTTAGTCTGTTGGCCGTTTCCTCGAGCCATTTTAAGAAGTCGGTGTCCGCGCAGGTGATACGCAGTATCTCTCCCGAGTAGGACCACCTGGAGAAGTGTGCGCGACCGTGCTGGTCGGGTCCACTCCCAGGATCGCCCTCATGAGGAAGTCGCGTACCAGCTTCTCCTATTCCTCCTTTAGTTTGCCCAGGGGGTTGCTTCTGTCGATGTCAGATGTCTGTTGATGGCCTCCGTGTATATTCTGGGTTTCTACCTGGGGTTGAGCCCAGGTGAATTCCCAGAGTCATCCGACCTGTCTCGCTTCTTTGTGGGGGGGGACGGTCTGCTTGACCTTTCCCGGCAAAGGGCCTTGCTTATTAGAAGGCCCCTTTTTGGAGATCGGTCTGCTGCCGTCGCCCCCTCTGGTTTTGTTTTTGGAGGGGAAGCTGCTGTGACTTGTGCCACTCGTCCCAGGCTGCCCTTCTCGGGGACTTGCCTTGGCGCTCGTGGTGGCCCGTTCCACAGTGGAGGCTTTACTGCCAGCCCCTTCAGCTTCTTCCTCCTTTTCTTTTCAGTACCGCAGAGCTGTTTCCTCACCCTCACGCGAGGCGCCGCCCCAGTGTCCTTGTCAGGGGCAGCCTGGCTGGTCCTAAGCAGGGGGAACTGGTGCAGTGCACTCGCGGTGTGGTGGGTTAGTGGTGGGCCACCCGAAGGTGAGCCCACCCGGGTTGTTGTTTTGGGGCAGTCAGTGGATGCCCTCCTGAGCACACCCGTCTTCGACCGGAACTGGAGTTCCGAGCTCCTGCTCCGTAATCTTTTCATTTCTGGTGGTGTCCATTCATGAGAAGCATTTTTGGTTTGTTCGGGTGTCCTTCCCTAGAAGGGTTGCCTTCACTGCGGCTGAGAGCCCCTTCTGCCCCATGTTGCGTGCTGCTAAGTCAGATCCATCACCTAGGTACTTTCCAGCATGAGTGACCCTGCCGGGAGCTGATGCTTTCACTGGTGTAGCACTTAGGATAATCTGGATACGCAACCACACCTCAAGGTGAGCACACACGGAGGAGTTTTTCCCGTATGATGTGCCCCTTATTGCCTGAAATGCTACAAATATTTTTAATGGTATTATGTATTTATAATATGAACGGAATAAACCAAAGTTAAATTTCCGCTTTCTAAACTTGTTATTTTTTGTGGAAGCATGGAATAATTAGATGAAATAAATGCTAAATCATTTTGTATTTTTTTTCGAAAAGTTAGTATTGGTTGGGGTGGTAAAGCCAATTCAGGTGCCATTACTTAAAAAAAAACCTTATCCTTGATGGCGATTTGGGAAAATATTTTTTACCGAAGATTAACATATCTATGTATGAAAATTGTTCGCGCACTTCTTCCGCCACACGATGAAGTCCATGAGCCACGGAGGTTAAATGTATCATACGTGGAAACAATACTTTGAGAGCATTTCCTGCCTTTTTCATATAAGGAGCAGTGTCGCTGATGAACATGAGCACGTTCTCGTGTACAATTTTCTCCGGCCAAAGTAACGATAGCGAATTTATAAATAATTGAGAAATTGTAGAATGGTTGGTTCTTTAGAAACAATCGGAATCTAGTAGGTGGATTCTGGAGGTGTAATCTTGTTCGATTGATCCAATTATTACATTGGCAATATGTCTGGAAGATAGGTACATTTTAATTCATGCATAATTAAAATTTGAATCGATCGAGAAATTATCTTTCTAGATCATCTGTAGTTTCATTTGTTGATATCCAAATCTTCCTGTCCTTCATGTATGTTCGTACTGCTTCCAATGTCTCTCGATAAGCACAATCGAGATCATTTTTCCGTAGCGTTGATTCACATGGCAAGTTTTCTTTAATATACTTTTCGAAAAAAGCTCGCAAAGATTGATCTTGTATTTTCCATAATGGAATTCCAGCACGTACAAACGCATTGCACAAGTCGAATGAAAATTCAGATACATGATTCGATGTTGTTAAAAATGCCGGCAACAGGGGAGTTTTCGGGGCTCTTACTTTCAACTGTGCTGCTTTTTTTATGGTTAGTCCCTTGGATGTGTTGGGAAATAAAATATTTTCTCTAAATTCACCGATTTTTCACACATTTTGCAAAACAGCACGGAACCATCACTCGAAAAAATCTTTCACAAATTTGCTTAATTTGTCGGTTACTGACGCACGTATTTTCGGCATGGTACACAGACATAAACGACGTAAACGTGGTAAATTCAAATCGTTACTAAACTAAATCACCTGAAATGTATTTATATGCATTCTGTACAGTAGCGGCTTGCGGGGTGACTCATGTAACGGCCGAGGTAGCAGAGGTGGCAATACAGATAGGTGCGGTCACGCCGCTTGCCATCTCTGCAACCGACCCTACCTATTTGTATTGTTACTGTCGGCCGTACCATGAGTCATGCCGCCGGCCATCACTGATTCTGTAAACGCCTATCTGCAACGCACCTAGATAAAAAGGCGGTTACTATTTTGTTCACAAAGGGATTTTATTGGGGATTCCCTACACCCCGAACTATCAATTTTCTCGGAATAAATATCAATGATTTATGGACTTAGCCATATTTGGCATTGCCAATACATAAATAGGCAAAAATAGGCGCTTATAAGGAAAAATGTGGCATTTATGCATTAAAACAGCTAAAATAGGCATTTTAGGCATTTTGTCTGAAGATCCGGGCTCTAGTAATTACCATAACCTTAACTAGATTCAGCTGCGACACTAGCTGTGGTTTAGAATTTTCGTACATAAAATTGTATTGTTGCAATTGTTGGAATTGGTCTACTTTCAAATTGTACGGAGAATATGTTCCTAACTCTGCCGGCATAAAACGTCTTTATGATAAAAACTCTCTCTCCGTTCGTATAAACCGAATTAATTTTTTAATATTAATTTTTTAATCAGACAAATTTTCAATTTTCAATATGCGTGTCAACATGAAAATATAAATATTTTATTTTGTCGTTTCACAGCCTACATTTATTTTAACGAATACAAATTTATTTATTTAAAATATTATTTTATCAACGTGCATTTACAAATTCCCACAAAAAGTATCCTTCGAATAATGTCACTTTTATGCTTGTACATAAATTTGGTGAGCAGGAACTTCCAAAAACGTGATTTCCCATGCTTTTCCCTATCTTCAGATGTATAGCCAACCACACGGTATACCTAGTGGTCCAATGCAATGTAAATTTTTGGTGACAAAAATTGGGTTTCTAAATACACAAGTAACGTGTAATTTGTGTTGCATACTTGGAAATTCTTACTCGTTTTAAAATTAATTTTTGAATTATTCGATCCGTATTGGAAATAATAGGCCTCCGTCTGTTTCGAAATACTTCCGTGGATACGTAGCTGTAACGTAAACAAATATCGAGAAACATTAATAAACACCTCACCGTATAACATCCACGGTGGGTAAAAAAAACGATACAAATTGTAAATATTCATATTTTCAATAATAATTAATGATGAAGACTCTGCATATATTGGAGTTTACAATGCACCGCCGCACAGTGTTCGAAAAGCCGAATCCCTGGCCAAAACCCCCAAAATCGCAAGGTATCGTACGAGGTAAGGATTAATATATTTTCCAATGGATGGCATCAGAGCTTTGAAATTCAACATGTCAGATGTTTATATTGAATAGTAAACTCCCGAAAGTATTCTCCGCAAACCAGGAAGTGGTAGACCAGTTAAAGGAACTCAAGATGCAATTAACACAGCCCAAGAAATTTTGGAAGATGAACCTACGACCTCCCTGCATCATTTGTCACAGCAAATAAATTTATTGGTAGGAACATGCCACAAGCTCCTACGAAAAGATTTGCAAGTATACCCTTATCGCATAACGTCGGTGCAAGAGTTATTACCTGTTGATTACCCCAGACGACTGGAATTTTGTCAGTGGTTTTCACAAAATGTAAACGAAGATGTTTTACAAATTATTTTTTTAGCGATGAAGTTTGGTTTTATAAGGGTTGGTACATTAATTCCCAAACCATGAGAATTTGGTCGGATGAAAATCCTTGTATATATCGAGAGAAACTACTACATCCAGAGAAAGTTGGCGTTTGGGCAGCGATTAGTGGGAGAAGATCAGTTGGACCGATATTCTTTGAAGGTAAAATCCTATTTTTATTATCAATAATAAAAATGCAATAACCGTGCATTCATTTGCGATTAGTTCATTTCATCCACAAGCGGCAACAACAATGGGTGCCATTTGCGGTTTGTTTACTACCAACCATTAGTGATCAAGATTTAGCCGTGAAGAAATTGAAATTTATGACCAACACGTGCCACCCAACGACATTTGATACTTTACGGGCTACCCGGTGCAGGTAGTCCTGGTCTAGGGTAGGCGACCACCGCGTAGTGTCTAAAATTTCGGTCGTTGCATCAGGGACTGGTCGGTCCCTCCAAATGTAAATTTTGTTAAGAGAGACACCCTCTTCAAGCTGGAGAGAAATAATGGAAGAAAAGAAACCGCAATTTATGCGTGTTATTGGGGGTGTTTCAGTGGTTCGTCAGGGTTGTTTACATGGGTCGTGCCCATAAATTATAAGAAGGATGAAGAGGCTGACCAGGTATATTTTCAGAAAGCATTTTGAACGGCAGTTCGTATTTATTAAGTAATCAGTTACAATCAATTTAATTTAATTTAAATAATGGGAATAATTCTGATTTATTTGAGGCTATTGTTCCAATTCACGATCTTGAAAAAACTATTTTAAAACGGATAAACTGATATTTATGGTGAAGAGTAGTGATGGGAATTATCAAGAAATCATTATCGAACTAGTGTATTATTAAAATATCTCGATATATTGGATTATTGTACACCGATGAACAGAAAGATTTTATTTGTATGTATCATGTTTTTTAAACGGAAATATATGAATTGTAAATTAGTAATTACAAAGTAAAAAAACGGTAGATGTGATCAGAAAGGGTGTTAGATGTTATGAAATATTAAATAATTGTTTAGAATAAAGATTGGCACGTCAATATAAAACAATCAGTTCGTATACCAGGAATTAACAAGTCACTCGTTTTGATTACTGATTTGAGTGCATGTTTATATGTGTGTGCGTTTGTTGCTCAATTGACTTGTAACAGTCTTACAAATAGATTGACTGTCTCTTTTCGAATACTCCCACACAACTGATAAATGACAGAATTCAGAGATGATCAGTAACAAGAAACGTGTTATATTTATAAATGGAACCATTCATATTCAGCATAATAAAAATCAATGCGCTTACTCGTCAATCAGTAGTGGAAAAAAACGATTATTACATCGATAAAATATCGATATACTAATCGATTATTATATCGATGATTAAAATATCTCAGTCCAAATAATCGATTATTAAAATTTCTCCAATATTCCCATCACTAGCATCACCGTTGATTTTAAATTAAAACATGATCTAAATCAATTCATTTAAATCGGCACAGCCCTGATAGAAATACACGAACTGCACGTTAATACGGGAATTTACCTAGGTTATTTAGTGTATTAGAGGATATTTAAGCAATATATTTAATTTTTTGAAGTTGCATTATAATATATTTGAGTGAATTAGATTTGAAAATAAAAGAAACAGTCGGTTGTCATAGCAACAAAATAATAAGTGCCAACGAATATCCAACTTCATAGCTTGTTATATTATAACATATCAAAGAACTTTTATAAAAATCAATTTTAGATTCGGTAAATAAAATAATAATTAAGTCATTATGCGATACCGACCGTTAATTTTCAAGTCGAATTTCCTCGAAATGTTCTTATGCGACACTATCCAAAAAGTAAAAAAAAACTTGGTGGTTTTCCATTTAAAAAAATGTTTCATACCATAGCAACAAAACAATGCATGCTAAAAGCTATTTATTGTCCTCACTAGTAGGTGTTCTTTTAAATATCGAACAACTTTTATTTGAATTGTTTTTTGATCTTGTTCATAATCAAAAAAATATAGCAATGCGATTTGTTGAAACTATATGTAGAGTCAGAAAATAGTCATGAAAGTTATTTAAAACAAAGATTTTGATATATGTATATAATTCATAAATTATTTTATTTGCTACGACATTTAATCGATTGAAATAATATTTGCTCATTCCCGATTAACACTTCCTCCTTATTTCAGTAATTTTTTTAATGAAATTAAGTTCATAAAATGGATATAAAATAAGCCCCAATTATGTATCTAATGTTCCTTTCATCCGTTCTCATTTCACCTTAAATGTGTTAATGCTTTTATGTGTTAATTGCAATTTGTAACTTGAAAATACGTGTAATATGAAATAAATGTGAATTAAGTTTATTTAATGAATGTTCGTTTGGACCGGATGTTGAGATGTTGCATTCATTCCAACGAATTCCTTTTAAAATTTAAAGGGATGGTCGAAAACAGGTAGAAAACTCGGGGTGAATCATGCAAACATGTGGCTACCATAAGGCATCTAAATGCATAATTTTAGCAAAAGCTGCATTCTTCACCCCAAATAGGTACCTGCTTCAGACCCTCCCTTTAAAACTCAAAAGGAATTCGACGAAATAAAAGTAGGCCATCATACCAAAATCCGGTTAAAACTAATTAAACGAAACCATAATAACAGTACTAATAAAACTGACACTGTTTTAAAGTAACTTTAATTTGAATAAAATATTTGAAGCACCCGTAGAAAATCTAACCCTATTGACGCTTTCTGTACATAGATTATTTTAAATTTTATCATAAAATCACGAATTGACGAATTTCAACCGGATATTGGGATTGTGTGTAAATCATTTTTTACACTAGTAGGAATTACCACACTCGCCTTTGGCTCGCACTTGTGGAAAAAGTATTTCTTTACTTACTTATTGCATAAATAACCATTAACTAATCTCATATTGTTGCATATTTAACTTATTAGAAAATACTGACAGTCATTACTCTTTGGGTCAATTCATTAGTGCAGTTTACATACTTAATCATCAGTAGTAATACAACAAGTGTATTAACAATTGGTGGCGAAATACAAATTCATTCGATTTTGAGAAATAAATGATGTTTGGAAACTACACGATTACAACGGCACGAGTGTAGTTTCCAAACATCACTTATTTCGAAAAAGAGAAAGAATTTGCAACAATATTATTTTTTTGTATTTTAAGACAGTTACAACTTTAAGTTTCGGTTGAAACAACCTGTACGTAAATGCGAACGCGTTTAGAAAACAGAAATAATCAAAAATTAAGAAAGCAACTTTTATGAAGGGTGTCGTCGAGAAATATCTACGAATTAAATCTCGGTCAATAAAGCCGTGATTTGGAAAAACCATAATTTTTGGATTCCATTTGATGTAATCAAATTTCCTTTTAAGTGAATTTTAACTGTATCTATTTTAAGTTTCATATTATGAGTTACCTAATTATTGCAGGTAGTTGTGTATGTTTCCGAATGAGTTATATTAGCATAACTTTAGATATTGTCTGCTACTGTTTAATTGTAATAAAGGATCATGAAAGAATTGATATGTTGAAATTATTTAATTGTATGCGCAAAAGATTATAACCGTGTTTTCTGTTTTTTGCTTTATTTTTCAGACTTCACCTCTCATAATCCTTTATTACGGTTAGATTTATTATTATTTATTATTTATTGTCATGTGAATATAAATGTATGCTAGAAATTGTATAAAATATTCAGGTAATAAGCATGAAAAAACTGGGGTTTTTCAAATGTGTTTACTCAAGGAACCAGATGTATCTCCACGTGCGGAACGCCCGGCAGAAAGATTAATTACTGTTTACCACAAAACTAGTGTTCGACCCTTGAGCCGCCAAGTGCGGTCTGTTTCTTCGCGACGCGATCACCCCGTCTCCTCCAAAATTTTCGGGTATTTATCTCCTTCTTAAGATTTGGGAGGGTAAGGGGAAGAAACAGACCGCACTTAGCGGCTCAAGGGTCGAACACTAGTTTTGCGGTAAACAGTAATTAATCTTTCTGCCGGGCGTTCCGCTCGTGGAGATACATCTGGTCCCTTGGGTAAACACATTTGAAAAGCCCCAGTTTTTTCACGCTTATTACCTGAATATTTTATACAATTTCTAGCATACATTTATATTCATATAACAATAAATAATAAATAATAATAAATCTAACCGTAATAAAGGGTTATGAGAGGTGAAGTCTGAAAAAAAAACGGAAAACACGGTTATAATCTTTTGAGCATACAATTAAATAATTTCAACATATCAATTCTTTCATGATCCTTTATTACAATTAAACAGTAGCAGATAATATCTAAAGTTATGCTAATACAACTCATTCGGAAACATACACAACTACCTGCAATAATTAGGTAACTCATAACATGAAACTTAAAATACATACAGTTAAAATTCACTTGAAAGGAAATTTGATTACATCAAATGGAATCCAAAAATTATGGTTTTTCCAAATCACGGCTTTATTGACCTAGATTTAATTCGTATATATTTCTCGACGACACCCTTCATAAAAGTTGCTTTCTTAATTTTTTATAGGCATGCTTTGACTATTTCTGTTTTCTAAACGCATTCGCATTTACGTACAACTTGTTTCAACCGAGACTTAAAGTTGTAATTGTCTTAATATTTAGAATACAAAAAACTAATATTGTCGCAAATTCTTTCTCGTTTTCGAAATAAATTATGTTGCTTTAGGAAACCACACTCGTGCCGTTGTGCTGGTGTAGTTTCCAAACATCATTTATTTCTCAAAATCGAATGAATTTGTATTTCGCCAATTGTTAATACACTTGTTGTATTACTACTGATAATTAAGTATGTAAACTGCACTATTGAGTTGACCCAAAGAGTAATGACTGTCATAATTTTCTAATAAGTTAAATATGCAACAATATGAGATTGGTTTATGCAACAAGTGAGTAAAGAAATACTTTTTCCACAAGTAAAGAAGTTTGACTGTGCGAGCCAAAGGCGAGTGTGGTAATTCCTACTAGTATAAAAAAATGATTTACGCACAATCCCAATATCCGGTTGAAATTCGTCAATTCGTGATTTTACGATAAAATTTAAAATAATCTATGTACAGAAATTGTCAATGGGCTTAGATTTTCTACGCGTGCTTCAAATGTTTTATTAAAATTAAAGTTGCTCTAAAACAGTGTCCATTTGTTAGTACTATTGTTATGGTTTCGTTTAATTAGTTTTAACCGAATTTTGGTATGATGGCCTACTTTTATTTCGTCGAATTCCTTTTGAGTTTTAAAGGAGGGGTCTGAAGCAGGTACCTGGGGTGAAGAATGCAGCTTTTGCTAAAATTAAAAATTTAGATTTATGGTATCCACATGTTCGCAAGCTTCACCCCAAGTTTACTACCTGTTTTCGACCGTCCCTTTAAATGTTAAAAGGAATTCGTTGGAATGAATGTAACATCTCAACATCCATTTTTTTTATGGAAAACCACCAAGTTCTTTTTTTACTTTTTGGATAGTGTCGCATAAGAAAATTTCGAGGAAATTCGACTTGAAAATAAGCGGTCGGTATCGCATAATGACTATATTTTTATTTTATTTACCGAAACTACAATTGATTTTTATAGAAGTTCTTTGGTATGTTATATTACATCAAGCGATGAATATTCGTTGGCACTTATTATTTTGTTGATATGACAACCAAATGTTTCTTTTATTTTCAAATCGAATTCACTCAAATATATTATACTGCAACTTGAAAAAAATAAATATATTGCTTAAATATTTTCTAATACACTAAATAACCTAGGTAAATTCCCGTATTAACTTGCAGTTCATGTATTTCTATCAGGGCGGTGGCGATTTAAGTGAATTGATTTAGATCATGTTTTAATTTAAAATCAACTGTGATGGTAGTGATGGGAATAATGGATAAATTTGATTAATCGATTATTTGGACTGAGATATTTTAATAATCGATATCATAATCGATTAGTATATCGATATTTTATCGATGTAATAATCGTTTTCTCCACTACTGATTGACGAGTAAGCGCATTGATTCTCATTATGCTGAATATGAATGGTTCCATTTATAAATAAACCACGTTTCTTGTTACTGATTATCTCTGAATTCTGTCATTTGTCAGTTGTGTGGGAGTATTCGAAAAGAGATAGTCAATCTATTTATAAGACTGTTACATGTCAATTGTGCAACAAACGCACACACATATAAACATGTACTCAAATCAGTAATCAAAACGAGTGAATTGTTAATTCCTGGTATATGAACTTATTGTTTTATATTGATGTGCCAATCTTTATTCTAAACAATTATTTAATATTTCATAACATCTAACCCCCTTTCTGATCACATCTACCGTTTTTGTACTTTGTAATTATTAATTTACAATTTATATATTTCGTTTTAAAAAACATGATACATACAAATAATAATAATAATAATAATAATAATAATGTTTATTTACAAGTTTACAGATGTTAACAAGGAAAAACAAAACATACTATCTTAAATGTAATATACATTGTAAATTGTAAATAAACCATAACACTCAAAAAGCAGTGCTTGACTGAGCGTACAAAATAATTAAATTAAATACATTATTACATATACATAGTACTTATACAATAAACACACATTCACATACACCGAGACGCACTCGCACTCGCTCTGGCACACACAAACACACACACATATACACCTTTCTGTTCGTCGATGTACAATAATCGAATATATCGAGATATTTTAATAATATACTAGTTCGATAATGATTTCTTGATAATTCCCATCACTACTCTTCACCATAAATAACAGTTTATCCGTTTTAAAATATTTTTTCAAAATCGGCAAGTCGAACAATAGTCTCAAATAAATCATTCCCATTATTTAAATTAAATTAAACTGATTCCACAATAAATATGAACTGCCGTTCAAAATGCTTTCTGAAAATATACCTGGTTAGCCTCTTCATCCTTCTTATAATTTATGGGCACGACCCATGTAAACAACCCTGACGAACCACTGAAACACCCCCAATAACACACATAAATTGCGGTTTCTTTTCTTCCATTATTTGTCTCCAGCTTGAAGAGGGTGTCTCTCTTTACAAAATTTACATTTGGATGGATCGGAGCGTTCCTGTCGGTCCCAGTTCTGCGGGATCTTAAGAGGTCGGGCATTTATGTGATAATTAAAATCTGACGCCGAAAAGTAAATCTGAAGATTTAATTGTCTCACAATATAAAATAATTATTGGTTGTTACCCGCTTTTAAATTTAGTAAGATTACCGGATGGAATGGAATAGATGAAGTAGAGGCAGATTTCGCAATAAAGTTAAATAATAATAATTTATGATATAAGTAACGTAATGAATCTTTAAACATAACAAGAGAAAAGTTTGAAAGCACGAGCGACATAGGAGCGAGTGTTTTTAAATTATCGGTAGTAATATACCTAGATCGAGGTTAATTATCAAAAAATCGTTTTTTGAGTACCTTGTTACCTAGTAATTTAACGAGACAATACCATTTGTTGTCTGGTTATTAACCGAGAGCTTCAGCTCGAGGTTAATAACCAGTTGACAACAAATGTTATGTCGAGATGAATTACTAAAAGGTAAAAGGTACGAAAAACATGTGTTTTTGATAATTCATCCAAGCTCGCGGTATATTTGGGTAGATAATTTACCAAATGAAATAATCATAAGGAACAGGAAAAGTTATGGTTTATTACAAGTTGAATAGTTTGCTTTGCTACAATAGTAAAATTAATACTTAATGTCAGTGTCATAATGTCATGAACATCATGTTTTTATAATTTTAAAAGCTACTCACCTAATTACCGTTTTTCTGTTATCGATTATAACAATGCAAAATAGCGGAACGTATGTTGTAATACGGTTTATTTTATCCTATTTCCATTTTGTTAATTTAAAGAAAATGTTAATGAAAACCGTCAGAAAGCGAAATATTGTTTGTATGCCAATAACTCCTTAGCAACGAGTTGCGTTAAGATGCATTTAATAAAACTAGTGTTGTTAAAGTTATCTTAAAGTAACTCGTTGCTAAAGAGTCATTGGCATGTTAACATTATTGGATAAAATAAATTACTATGCATGGTTCTCTTTTCAATTTACGTTATTGTATGTTATAGTATGAGGGGTGTAAGATAATGACTGAATTAGTTTTTAAATTAACATATCAACTTCATTTATATTTGTTATAATTATAATAAATGGTTAATATTATATATTAATTAATGTTATTATTTTTAAAAATGTTTTTAAAACAGTTCGGCCGAACAATAGCTCCCCATAAATCAGATTCCCACAGAAGGAAAATGTACTATTAAAAATAAAAGCATGATTCTTAATGCTATTGAGGGGTTAATCATTTTTTTCCTGCCTGGTGAAGTAAGAGCTCAATTAAATTATACAATGACTAAATCTAAGAGGTAAAGGAACAAAGAATATCATGAGTCTTTCATTTAAATCAGGTTTCGGAAAATATCCGATATTTATATAAATATCAATATATCGGATATATATCAACTTCTTGATATTTATTCTTGGTCATTAATATTAATGTTTATATGACTTATTAATTATATAATGCGCATACTTTATTTATATTATATTTATTTATTGCAAACAAACACAGTTGCTTACAAGATAGTAAACAAATAACATTTAAAATGTCAAAATTTGACATCAAATTGAAAATTTTTTGAAATGAAGACTTTTTTGCTCTTCACTATGTTTTCAGAGATAAATTGAAGAATTTTCATTGTGAGGAGTTTTTTTTTGCTCACACTTACTTTTTCATTTTTAAGTCACTTCAAAAATCAACTCTTTTCGACAAAAAAGAGTCATTTCGCCCATCTCTAGTTTAAATTAAAGCAAATACTTACTATTCATATTGCTTCAACTGGGAATATTTGAGAAATAGGGGAATTTTTTGGTATTGTGTTTCATAAATATCCATGATATATATCATCGAATAAATATCATGATATATATCGTGATATATATCATGGTGTATATCCGATAATATATAACGTTCGAACCCTGATTTAAATTAAAACTCTAAAACGCACACTGGTGTAGTTTCAAACCGCAAAATACTTAGAGAAAATTATTAATTTAAATAGCTATAATAAAAATCTATTTTGAAATAAGGAGCTATGCCTTCGAACATGTATCTTATACAGATGTTCGCATGATTCACCCCCCAAGTTTTCTACCTGTTTTCGACCGTCCCTTTAAATTTTGAAAGGAATTCGTTCGAATGAATGCGTTGCATCTCAATATCCGGTCCAAACAAACATTCATGAAATAAACTCAATTCATATTTATTTCATATTACACGTATTTTCGAGTTTTAAATGGCAATTATTAACACATAAAAGCATTAACACATGTAAAGTGAAATGAGAACGAATAAAATAAACCATGAAATAAATGAACGTTAGATACATAATTGGGGCTTATTTGAAAGTGCAATATACACAAAATATCCATTTATATGAATTTCATTAACGTAATTTCATTTTAAAAAATCACTGAAATAAGGAAGAAGTGTAAATCTGGAATGAGCAAATATTATTTCTTTCGATTAAATGTTGTTGCAAATAAAATCATTTATGAATTATATAACTATATCAAAATCTTTGTTTTAATTAATTCTATCGACTATTTTTCTGACTTTATGGTTTCAACAAATCGTATTGCTATATTTTTTTAATTATGAACCAGATCAGAAAATAATTTAAATAAAAGTTGTGTAACCCTTAATCAGTCGTTAATTGTGGGACCCTGGATTGGCGTGGAATTTACTGGTATGTATTTATGTGACGATTTAAGTCAATACATTTAAATCATGATCTTAGTCAACTCATTTTTCTAAATAATCATCAAGTTTCTATCAACAAATAAAACATTGTTTTTTTTTCAGTTTAATGTCATAAGTACATAGAAACGATATTCTTAAAAATACTTGATTATAAAATTTACACAGAAATATTGATTTTGCTGCTATATATCGTAGTATATTTGGGTATGTTGTAATACGGTTTATTTTATCCTATTTCCATTTTGTAAATTTAAAGAAAATGTTTAATGAAAACATTGTTATGTAATGAAATATTGTTGGTATGCCAATAACTCCTTAGCAACGAGTTGCGTTAAGATGCATTTAATAAAACTAGTGTTGTTAAGAATTTCCAACAATAGCGTTGTTAAAGTTATCTTAAAGTAACTCGTTGCTAAAGAGTCATTGGCATGTTAACATTATAGGATAAAATAAATTACTTTAACGCACCGTTCTGTTTTTAATTTATAAGTTATTGTATGTTATAGTATAAGGGGTGTAAGTTAATGACTGAATTAGTTTTTAAATTAACATATCAATTTCATTTATATTTGTTATAATTATAATAAATGGTTAATATATTATATATTAATTAATGTTATTATTTCTAAATGTTTTTTTTTAACAATTCGGTCGAACAATAAATCAGAAGGAAAATTTACTACTGAAAATAAAAGCATGATTCTTCATGCTATTGAGGGGTTAATCATTTTTTTCCTGCCTGGTGAAGTACGAGCTCAATTAAATTATACAATGACTAAATCTAAGAGGTAAAGGAACAAAGAATATGAGTCTTTCATTTAAATTAAAACTCTAAAACGCACACTGGTTTAGTTTCAATCCGCAAAATACTTAGAGAAAATTATTAATTTAAATAGCTATAATAAAAATCTATTTCGAAATAAGGAGCCATGCCTTCGAAAATGTATCTTATACAGATGTTCGCATGATTCACCCCCAAGTTTTCTACCTGTTTTTGACCGTCCCTTTAAATTTTGAAAGGAATTCGTTCGAATGAATGCGTCGCATCTCAATATCCGGTCCAAACAAACATTCATGAAATAAACTTGATTCATATTTATTTCATATTACACGTATTTTCAAGTTTTAAATGGCAATTATTAACACATGTAATGTGAAATGAGAACGAATAAAATAAACCATGAAATGTTGTTGCAAATAAAATAATTTATGAATTATATAACTATATCAAAATCTTTGTTATATTTAATTCTATTAACTATTTTTCTGACTATATGGTTTCAACAAATCGCATTGCTATATTTTTTAAATTATGAACCAGATCAAAAAAAATTTAAATAAAAGTTGTGTAACCCTTAATCGGTCGTTAATTGTGGGACCCTGGATTTGCGTCGAATTTACAGGTATGTATTTATGTGACGATTTAAGTCAATACATTTAAATCATGATCTAAGTCAACTGATTTTTCTAAACAATCATATTCTATCAACAAATAAAACGTTGTTTTTTTTAGTTTCATGTCATAAGTACATAGAAACGAAATTCTTAAAAATACTTGATTTACACAGAAATATTGATTTCGCTGCTATTTCTGTGGCTCAGCGATTAAATAGTACATTATTATACAAGTTTAATAAGAGGTGTTACGGGGAAGGTGCACCGGGTGGTAAACTATTGCGTGAGGAATGAATTTAGGACGTATCAATAAATAAAAAAACAAATACAATAGTTAGGCCGGTCACCCTCGACGCAACTATCGGCTAGCTCAGGTGATTTATGTAGAGCAAAAGAGAAAACAAATAATAATAATAATAATAAAATGGACTTACCTCCGTTCAACAGCGCGGGTCTGGTACACACCCGGTAATAATTGTAAATTCACGAATATTACGAATAACGGTAAAAGAGAAAAAAAAAATGAATTAAATGAATGTTTATTGCAGTGGCAAAAGGCCACAAGAAAATAACAATAAAAATAACTAACAATTATGACTACGCGGAAAAAAAACAATACAAATGAAAACACAATTAAAAAAAAACAAGAAAACGATTAACAATACTAACTGAACGAGACCGTGAGCACTGGCTCAAAACTAACAATTCGTTGATAAGGCGACTGTTTTTCCTCGAGGCACAAGAGGAACTGTCTTACTACTTCTTCCCGAAAATCCTTATCGGGTGGTAGGAAGGGTGGTAGGAGGGGTGGTCGAACCAAGGGTGGGAGTGGGTACTTGGTTCTTCCACCCTCTCGCAGATGTCACCATCGGTATTGAAATTAGTGTTTTTACTTAATATTAATTTTGAGGAGTCTCGATTCGACTTAACCTATCAAAAGCTAGCTATGAATATATATATATAACTACTTGTATGTACATATGAGCATCATCTCTCGTGATTCGTGGCAATCTGCTACCCGTACCCGGATGATGGTGGTGTGACGTATCAGTCGATGTGCCATGATCTTGGCTATACGAATTACGCCGTCTTACATTGATTACGACTTGCGCCGCGGCGTAATTCGCGAAATGATCAATTTGATCAACTTGATCACGATGGGTCCCTTTATTGCTGTTGGGCCATAAAACGATTTGGGCCTTTTCGGTTAGAAGCAGCGGAGGCTCCTTTGTCTACGCTTCTCCGAATTTGGACAAAGGGCCTCGCATTTCCAAATCGTTTTATTGGCCCAAGATATTCAAAATATTTTTACTAAATAGCAAAAACTTTACCGCCCCAAAATCTCATTGTTCGTACTTGAGTACTTGTCCATCTTGGCGGCAGATTTTGCTGGGCGTCGTCACGGTGCTTTTGTTTGCCACGCCGATTTTATTGCGGTGCCCTAAACCTTAAACCGTTTGGGCCGCGTCCAAATGGTCACCGAGCGCTCGTCTATCAGTCCGGACGTGGGTACGCATAAATTAGCCAGGTAGCAGATCCTCACGAAAGACTTACTCATATGCCCTTAATTCCCTAACCTTACGAAGCTTAGAATTAACATACAACCTATTATTTACATGATTAAGATACGTTTTGTCAATGTATGTGTTACGAACGTAACTCATTTTTAATAACAAAATGCTTATGAAACAGTTGATAAAAATAGTAGTAATGAAAGCGCGCGGTTTGAAAAATAAAAAATGGAAATAAGCGTTGTTACGACGTTCCAGGTCGAACGCCGGTAACAGAGGGTATATTGTGGCACAAGTGGGATTGGAGCACGACTCGTGCAGCGAGGAGTGCTTCAATGTAACGAGGGCCCCACAATGCCGCTTATTAAACAAGTATAATATACTATTTTTTCTACTTTGGTTTTAGTTAAGGAATTATTTCTAAAATAAAATATATACTTAAACCTAGTGAGTTTTATCTTTTAACATTTGGCAGCACTAAAAACATTTGATTCTTTCGAACGAATTTAATATTTGACATTCGTATTTCTACGGCGATTTCAATAGTTAATTTTAAAACATATTAAATCAAGAATATTAATTACACACCACCAAAAATAAGGGAGGTTGCCAAGGGTGCGATAAACAAACTAATTCCACCCAAGTTGTAACCAATTTAAGCTTATAAAATAATGCAACGCCTAAATTATAATCGAAATTTAAGGTTATGTTTACATTTGTTTCTCGTTCCTCGTGTCAGGCATCGATCGACGCTAATCAAAAATCCACACCGACTTAAGCGGCTCTTTTTCGCCGCGAATGAAACATGCATTATACTCTCGCTGTTTCTTCCGTGATATTCGTTTTGCAAACAAAGTGATAATACATATAATTAATTGCAAGCTGTGTGTATGTTGTGTTGCCTAAACGTCGTCACCGAGAGCCAAGTGAATTCATGTGTCCGGCCATTGTCACCGAGTTCCTACATTTTCCACGCGGATAAAAAGTGAACAATATGACGCCTCCGTTTTCTTTAACCTTAGTGGTACTGGTGGCGAACTCCCCAATATGCATTCGAACATATTCAGTGTGTAACGCATTGGACGGTTCCAATTATCCTATGAATTAACGCCAATTTTACATTTTGATGTCGACATATGTCACGTTTAAGTACTGCCAATCGCAACAACTAAAATGTTACCACAAATAGTTTAATAATGAGCAAAACTGTAAAATAAAAAATCTCATTATTAAACTATTTTTGATATAACAAAAGGTCGATTGTTAAACCAAAGTAGAAAAAATACTTTGTTCACAAAAATGTTATAATGTGCGCATTATTTAATTGTATGGGCAGCATTAATGGGGCACATTTAACACTCAATTTCTTAAACACGCATTTGCGTGTTTAATAGGCTTATTAAACACGCTCAGGCATTTGCGTGTTTAATATGGTTATTAAACACACTGTTTAATACTGATTTTAATTTTTTTTTAATCGTAATTGTAATTACAACTTTAAGTCCGATTTTAATTTTGATTTTGATTGTGTTTTTGTTTTTTTTTTAATTTTAATTTTGATTTTAATTTTGATTTCAATTTTAATTTTAATTTTCGTGAACAAAGTATAGTGTACAACTCGCATATAATGGCTATTAATCACTCAAAAGATTTGCTCCACTCGCCTACGGCTCGTTCCGCAAACATCGTTCTCGTGATTAATAGCCATCATGATATGCTCGTTCTACAATATACTATTAACAATGAATCAAATACTCGCTAGAGGTACACATGTTTTGGTTGTTCTCTTATTACAATTACATTCATTCTCGCCTTAATCAAATTACATTATATATTAAATTTATAACCACATTGACCTATGTATGTCCCTATTTTAAGTAACTTTCCCTGTAATTGGATGTTTGTCTGTTGGGAGAATAAACGTATTATTATTATTATTATTATTATTATTATTATTATTATTATTATTAATAGCTAGCACCTAAATGCGACACATGTTTTCGGCATGCATATGGTCATATAAACACGATTTCAATCAAATAAATTCGACTTTATGCGTTGTTGATGAAAAAATTGAAATTTCATTTGATAAATAAATAAAATTTAAATTTTGCAATGATCCTAATGGCTAGCAATTAAATGCGACATATGTTTTCAGCATGCTTTTGGTCATATAAACACGATTTCAATCAAATAAGATCAACTTTATGCATTGTTATTGAAAACATTCAAATTTCATTTAATAAATAAATTTAATTGAATTTTTGCAATAATCCTAATTGCTAGCACCTAAATAGGACCCTTGTTTTCGGCATGCATTTGGTCATATAAACACAATTTCAATCAAATAAATTTGACTTTATGCGTTGTTATTGAAAAAATTGAAATTTCATTTAATAAATTTAATTTAATTTTTGCAATGATCCTAATGGCTAGCACCTAAATGCGACACATGTTTTCAGCATGCTTTTGGTCAAATAAACACGATTTCAATAAAATAGACTTGACTTTATGCATTGTTATTGAAAAAATTGAAATTTCATTTAACAAATAAATTAAATTAAATTTTTGCAATGATCCTTATAGCTAGCACCAAAATGCGACACATGTTTTCGGCGGTTCGGTGATATATCCGCACAGGAATACTGCTAACGCAAAAACTGCTCACAGCGAAAACTCCGCACACGAAAACTCCTCACACGGAATAATGCTCACACGGAAAACTCCCCACACAGAAAATTACGCACAATGATAATTGCGCACACAAAAATTGCTCACACGGAAAATTACTCACTTTTATCAGTCATCACAGGGTGCGCACAACAAATATTTTAGCAATAATTATTACATTTCACATTAATTTAAAAGCAACAATGTACTGTGTTTTTAATTAAAAGTATAAATGTCGAATATATTAATTTGAATATACAATTTAATGATAATGCCATCACAGGTATGTTACATTTATTTTCTTTTTAGTTTTATTAAGGTTTGATCATTGAAGATTTAAATTAGAATTAAATTTTACTGGATCTATATGCATGTGTTTGGAAGATTCTAATAGATGGTTGTAACACTCCAAAGCTTACACTACATTTACGCTACAGAGCGTGTATTCATAAACGATGATTCTGCAGTTTCGTATATTTCAATTTTCACAACTTCTCCGCCTGATCAAATAAAAACATTTTAAAATCCAGTGAAGGGGTGTAAATGGGTTTTCACGAAATCATAATCTAGAATGCATTTCTAGTTATTCTAGAAAGTTTAACGTCGATAGCTATTATTTTTCTGTTTTTTTCGAGCCGTCGAACTTGCTAGAAGAAAATTTCACAACTTCGCCGCCTGATCAAATGAAAGTATTTCAAATTCCAGTGAACTCAAATATTAAAATTCAAGAATAACACTCCGTTGCGCTGTTAAAATCTAAAACACCAAAGAAACTCACCGGTGGAACTGGAAAATTTTGCCAGGTGCGAACCGCCGAATCATTTGACCTTTGCCCCGGAGGCAATTAGTATCCGGCGTAGATGTTTGCAAAAAACAACATTCTTTCGTCGTCTATTATCAATCCTTATCCACGATGCCTGAACGCATTCCAGATTAAATCTATTTTTAGTCATTGAAAACCGTTCTATTCCGCAGTTTACCTTCCACCGAGTGAGTGTGTGTTCGCGTGTTTTAGTGTGTGCAGAATATTGAAAATTACATTAATGGAAATGGATTATCAGTTATGAAGATAGTTCCTACTGTTGGTGAGCGATTAAATGAAATTAATTCAACTTTATTGAATGAAAAATATATTGTGAATTTTTCAATGTGATTTAATAACATCTGAATACATAAATAACGGTGTAGTAGGGACCATCAGGTTAATGGTTCATTTATGTTATGCTACAATAAAGTATACAAAAAATACGGCATTAGTAGAGAGACCATCAGGTCAATATCTCATTGACAAATCGTACATAATCTTATAATTATATTTACCTTCTTACCAAATAGCACTTGCAGTTACCTTTCTCACCATCAAATGGGTTTATTTTCTGGAGCTTAAATAACCAATTAAAAAAATATTTATTCAATGAATAATTTTTAAATCATACAATTTTCGATTTTGGTGTGTTGCTGTTTCTTTTCAATCTCGGATCTGGCACTCGTTTTTATTCGAAATCCGAAATCTATAATCTTTTCAATTAATTTTAAACTCTTAAAACGAATTTCTGCTTTGATTTTTTTTCTATCCTTCTAAGCAATTTTGGTTTTCCCATTTTCAGTTTGGAAAATTGCTGTTTTGTTTTAACCTAAGATAAAAAAATAAAAAATGTTTATTTTTTACGCAGAAGTTGAACTTTTATTAAATTTTTACAACTTTTAAATTCGTAGAATGCATATTTCGTTTCCCCAGACATTGTTTAAAATGATGTCATTTGTTTTCAGCTATAGTTTGACAATTGTTTTAACAGACAATCAGAAATATATTGTCCTGTTCATAGATCTTAAACTTTTAAAGCAAATTCGGCTCATCAATTCAATGATTAAACCAAAACAGAAATTTAATTTTGATTGGAATTTAAAACTCGTTACTCTTGTAGAATTTTACAAATTTTATTACTTAACTTAAAATATTATTTTCAAAAATTCATAACTCACGCAAAAATTGACTCGATTTCAATAGTCACATTGATTGCTCCTTTGTACTTAAACTGATTGGTTTTCGATGCACCCTTATCACGGACTTTAATAGTGTATGGCCTGATAAATAACGCCAATTTTAAACTGTTTTCAAATAATATTTCTGACTTTAAATCCAATTTATAACGAATAGATCTCTCGATATTTGCTTGTGGTCAAATTTAGGTAATTGCAACTTTCTTGCGGGTGTTTTCATTATTTTAATTAATGTCTAGCGTATTGCATTGTGTTGTTTTTACTTGTTTTTTGTTTGTCATCTCAAAGTTATCGAAATTTTAAATTGTAATTTTAAATTGGAATAAAACACTTTATACCACTATATTTTATTTATGTGACTAGTTTCGACCATTCACTGGTCATTTTCAAACATAAGTAAATTAAATTACGGCTTTGCATTTCTTATATATTACAGGGCTTCAAACAGGGGCGAATACATTATGTCAACCTGGTCGTTAAGCACGGAAATTCCCGGATTAATTTTTGCTTTGTGTATTTCGAGTGCTTCCAGAAGATCCATTTTCGGTCTTTATCCGCTAAATGAATCACTATAGTGTTTTATTCCAGTCTACAATCAAAATGTACCACGAAGTAAACGCCGCCAACATTAAACATGTAATTTTAACTTTTGTGTTTTTACATTTCATATGAATATTTTATTTTATATTTTGTTTTATATTTTATATTTTAATCAATTCTTAAATGTAAGGGGTGAATCCCGTTAAATACAGGGTTTTCAAAAAAGTAGATATTTTGAAAAATGTAAAAAGTGTAAATTTTTTCAAATAAATATATCTCGGTTATTATGACAGATTGAAAAGCACTGTAAGGGACAAAGTTGTAGATCATTTTACGCAGCTTAATAAAATAAATTCAGAAAATTTTTACCGCCATTATTTTCCGAGATATAACGCAAACTTACATTTTTTTAATGAAACCAAAGCTGGCTATGACCTTAATCGAAAGACTATTTTTTCTCTGTAATCCGATATCACATATGACATAGTTATTTCTAAAAATAAGTGAGTTACAGTCATTTTTAAGATTTATTATAAATAAAAAAAATAGTTAGCCATGAAAAAGATGAAAGTAAAACAAGTGCAGTTGTTAATAATAACAATAAAATATGATGGTTATTATTTTTATAGAGATAAACTAAGTTGACAAAAAACACTATAAAGTATAATCATTCTTTAATTATCAAAATAATAATAGGGTAGTTTGATCGAAAATGCAGTAATTAATAAATAAACAGTGTGATATTAAGTAAGTAAAAGTGCGTTTTATTTAAATAATAATAGGAGACAAATTAAATTTTAAAAAGATGTAATTTATGCCATAATATTAATGGTGGCTTTTTTGAGCATCTTTTGTAATATCAAAATGTGTCTCCTATTATTATTTAAATTAAACGTACTTTTACTTATTGATAGTTAATATAATACTGTTTATTTATAAGTGACTGCAGTTTTTATCAAACGATCCTATTATTATTTTTATAATTAAAGAATTATTATACGGTGTTTTTTGTCAACTTTGTTTATCTCTATAAAAATAATAACTACAATACTTTATTGTGGTTATGAACAACTGCAATTGTTTTACTTTCATCTTTTTCATGGCTAACTATTTTTTTTACTTATAATAAAACTTTCTTTTTGGCCTCGGGATCGTAGCCCATATCGCCAGCTCAAGGCGACTACTATTTATGTACCATTTTTAGATGAATAAATGAGCAAATGAATAATGTCAGACGTTTACAACAACCATGGACCGGAGCGAATACTTCTCGATCTCCGAAAAATCTTTCGCCCGGGCTGGGATTCGAACCCACACGGCACGCGGTGCAATAATAAAACTTGAAAATGACTGTAACTCACATATTTTTAGAAATAACTATGTAACTATGAGGCCATAGCCAACTATGGTTTCCATTAAAAAAAAGTTGCGTCATATCTCGGAAAATGATGGCGTTAAAACTTTCTGAGTTTATTTTATTAAGCGACGTAAAATGATCTACAACTTTGTCCTTTACAGTTTTTTTTCTGTCATAATAACCGAGATATATTTATTTGAAAAAATTGACACTTTTTACATTTTTCAAAATATCTGGTTACCCTTCACTTTTTTGAAAACTTTGAAAGTGTTATTTTATTGGACTCGTAAAACTACACTTCTTTGCCCATTTAACCGTTTCTCTATCTTTTATTGTTTCCAAGATCCCCATGGAGAAAAACTCACCCTCTATATTATTATTATTAAAAATAATTGTTAATTTTAAAGTTAAATGTATTATAATTGTACTAGCGTTTTTTTAAGGAATTCAATCATATCAGTTTTTTTTTCAATTTTTCTTAAAAATAATATATCAAAAATTCACAACTCACGCAAAAATTGATACATTTTCAAAAATCGTAGTTAATTCTAAAAGCAGATGTTTCGTATCATATCAGTATATTTTTTAACATTAATTTTCAAAAATTTATTACATCCAAAAATTAACACATTTTCAAAAATTATAGTTAGTTTTAAAGGTAGTCGTTCTGTGGATGTATCAAAATATTTGAGGAAATCAATTTTGTTTGCGATTTTTGTTTTGTTTAAATGTTTAACAAAAATTGACTCGTTTTCAAAAATCAAAATTAATTTTAAAGTTAAATGTATTATCATTGCATTAGAGGATTTTTTTAAGAATTCAATCATATCAGTATTATTTTTTTTTCTATTTTTCTTTGTTCAAATATTCGACAACTTAAAAAAAAAATTAAAAATTCATCTCACGCAAAAATGTATACATTTTCAAAAATCGTAGTTAATTCTAAAGATGTTTTGTATCATATCAGTATTTTTTTACCAATAATTTTCAAAAATTTATTACATAAAAATATAAACACATTTTCAAAAATTACAGAAAAAACACAGTAAATTATTGATTTTAACTTAATGTGAAATGTAATAATTATGGCAAAATATTTGTTGTGCGCACCCTGTGAGGATTGATAAAGTAAGTAATTTTCCGTGGGAGCATTTTTGAGTGTGAGCAATTTTCGTGTGCGCAATTATCACTGTGCGTTATTTTCTGCATGCGGAGTTTTCCATGTGAGCATTATTCCGTGTGAGGAGTTTTCGTGCGCTCAGTTTTCGCGTGAGCAGTCTTCCTGTGCGGATGTGTCTGGTCACGGTTTTCGGCATGCATTTGGTCATATAAACACGATTTCTATCAAATAAATTCGACTTTATGCGCTGTTGATGAAAAAATTGAAATTACATTTAATAAATAAATTAAATTTAATTTTCGCAATGATCCTAATGGCTTGCACCTAAGTGCGACACATGTTTTCGGCATGCTTTTGGTCATATAAACACGATTTCATTAAAATGGATTTGACTTTATGCATTGTTAATGAAAAAATTGAAATTTTATATAATAAATAAATTAAATTTAATTTTCGCAATAATACTAAAAGGTAGCACCTAAGTGCGACACATGTTTACAGCTTAATTTTGGTCATATAAACACGATTTCATTAACATAATATTGACGTTATGCATTGTTAATGAAAAAATTGAAATTTCATTTAATAAATAAATTAAACTTAATTTTCGCAATGATCCTAACAGCTAGCACCTAAGTGCGACACATGTTTTCGGCATGCTTTTAGTCGTATAAATACGATTTCATTAAAACAGATTTAGCTTTATGCATTGTTAATGAAAAAATTGAAATTTTATTTAATAAATAACATAAATTTAATTTTCGCAATGATACTAATAGCGATTACCTAAGTGCGACACATGTTTTTAGCTTGCTTTTGGTCTTATAAACACGATTTCATTAAAATAAATTTGACTTTATGCATTCTTAATGAAAAAATTAAAATTTCATTTAATAAATAAATTTAATTTAATTTTCGCAATTATCCTAATAGCTTGCACCTAAGTGCGACCCATGTTTTAGGCATGCTTTTGGTCATATAAACACGATTTCAATCAAATAAATTCGACTTTCTGCATTGTAATTGAAAAAATTGAAATTTCATTTAATAAATAAAATAAATTTAATTTTTGCAATGATCCTAATAGGTTGCACCTGAGTGCAACACATGTATTAGGCATGCATTTGATCATATAAACACGATTTCAATCAAATAAATTCAACTTGGTACATTGTTATTGAAAAAATTGAAATTCCATTTAATAAATAAAATAAATTTAATTTTTGCAATGATTCAATCAAATAAATTCGACTTTATGCATTGTTATTGAAAAAATTTAAATTTCATTTAATTAATAAAATAAATTTAATTTTTGCAATGATCCTAATGGCTTGCACCTGAGTGCAACACATGTATTAGGCATGCTTTTCGTCATATAAACACGATTTCAATCAAATAAATTCGACTTTATGCATTGTTATTGAAAATATTGAAATTTCATTTAATAAATACATTTAATTTAATTTTTGCAATGATCCTTATAACTTGCACCTAAGTGCGACACATGTTTTCAGAATACATTTGATCATATAAACACGATCTCAATCAAATAAATTCGACTTTATGCATTGTTATTGAAAAAATTTAAATTTCATTTAATTAATAAAATAAATTTAATTTTTGCAATGATCCTAATAGGTTGCACCTGAGTGCAACACATGTATTAGGTATGCTTTTAGTCATAGAAACACGATTTCAATCAAATAAATTGGACTTTATGCATTGTTATGGAAAAAATTGAAATTCTATTTAATAAATAAAATAAATTTAATTTTTGCAATGATCCTCATAGGTTGCACCCGAGTGCAACACATGTATTAGGTATGCTTTTAGTCGTATAAACACGATTTTAATCAAATAAATTCGACTTTATGCATTGTTATTGAAAAAATTGAAATTTCATTTAATAAATGAAATAAATTTAATTATTGCAATGATCCTAATAGGTAGCACCTGAGTGCAACACACGTATCAGGCATGCATTTAGTCATAGAAACACGATTTCAATCAAATAAATTGGACTTTATGCATTGTTATGGAAAAAATTGAAATTCTATTTAATAAATAAAATAAATTTAATTTTTGCAATGATCCTCATAGGTTGCACCCGAGTGCAACACATGTATTAGGTATGCTTTTAGTCGTATAAACACGATTTCAATCAAATAAATTCGACTTTATGCATTGTTATTGAAAAAATTGAAATTTCATTTAATTAATAAAATAAATTTAATTTTTGTAATGATCCTAATGGCTTGCACCTAAGTGCGACACATGTTTTTGGCATGCATTTGATCATATAAACACGATTTCAATCAAATAAATTCGACTTTATGCATTGTTATTGAAAAAATTGAAATTCCATTTAATAAATAAAATAAATTTAATTTTCGCAATGATCCTAATAGCTTGCACCTAAGTGCGACACATGTTTTTGGCATGCATTTGATCATATAAACACGATTTCAATCAAATAAATTCGACTTTATGCATTGTTATTGAAAAAATTGAAATTTCATTTAAAAAATGAAATAAATTTAATTATTGCAATGATCCTAATAGGTAGCACCTGAGTGCAACACACGTATCAGGCATGCTTTTAGTCATATAAACACGATTTCAATCAAATAAATTCGACTTTATGCATTGTTATTGAAAAAATTGAAATTCCATTTAATTAATAAAATAAATTTAATTTTCGCAATGATCCTAATAGCTTGCACCTAAGTGCGACACATGTTTTTGGCATGCATTTGATCATATAAACACGATTTCAATCAAATAAATTCGACTTTATGCATTGTTATTGAAAAAATTGAAATTCCATTTAATAAATAAAATAAATTTAATTTTTGCAATGATCCTAATAGGTTGCACCTGAGTGCAACACATGTATTAGGCATGCTATTGGTCATATAAACACGATTTCAATCAAATAAATTCGAGTTTATGTATTGTTATTGAAAAAATTGAAATTCCATTTAATAAATAAAATAAAATTAAATTTTGCAATGATCCTAATAGCTTGCACCTAAGTGCGACATATGTTTTCGGCATGCATTTGATCATGTAAATACGATTTCAATTAAATAAATTCGACTTTATGCATTGTTATTGAAAATATTGAAATTTCATTTAATAAATACATTTAATTTAATTTTTGCAATGATCCTTATAACTTGCACCTAAGTGCGACACATGTTTTCAGAATACATTTGATCATATAAACACGATCTCAATCAAATAAATTCGACTTTATGCATTGTTATTGAAAAAATTAAAATTCAATTTAATAAATAAAATAAATTTAATTTTTGCAATGATCCTAATAGGTTGCACCTGAGTGCAACACATGTATTAGGCATGCTTTTAGTCATATAAACACGTTTTTAATCAAATAAATTCAACTTTATGCATTGTTATTGAAAAAATTGAAATTCCATTTAATAAATAAAATAAATTTAATTTTTGCAATGATCTTAATAGGTTGCACCTGAGTGCAACACATTTATTAGGCATGCTTTTAGTCATATAAACACGTTTTTAATCAATTAAATTCGACTTTATGCATTGTTATTGAAAAAATTGAAATTCCATTTAATAAATAAAATAAATTTAATTTTGCAGTGATCCTAATAGCTTGCACCTAAGTGCGACATATGTTTTCGGCATGCATTTGATCATGTAAATACGATTTCAATCAAATAAATTCGACTTTATGCATTGTTATTAAAAATATTGAAATTTCATTTAATAAATACATTTAATTTAATTTTTGCAATGATCCTTATAACTTGCACCTAAGTGCGACACATGTTTTCAGAATACATTTGATCATATAAACACGATCTCAATCAAATAAATTCGACTTTATGCATTGTTATTGAAAAAATTGAAATTTCATTTAATAAATAAAATAAATTTAATTTTTGCAATGATCCTAATGGGTTGCACCTGAGTGCAACACATATATTAGGCATGCTTTTAGTCATATAAACACGTTTTTAATTAAATAAATTCGACTTTATGCATTGTTATTGAAAAAATTGAAATTCCATTTAATAAATAAAATAAATTTAATTTTTGCAATGATCCTAATAGGTTGCACCTGAGTGCAACACATGTATTAGGCATGCTTTTAGTCATATTAACACGTTTTTAATCAATTAAATTCGACTTTATGCATTGTTATTGAAAAAATTGAAATTCCATTTAATAAATAAAATAAATTTAATTTTTGCAATGATCCTAATAGGTTGCACCTGAGTGCAACACATATATTAGGTATGCTTTTAGTCATATAAACACGATTTCAATCAAATAAATTCGACTTTATGCATTGGTATTGAAAAAATTGAAATTCCATTTAATAAATAAAATAAATTTAATTTTTGCAATTATCCTAATAGGTTGCACCTGAGTGCAACACATGTATTAGGCATGCTTTTAGTCATATAAACACGTTTTTAATCAATTAAATTCGACTTTATGCATTGTTATTGAAAAAATTGAAATTCCATTTAATAAATAAAATAAATTTAATTTTTGCAATGATCCTAATAGGTTGCACCTGAGTGCAACACATATATTAGGTATGCTTTTAGTCATATAAACACGATTTCAATCAAATAAATTCGACTTTATGCATTGGTATTGAAAAAATTGAAATTCCATTTAATAAATAAAATAAATTTAATTTTTGCAATGATCCTAATAGGTTGCACCTGAGTGCAACACATGTATTAGGCATGCTTTTAGTCATATAAACACGTTTTTAATCAATTAAATTCGACTTTATGCATTGTTATTGAAAAAATTGAAATTCCATTTAATAAATAAAATAAATTTAATTTTTGCAATGATCCTAATAGGTTGCACCTGAGTGCAACACATATATTAGGCATGCTTTTAGTCATATAAACACGTTTTTAATCAATTAAATTCGACTTTATGCATTGTTATTGAAAAAATTAAAATTCCATTTAATAAATAAAATAAATTTAATTTTTGCAATGATCCTAATAGGTTGCACCTGAGTGCAACACATATATTAGGTATGCTTTTAGTCATATAAACACGATTTCAATCAAATAAATTCGACTTTATGCATTGGTATTGAAAAAATTGAAATTCCATTTAATAAATAAAATAAATTTAATTTTTGCAATGATCCTAATAGGTTGCACCTGAGTGCAACACATATATTAGGCATGCTTTTAGTCATATAAACACGTTTTTAATCAATTAAATTCGACTTTATGCATTGGTATTGAAAAAATTGAAATTCCATTTAATAAATAAAATAAATTTAATTTTTGCAATGATCCTAATAGGTTGCACCTGAGTGCAACACATATATTAGGCATGCTTTTAGTCATATAAACACGTTTTTAATCAATTAAATTCGACTTTATGCATTGTTATTGAAAAAATTGAAATTCCATTTAATAAATAAAATAAATTTAATTTTTGCAATGATCCTAATAGGTTGCACCTGAGTGCAACACATATATTAGGTATGCTTTTAGTCATATA